>OY744502.1:3497312-3911487 GCA_963556185.1 Pseudopediastrum boryanum | reverse complement strand
GGGTCTGCTCTCAAGGGACTGGAGCTTGCTGCGCAGCTGTTGCTCGTTGCCTAGCATCCTTGGGGCCTGCATGCAACATGATAGCATAGACTCAGACTGGCATAGAGGCCCACTCCATGCAGAATTGCATGTATAATCGGTGCAGCAGTGCATGTTATTCGCCAATTTAAAGCTAATACTGCAGTAAATGCAATGGATAGGTAGGTATATAAACCTTCAGCAGCTGCTTTGCCTGTCAATCCAGGTTTGAAATAAGGACGGTCCAATAAATGCCAGTCGCATAATAAGAAAATTACCAATTGCAAGCTGTCCTGTAGTTGATCTGAAGGCCGCTAGGGTGGTCGATGCAAAGAATCTTAGCGGAAGTGTCATACGGCAGCTATGTCAAGCCTTCACATGACATGTAGTGAACCAGTTCCCAAAGCTTACAAAAGCTTAGCTGGTGGCAAGCTAAGGATATACAGAACAATATAGTCACTTCTATATAATAGCCACGATTGCTTCTGGAAAGCTAGCACACAGATGTTGCCTCACGTGGAAATACAACTTCTTCCTATCATACAAAGCCAATGGCTGTTGGCCATTCACTAAGGCTACACAGGGGGACCCTGACCTGTGCTTGTGCTGAGCTGTAGTAGCCATCATCCCCATTGCCTGCTGCAGCTCCTGTTAAAGACACTCATATCAGCCTTGGGCGAGTCAAACCGCTGGGGTTCAGGCGCATGCTTGCAATTTGAATATAATAGATAGGATGAGAGCCCTTGCCTTGTGCGCCGGTTGATCCGCCTTCGTCTGAGCCCCTATGGCCTCCATGGCCACTTCCACGCCCACCACGACCACCACCGCCATACTTCTGCTTGTAGTACGCGCCTCTGCCTCCGCCTCCCCTACCGCCACCACCACCACCACCACTTGGGCCACCGTATCTGCCAGACATGGTCGCTATAGGGCGCTGATGCTTCAGAGGAGAAATGTAGGGCCTCTCCAGTGTGTCAAGCCTAGTATTAGCTGCATTCAGCAGAGGAAGGACACCCCCATGCAACCATGCCTTGATACAGCTCCACGTGGTTAAAGCAACAGACTTACGCATCAGAGGACCATGGACGCCTGTCCACGAGACCACGGCCTTCGCATGGATCTCGGATTAACGAGGAAGCCCAAAAATTGTGTATCGAACCTCAGGAAGAAGTAAGTCTCACCGCGGACGGGTGCGTTCAAGTGACGGGTGAGGACAGCCAGACTCGAATCTGCTTTCCCTGTTTAATGGGCAGTCTTACAGAGAGCCTTTCTAAGGGCAACAATTGAAAGGCATTGAGGGCTCCGCCGGTACTATGCTATCACCTTGCACAACGTCCGCAGCCCCCTTTACCTTGACGATTCCGAGCATACAAAAATCCTGCGGTCAGCAATCCAGAGCGTACACTTGCTCCAACCCTCACCAGTATCAATTTCCTGCATGCAACTGACTGTGATGTGACAGAAGTTATAGTCAATAGGTCCTTAGCGAAGATGTCAAAGGTGGCCCCTTACACTTGTCCAAACGTGAATGCTCGGCATCACCAATCCTGAACGTGGTATGGTGCCTTGCAGTCCAATAGGACGGCGGATGAGAACAGCACGCTAGAGTCAGAGTACCTCAATGTAAGGTCGTTCTCCAGCTCACAAGGGTAACTTGTGCTTCAGCTCCTTCCTTGCCTCTGGCATCATGGGCTCCATTCACACATCTGCTTCATGCCATCCTTGACCACGTGGCTGCAGGAGCTTCGGGACCAGAAGGCAGAGCTGATAGCAAAGGCCCAGGCAATGAAAGCTGGCCTTCAAGAATGGCGAACCAAAGTTGATGCTCAGGTCAAATCCTACAAGCAGGTGGGGAATCTGCAAGCTGATTGGATCCAAGAGAGCTGGAGCTTACATGCTGCATTTCGTGAACAATGCAGCCACGCTTACAGCACAAGATATTCCTTAAAAGGGTTCTGAACAATGGCACCCTCAGCACACTGCAAGAACATGCACTTACCTGCACCCAGAGACCAGCCATAGAACAGGGAGCTTCTGTTTAAGAGATGGTATGGCAGATGCAACCTGGTAGACACTGTGAGCCTTAGGGATACATAGCAGAAGGGGAGCTGGTAGACTGCACTAGCTGTTGCACTTGTGCTGCATGTCCATGCTGCATGAGTCTCCAAGCCACTGCAGCAGGGGCGCCACCACCCAGGCTGCTCCTTTTCAGAATTTCTCTGGAAGTATCTGTTCACACACATTCACAGGCTTCGCACAATTGTAAAGGCACGGCAGTCACATAGACTAATGCAAGTTGCAACATCCTTGGTTGTATGCAAGGGTCAGTACAGCTTACAGTGTTGCTCCTCCCTTTGCTGATGTGTCACAGGAGGTTGGAGACCTTCGCAGCTCCCTTCAGAACGAGGTGGATTCCCTGAGGACTGAGTTTGCTGAGCTGAAGACAGCATTAAAACAGCAGCTAGAGATACTGGCAGCCATGGACAAGGTGGGTGCACACAGGGCCTTGCACATCACTTCTAATCGCATGCTGAAGACAACCCATGCTCTGTTCCACCTCGCTGTTTTTGTTAAGAGAGACCACTGCACAGCCCTCTGGGCCGTGCAGCACCCAAACATGACTCCAACCAGTTTTTTTAGTGTGGTGGGGTGAGCCAGCTGGCTGCAAATATTAGCGAGGCTGAGACAAATAGACCTGAGAACTGTATTAAACTGCTAGTTCTGAAAGCGCTGCCACTCGTATGCGGTATGCCTGGTCACATCCCCTTCCCTGCCTCCCCCTGACCTAAACGAGTCCGAATGCATATGTCGTTGTTTTTGTGACGGCTTAAGGGCGGGGCGTATGGAAATATTTGCTATGGCATATCATGAAATGTGATAACAAAGTAGAGGGGCTTTCAACTGCTGCTCCATGAAAACATTTTCACTGGTAGCACTGTCGTTGCCAGATGTTAGGGTGCGTGGCAGTATTTGATTTTACGATCTGCTGTAGCAACAACTGTTGTAGGGCCCGCACCTCAAGCTGGGCCACGAAAGCAGCAAGATAAAACAGAGGGTGCATGATCTCAATGACATGATGTCATACGCAGCAATGACCCCTGGGAAACAGAACATCCTGGATGATTGCAGCTTGCGAGCAGCTCAAATGGCTCCTTAGGAAGGAGGCCATTCCGCTTTGTCTCATGTTACTGGAAGATCTAGCTTTATCTGATCCTTTGGCTTCTAATCAATGCCCATAGCAATGTGGCTGCTATAGTCTGCGGTCCATTGCGCATTACTGATAGGGTGATGTTGAATAGCTGAGCACTTGCTGCCATGCACAGAAGTAATGGAATGCTTTCTTTCTTTGCAGGACACATAATGCCACACCCACAAGCTTCAGCCGAGATGTTTGATGCATTTGAGCTAGTGATAATCAAAGTGGGCTGCAGAATAGGTGACCTTGCGAAGCTGGAGTTGGCCTGGAGCGCACAGAGAACCTTGCCTTGATCGCAGAGGGACTCTGCTGCTTCTTACTGTCAAGAGCCGGGGATAATTGAGGGCGGTTGACTGGGCTGAATCATTTGTGCTGTTTCAAGGATGAAGGAGACGCGGGCCTGAGGTATGGATGTCTGTCGGGCATGTGTGCTAGTCCTTTGCTGCCTGGGCCCACTCACTGACTGAACTAGAGGGTGTGTCCATACATGGTTGAGATGCCATATCCACGTGCCAGTAACCATGCCGGGCAGGTGCTCTGCGCTTGTGCTGCAAGTTCTGAGTGTGTAGCTTCAGTTGGGGCTGGCAATGCACCGTATACCTTGTGTTGTTGAAAGCTGAGCACCAAGGGTGGGAGGAACAGAGAAAGAGGGCAGTATAGGCAGCGGATGACTGGTACTGACCGCCACATACTATGTTGTGATATCCTTGACTCTTTTCGCAGAGGCAACAACGCATGCAGTATTATGGATGCAAGCAGTGCTTCGGCCAGTTGAAATGACAATAATTGTAGTGCGTGCCCGCCCGTCAGCCAGTAGCCCTTTTAGCACAAGTTGCATAATTTAGTTCCCAGAGAAGGCCTGTACGGAATCTCTTAAGACGCACCGGATGGGCAGTCAGGCTGTGCAGCAATGATTCGAAGATGCCTGAGCAAAGGGCAGGACGGGCCGGGGGTGGCAGTAGCTTTCCCGAAATGCCGTTTCTGAAACCTACGAAACCTGTTGCCACGTCTGTGCAGGCATGAAGCATTGAGTCATTTTATTGTTTATCTTCGTTCGTAAGCCTAGTTTTGGACTTGTCATTCACGGGCGGGGCGTCCGCATATGAGTACTGCACTTGCGTGAGAGTTGCAACAAAGCCTACAGTCGAGGACTGCAAAGGCGGACGCGCATACGATTAACATTTGGGTACTGACCAAGTCCTGATGTACAGCTCTCTATATACTGTATTTGCGACCTTTTGCTTATAGACCCCACCAGTTGCACCGGTCCATCCAGGTGTATGCGTGCTGAACTGGCCAGCTAGAGCTCGCATTGCTGACAACCCCGAAGAGGCTTACAAAGACATTTTATATTTGCGGAGTACTCTACTGTAGCCTCACCTAGCTGTGCACGTCTCGGCAATGGATGGTAGGGACCCCCATGCCGAACGAAACCACCACGCTATAGGCCCGCCTGACCAGAATATGACGTACTAAGCAGGCTCCCAGAAGACAGCAGAAAGATGGACTGTCAAAACCATCAGGTGTGTTCTGTTGCATGCAGCTTGGGTGCCACGCAAGACCAGCAGAAGTGATTGCAAACGTGCTCCATTACAGAGCACAGGAGCATGAAAACAGCCTGCATGCGGTTCTTACACACCTATTTCTCCTACAGCAATGGCCAGGACAGCCCACGGTCCAAGCTCCTCTCAACGGGAAACTCCTGTAGCTCACCACGCCAAGATACCACTAACAGCTGGAAGGTAAGCTCTAAGACCCTATGCAAAAGCCATATGGTTTCCAATTCACGTCTTCAGCAAGGCAGGGCTATCTCATGAGTCACATCTTAGGTGTGGTTTCTTTGAAAGCCAGCCACTGTCTCATACCACAACACATGCACCAACCTGTGAGAACCCCCCATTGTGTGCAGTATGACTGCATACGACCTAAGCCACAACCCGCATTTCACTCTTATCGTCCCCTCGTGCTCGATTCCCCTGCATTGGTCAACCAGGAGGTCGCCAACTGCAGCAGCAGCAGCAGCTTAAGCAGCAGCATCAAGGCGTGCACTACAGCAGCAGCACCCACTGGTCCCCTCCATGCCCACCTCACCGGACATATGGACTTAGCCAGTATGCAGCCCCTGCCACACGTGCGGGTGATACGCAAGAAGAAGGCGGGAAGCAGCAGCGGCGGGGCTGAGTCAGCTGCTGAGGAGAAGATCAAAGCTGGGGCAGAGGGAGATGAGGACGCAGAGGAATATGTAAGTCTAAAACATGAGCAATTTGGCAGCGCTGACACCCGACACCATTAGAGTTTGGCAATGCCAGCAAGCGCCAAGCAGAAAATTTTGCGGCGTTGTTACTAAAACAGCGTTGAATGCAGCAGAAAATGTATATGTAGACTGTGGCAGCAAATACAGGATGTAGCCTGTTCGCCTACAGCAGGATCAGTCTTGCTCTGAACAGGACCGTAGCAGAAACTCGTATGAAACGTAGTAAACATACTAGCAAGGTTTGTAGCTGTGGCAGCTGGGGGTCTTGGTTGGGCACTCTTGAGCAGTTGGGAGCAGCGGGGCTTTGCTGCTTATGCCTTGTTGTATTGTGGCATCATCATTCCCATGGCTCAAACCGCTACAGCCCATCATCATTCCGATTTGTGTTCCTGGCCCTGCAGTCACTTTGCATACCACGTCTACCTATGCTGTGTATTCAGCACTTTTGGCCAATATCTTTCCGGTGATGCTATGGTATACAAAACCCTCGTGTGCTGGCGGCCCCCACCCCACACAACCCACCAACACCCCCCCCCCCCCCCAAACACACACACCCAACACCCCCCGGTTTTGTTGGGGTGGTTGGTGGGGGGGTTTGGTGGGGTGTGGTGGTGGAGGGGGAGTTGTTGTCGGTGTTGGGGGCCTTACTATAACATTCTTACATTCTATGACAAGATGGTCTTCAACACATAGGCCTACCTCCTTAACTATGGCCACGCATGGTGTGTGCGCAGATGTAACTATGTAACCACATGATATGTCATGGCAAATTGACCATAGGCCCTGCGCCTCAAGCTGTCACAGAAACAGCAATGCCCTTGACAGATGTGACTGCTCTGTTGCTGCTCTGGTACATTCAGGAGGAGGTGGAGGAGGAGGTAGCCCCTATAGAGGAGCAGAAGCTGCCCCGGGGTATGCTTGAGATGGGGGATGTGAAGAAGTACCTCCAGGACCTCAGCTGCTTGGAAGCTGCACTGCTGGCAGACTACCCTCATGGAGTGCCGGTAAGAGGGTGGGGTTAGGGTTTGGTGTTAGGGTTTAGAGTTCAGCAGGAGCCAGTCAGCAGCAGCTTCTTGTGGTCTTGCCAGTCCAGCCAGTCTCCAAGACGATGGTGCTTCATATGCAGGCTTGATACGTGAAGGGACTGATTTTTTTGTTGAAGGGCGATCACCAATTTGTACAACATGAAGCTGCCCTGCTGGCAGACCGTGGTAACATAAACCCCCCTGGGGGGGGGGGGGCTGGGGGGGTTTGTAGGGGTTGGGGGTTGCGACTACCCTCATGGGGTGCCGCTAAGCTATGCATGTGTAGTTTGGTATCTGAGATACGCAATGCCCTTTTGGTTTCAAGGTCAGTACAGGCTAGCATGACCTGTGGAAAAAGCTGCACATAGGTGTTAAAATACCAATATTGTTCATAGATATGTTTCGTGATATGCCATAGCAAAAGTGCCATAGGCCCCGCACTCATGCTGTTATGGTGCCAAGTAGCAAGGGGGAGGGGGGGACGTAGTTCCTTAGGGGGGCTTGCCAGAGAGGACCAGTGATTGGGCCTAAGCTGGTCTGCCCCCAAAAAAGGCCTGTCTTACAGCAGCTAGATATGAGATAGAGCCACTGCACACAAGTTTGGTTTGAGATTTAGGGTTTTAGGCGGCCTGTGGCTAGATGGTGCAGGACTGTCAGCTTCTGGAGTAGACACACAACACCACTTGCTGTAAGAGCTGTTGTAGTTCTACCTAGCAAGTGCCTTCCTGGTGTTGGGGGGAGGGAGCACATAGCCTTGGTGGGTTACTTCAAGTGCTCTGCTTCCTCTGAGTTGGTGAGATACAGAAGCTAGTACCATGTGAGCCCTCTGGTTGTCTAAGTGGATTGTGTTGTGTGCCCTGCCCCCTTGTGCTGCTTGCAGAAGCGTGTGATAGCAGAGCTGAAGCAGCATGGTGTGCAGCTGCCCAGCCTGGGCTATGGCTTCACTTGTAACATGCATGAGCGCCTCACAGCCTCGCTCATGAGGCGCTGACGAGGAAGATGCTTTTGCTGAGGGCTGCTGCACTTGCTAGACCCCCAGCGCCAGAGGCAACGTGCTGGACAAGGTGTGCTAGCCGGGAGCACTCCTAGGCTAGCACGGGAGCTACTGGTTACTCATCAGCAATCGAGACATAGGAAGGGATGAGAAGCACAATGAACAGACCTTTCTCAGGCCATTGGTGAACTCTGGCTCCACTTACTATCAGAACTGATAACTCAGTAGTGGGAGATATTGCATTTACCAAGAAGGAGGTGGGTGCCAATTCAGAGCCAGCAGATGTCCTGAGCAAAGCAGCGGGATACCACTGCAAGAGGGAGCAGTGCGTCTAGTAAGGTCCGTGGTGCAACAAGCACAGCTGTACCACATAGGCTGAATAGTTGTGATGGCAATGAGCATTCTAAGCGGGTTTTAAAAAATTCAAGCTCTTAGTACAAGCGGCAATGCAGGAACAAAGCACATGAGAGCTCTGGTTCTGTCTCCGTGACTCTATTGCGCCAGGTTGCTGACAATTGTATGGCAAGGCATTTGGTTTAGATGTGAGTGGTGTTGTGACTTGCTCCTATGATCCTGCCACCCTGTCTCCCAGCCATTTGTGATTTATGTGACTGCTGGAAGGCAGTCGGCTGTATGGTACTGTATGAGCTGAAGCAGGTTTATGACATGTGACCATTGGCATGTTATATGCAAGAGCCCTTCCAAGGCCATTAACGTGGGTGGACACTAATTCGCACAAGCTGCCTTGTGAGGCACCGGCAACCATCTGCGATCAGTTGCCTTCCGGGGATCACTACTTAATTTGGAAGTTTTTGGTACTATGCAACAGAGAGACAGAGAGAGCCGACTACGCCGAGAACGGGGCCCCGTTTGAAACAGTCAGCATTCATTTACGCCAGTATACTCGGAACAAGCGATACTCTTGTATAGCGGCTCTTACACCGGATTTGCACTTTGTGACATAGAATGGACGCCATGTTTCGGTTGCAGCACAAATTGAGCGCCAGCTGACGCTGCGCATCGGCCTCTACGGATGAAGAGCACGGCCTAGTACCAGTTTGGCCCGAGTGTGAAGGCCAGTTACGGCCCCCGTAAGTGGCCTAGATCCGGCGTTCTCAATTGCTATCCAACTTAGGGCTATTTTTAAAATGCACCCTACAATCACAGATGCAGCTCCCAAAATTGCAGGACATGCCGGCAGAGTAGCTTCGGTTAGTGACGGCCCAGGCATGGCAGCCACTCGCCGCCCAGAATGCTCCGCTCAGACGGAGGGGTCATACGCGATGTCGCTATCCCTACCACGGATCAGTAGCAAGGCGTGAAATACTCCAGGACATGACCTATGGCCCGGTCGCAGCGACCGTACATCCACGGCTCAGGCCATCGCCAAGCAACTGCAATGGCTAGAGACCTTACAAGTACGTAAAACAGCAGAGGCAACCCCAGCTGAGCTGCATTGCCACAGCCAGTATCAACATACAGCTAACATGCCTTTGCCTCAATACCGCCAGCAAGCGCATAATCTATTGCAGTACCAGATCACACTCCTCTCAGGCTCAGGCTCAGGAAGTGCAACTAAAATCCCTGATATGTGATGCAAACATCTGATCATGCCATGCCGTGCCGTGCCCGCATCCACTAGAACAATAACTGCACATAGGACAGCTCAACACGGCATCAGACCACCCCCATATCGTCTACACCAAACACGCTGGACCTATCCACATACACTCAGCCCTGTGTGCTTGATGCATGAAATTTTGGAGCCTCATGCGAATGACAACAAGCCCAAGGCTCCTTCCACATGGAACCAACCAAGAAGTATTTCGTTCTGATTTGTCTTGTGGCTGCAGATAATCACTCAAAGCCCTAAAGGCCTCTCTTATCAACCTACAAGCCTGGCAAGAACTTGCTGCATTTACAATACTGCAGATTCTTCCAAGGTGCCAACGACAGTACACCAAACAAAGCACCAAAAGAGAAGCTGTCTCAAGAAACCCAGAGAGGTAAAGCAGGACCTGACTCAAGAAGCCCCAAACGAGATCACCTGATCAGAGATGGTGGCCAAGGCTGCCACACAAAGACATAGAGCTGCATGCTAGACCCTTGGCGATAGATGTAAGCATGCAACAAATGGCCATGCCCAGCTCGCTGCTCACTGGTATAGGTAATGCCTCATAATGATTTAAGAGAACACACTACAGCCCTTTACATGCAGCAATTTGCCGTTACTACTGCCCAGCTTCTGCTCACAATTTCCCAAGCTCCCGCACTAGAACATGCACCTACTCCTGCCCTACCAGCGTGCCACAGCCCCCCTTCACCACCGTGTTCACTTAGGCGCTGAACCACCTTGCTGGCTATCTTGCAGATGCATTGCATAAATGCTACACTGCTTGTCAATGAACTTGCGCTTAAAAGGATTGGCCCGCACACCACCGAGCCCTGGGAACCAGCACCATCTCGGCTGCAAAGGCTCCGCAATGATGTCCTTTGCAGGATCTGCATTGGTGGCCATAAGCAGCCCCATGCTGCAACTAACCACAAGGGTGCACACATTTTACACACGCACAGCCATCAGCGCTTGGAACCAAAACAGCAGCAGCTGCAGCTATTCTCCAGCTCCTGTTCCACATAAGCCAAAGCTGCTGCTACCAAAGTGCTGCTGCTATGCTGCTACAATCCCAAGAAGACCCCAGTTTTGGGTGCCAACTGCTGCTGCCACTGTGGCTGCTCTTGCAGCCAATCATACCATCAGCCTGTCCTCCAGCTGTTGCTGCTGCCTCTCATGTCCCCAACCCCTGGAAACCGTCTCATCAACAGCTGCGGCTTGTACATGGGTTCCATTTCATGATATGTTGAGAGAGACCACTGCACAGCCCTCTGGGCCGTGCAGCACCCAAGCATGACTCCAACTCGGCTATTTATGATATGCCATAGCAAGAAGTGCCATGGATACAAGTTGCATTGATGAATCTTTGCCCCTGCCATGTCCCTCGCCCGCTGCTGCTGTTGTTGGGATAGCACCCCGCTTCTGCTGCTGCTGGTGCGCAACCAGCGCTACTTCTTGCCTTTGATGGCAGCCCCGCTAGACCATGGAAAGCAGGCCACCCCAAACCCCTGCTGATGTGGTATCAGCCTTGCTGCTGTCTGCCCTAACACGGCACATGCTGCTGCTATTGCACCCCAACCCCCCGCCCCACCAACCCCAGTCAATGCTGTACCCATCTCTTCCTCTGCTGCTGTTGTTGTGGCACCCTAGCACTAGCTGCCGCGCAAACCCCGACCCCACAGTCCATACCGCTGCTCTCACAACCAGGCCCCCACCTTACATTGTCAGCTGCTAGTGACAGAATCAACCGCCGGTGCAGCTGCTGGATATCATACCAAGGGCAGACGTCTCAGCACAAAATCACTTATGCTGCTGCTGCTGCTTATGGATCCCAATGTCCCAACCCTGATGGGTGGGGTTGCGACCCTTCCTGCTGCTGCTGCTGTTGGTGTGGTGCCTCATCTCCACCTGCTGCTCCAACCACAACCCACGTTTCTGACCCCGTTTGCCTACACCTGCCCCATCCCCTGCTAGCACAGCACCATCTGCTGCTGCTGTAAGTCATCAGCAAGGAACCCCACCGTCCCTCCTCCTCCTCCTGCTGCTGTCACATGCCAAACTCCCATCCCCAACCTCCCAATCGCAACCCCGCCCGGCCCTGCTGCTAGTGCGGTATCAACAGTTGCTGCTGGTGCAGGATATGCTGGATGTCCTGGAAGTACTGATGCCCTAGTGCTGCCCGTGCTGTGATACGCGACTGAGGGTCATACACAAGCATCTTGCTCAGCAGGTCCAGACCCACAGCGTCCAGAGTTGGAACGATATCTGCTAGGGGCTGCGGCCGCCATGAGGGGAAGGTGTCCTTGTAATCTGGTAGCTGGGAAACCCCCGGCCATATGTGCTCGTTTGGTGTGCCTAGCAGCATGAAGATCTTGTACAGCTCATCAATCTCCTGGACGTGAGAACGATGCAGAGCAAGGGAGAGCACGTCGGCTTCGTCAGACAGCAGGTTGTGGTGAGAGACACTGCTTTGATAGACAGCAGTGGACATGGAGCTGACCCTTTGAGTTGTTGTAGGTGAACAGGGCATAGTGTCCATGCTTGTCCATCCCAATTCCGTATATGCAGAGCACCTACCATGCTTGCCACTCATTGCAGCACAGGCAACACGAACAGTGCAGAGCCAACTGGCAAAGGAGATAATCAGCATGCTCAAATTCATGCACTTGGTGAAGGAGACAATCAGCATGGCTGAAGTCAGGCACCTAGGTGACCTCAAGATATGAAAACCATGAAAATGATAGCTGACAGCTGGAATACTGAGGCGCAAAAACTGCAGGTCTGGTTGCACCAGGTACAGAAGCTACAGAGGTGAGCTTTGCAAGTCTTTCTGATCCTTGGACTAAGCCATAGGCAGACCGCAACGTATCCGCATGCATGAGGAGCATACTAATGCGCCAGACTTCCCCTGCAGTCAATCAAGCATGATCTATGCCCCCCCTAGCCCTACTGCTGCACTACCACATGCGAACTCATGCAAGCCCTTCCATGTTCCGCTGGTACAACAGTCAAGCCTGCTGCCAAGCGCAAAACCCTTGGACTGTCATCACCGAAACTGCATGTGCAATCATTTCCCTTGCATCCTCAACGCCAACACACTCCCATCCACCACACCATCCACAGCGCTCAAACCTCCTTCTCTTTACACACCCTATGGCCCTGACCCTCGCTTATCATCCCATGCCCCACTCACCGAGTCCCCTGGGAATAGTGGTCTGTGGTTCAGCATCTCCACAAAGATGCAGCCAATAGACCAAATATCTACAGGTGTGGAGTAGGTCTTAGCACCTAGGAGGATCTCAGGGGAGCGGTACCACAAGGTCACAACCTGGCAGACAGCAGCAGCACAAGCAGCAGGAGCAAGATTCAGAGGCTGAGCTTCCTGGGTTCCCTAATCTGCTCCTTGCATCTGCGGGTGCCTCCTTACAACTGCTGGTTGCCGGACCACAAGTCAGCCCATCAGACATTGACAGAAAGCGAGTGTCATGAAAAGTAATGCTGTAAATGCTTCTTGTGCAGCTGCATGAATGTGCTCTGCCCGCACCACCCCGAGCACATGAACGCTGCCAGCATGAACTCCTGCAAGTCTTGGCCAGCCTAGCACTAACTCCCAGCCAGACCTTTCTGCTTGATGATAAGCTTGCTTCATAAAGGCAAGCTTGTCATCCCATATGAGGCCTGTGCCATACGGGCGATCCAACAGCGCGATCCCACAGCATTAACGTGGTGCTCTTGCAAGAAAGTGATCATAGTCACAGCACAGCAGCAGCCAGTGATAGCCATCCTTCTGTGCCACTAACTCTCTACGTCTGCCTGGTCTGCGGCCATTCTGTCTGTCTTCCCCTTGATGGAGCAATCACTCAGCACCTCATGATTATTGGAGGAGGAGGACTGGTGGATGCATAAACCTGAAAAGATTGTCCTCACTTAGAAGGCTGTTACTATCAGGATTGAGCCCCAAACGATGTGTGCGAAATTGTAAACAGCTTAACCAGCAGCTCACCTCATGGGTGTAAGCTCTCACTGGGATGCCAAAGGCCCTGGCCAGACCAAAGTCTGCTAGCTTCAGCTGGTTCATCTGCCGGTCAATGAGCAGGTTCTGGGGCTTTAGGTCACGATGCAAAACCCTGCCAAGGAGACATGCCACACAGCAGCAGTATGGGAAAAGGAGGAGCACACAAGAGCGCCAGCTGTGATAAACCAAAGGTGTTGTAAGATATGCATGACTACACACACACACACACACACAAAGCTGCATTGTCCAAGAATGCATATTTGCTTATTTGTCCAAGGATGCAGAGTGCGGGAATGCAGCAAGAAAGCCACCTCCATAAGTGCAGCAGGGCAGACACCAGTGCAAGGCTTTGGCTGCAGCACCTATGGCAAACACTGCCGACTTTTCAAAATCCCCACAACAAGCACATTCTTTCCAGCAGGACTGCTACTTCAATCCGCAAAGACCTTAGATCCTAACACCTAGTCTCACCTCCTAGCATGACAGTACGCGATGCCGCTGATCATCTGGTAGAGGTAAAGCTGCAGGAGGGAGCAAAGAAACAGGGTGCATAAACATATCTGCACTAACAAACCTGTTGGAGTCATGTGGCGGACTGGCGGGTGCTGCACGGCCCGAAAGCTGTGCAATGATCTATCTCATATAAACATATCTGCACCCACAGCTAAAGAGCACCTCCGCTCACAAGCAGTTCACCCTCGACAAGAGGCCAGGCAGGGTGAGGAAACAACAGCTAAAGAGCACAAGAGCCTCCTCAGGAGAAGAGTAGCATGGTGTATGAACCGGGCCCATAGCTACAAAGCAAAACAGTGTCCACATGGACAGTGCATGCCAGCTTGTATTTGCATCTTTGACCAAAAACCAGCAAGCCTTCAGCCATTCAGACCTTCAACATCCGCTGCCAGTGGTGGAGTCAGGACACTACGGTAGCTAGTAAGGGAATAAAGGGGTACTGAGCTCTGGAGAAAGCTCCTGCTTGGCCGCACAATTAATATGTATTATCTCTTCCCACCCTTTTTGCCGGAGGAGATTGAGCAGATATGATAAGGAATTGTGGTGTCAGGAGATGTAATGCCGGCCAAGCACAGAAGCTCTTGCTCTACTCTGTCCTTATCATCAGCAACCCTTCTGGGATGGACTGCGTGCTCTCCTTGCTTCCGCCGCCTCCCTTTTACCTGCTGCTGGATGCTTCCTTGTCAGCGCTTTTAATCATGGCAGAGTTGTGCAACTTTTCCTCGAGGTAGCAGCTATAGTGGTTGTTACCCCTTGACATGCATCCTAATTGCCCATGGAAGACACAAGCACCGTAAACACATGCTCGGTCAACTGGAATTGCAGCAACTTGCTCGTGTCTGCTCCCTGCCGCTGCTGACAGACCTGCTTATTCTGCAAGGAAGACCATGCGACCCACACCTGCAAACCACCCCCCTGCTGTTCCATGGAGCTTACTGGTCTTGCACATGGCACAAAACCAAGGCCCCAATGTCCTGCACGCTGGCTTCCCTTGCAAGCCGTGACAGTGGCAAGGGTTTTGTCAAACCTTTGCTCACCTTTATCAACCTATGATCATGGCTAAACCCTGGCATTGAGTCCATGAGCTTCTTGAGGTCTAGGTCCAAGTACTCGAAGACTAGGTACAGCCGCCGCTCAGCATGGATGACATCATGCAACCTGCACGAATTAACATCCAGGATTCAGCTTGCTGGAGCTCTTTTGATTAGGAAAAGGATAGTGTGGGAAATGAAGGGTATTGCATTTGCACAGCCAGCTTTGGCTCCTACTCTCCCTAGAAGCAGCAGATTCTGCTAGCAAAGAAATGGTTGCATGTCATGGAGGTCCACACATACGCAGTTTACTCAACTTCGATCTCATAAGTTGATAGGAAGCAGGGGGACTGCCTTAGGTAGGTGGGCTTGGCACCCAAGGTTTCTCCAGCAGATAATGTGGCATGCTTACCGCACTACGTTGGGGTTGTTGAGCTCCTTTAATAGAGATATTTCCCGTATAGCCGTGCTTGGGACGCCTTCCTCTTCTTGCTCCAACCGAATCTTCTTTAATGCCACAATTTGGTTTGTAGTCCTGTCCCGCGCTTTGTAGACGACACCATACGTGCCTTCTCCTACTTTCTCTAGCTTTTCATACTGCATCGAAATTCGCAAGGAACGCTTACGTAGAGTATACTAACAGACTGCAAGGAGTAAAACCTAATCGTACCCGCTCCATTCCCGTGACCATTGCCATGGCTTGCAGAGGATCAGTCGGCACCAAAGGGCCAAGCCAAGGGACTCAACAGAGCGTGGTCGCCCAAGCTTAGCCAAGAGGACTTATAATCACACGATAAATTCCGCGGAGCTGCGGTAGTAGATGGATAGCATCGTGTGCCGGTACCGTATCTGCAATCGGACATGCAACGACAAACACAGCACATAAAGGTTTCTCCACCCCACAGTCTTTGGAGTGGTCTAACCTTGACCCCTCAAATGATTTGTAGGGATCTCTGGCCTTGCCGCAGAAGAGAACGGCCTAGGACACATCGGGTTCGGGGCTTCGGCACTCGGGTGACCCACTCAACCGGCACACACACCCAAAGCCTCGCAGCCAGCACCCAACACCTACCTGTAGAGCAACGAACATGCTCTCTGTAAGACCCTGATGTGGACGGAGCTCTGTGTTATGCATAGCTGGCGTTGGCAGAAGCTATGGGCAATCCGATATACAGGAAGGGTAAAGGACTGTGATCATTGCGCTGAGCTAACCCCTTGTTGCTGGACCTTCCATATGTATATACAGCTACGGACCGTTGCCTGCGCCTCGTGCTGTTTCATGTGGTTAGTCCTAGCACATGGCGGTAATACGGAGCAGATATGAAGAGGGGAAGCTTGACTCACGG
This sequence comes from Pseudopediastrum boryanum, assembly GCA_963556185.1. Classification (NCBI taxonomy): domain Eukaryota; kingdom Viridiplantae; phylum Chlorophyta; class Chlorophyceae; order Sphaeropleales; family Hydrodictyaceae; genus Pseudopediastrum; species Pseudopediastrum boryanum. The sequence continues at coordinate 3,895,483 of OY744502.1, read as the reverse complement.
GAACAGGGACAGCGCCTCAGCACGTACGCAAGCAGATGATGGCAAAGCTAGCTGCCTCCATCCTTCCTCTAGACCTTCCGGCACGAGCAGTCAGCCTTGCCGCAGCTACGCCACTTAGGCAGTGGGACCACACCCTGGTGATTCATTGCATCATGATTACGGTTCACAATGAACAAAGGAACAAACATTTAGGTGCGGCAGCTGCAATAGGGCTGCTAGGTCGAACTGACCAAACACACCGTCAGATGGACCCAGCGATAAAACAAACAAACATTGAAAGTGTGGCAAATGCAAGAGAGCTGCTAGGATGGACCGACCAAATAAAAAAACGACGGATTCCAGACCACCATCCAGGGGTGGTACCCAAGCAAGCAGGCACCAGGCTGGAGGTTGGTACAGGTAATCAAAGCAGGTACCCATCTAGGAAACTTCAACCAGTTCCTCATCAGCAGACAAATCACCAGAATGATCCCGCAACTTGGTATCAAACATATACAAGAATTGACCGTCCGGGGTGGGAGCAGGACATCTGGTCCACGAACAACTTCCAGACCACCAATTGATTTGATACCCAACCATGCCAGACCACCAAATGAATTGATACCCAACCATGCCATATCCACGTAAGACAAAACAAACAAACAAAAATGTAAGGTGGTGTAACACGAGTACTGTTGTTTAGGCACTTTCAGTATGCCACAGCAAGAGTGCATATGCCCCGCAGAAGCTGTTACGAAAACAGGGCCGTGCGACCACCAATCACATTGAATGTGGTTCCCATGCTGGCCTGGCACCAGCTCAGAATCCCGCAAAGGGAACCTTTCACCAACCATTCTGCATCAACCCACAATTTCAAACTCCCACTACACCAGTAGCAGTACACACATAATAGTCAAGCAGACCGGCCTCTGCTGCACACAAGCCGTGGACCTGCTGCATCGTGGTGCCCCGAGCTTGCCACCCATGCACACTTGAGGACCAGCCAAAATGCGACCTGCACTGCAAACGCTCTTGAGACATATATCCAGACACTTCTGCATATTCTTGCACAATGCTGGTCTTTTTCTATGAGAGAGTGGTGATAACATCAGCTGAACTGTCCCATGCAAGGTACTGCATAACAGGCCCTCTGGCTTGCAGAACAACATGATGATTGTATGCATTGTAATGCCATCCTGCTTGCAATGGCTTGGAGAGGATACATGACGCATGTATCTATACACTATAGTCACAAACAGAAAAATGTTCATTTTAATGTGAAATATGCAGGCACTTGCACCCTAGCAGGCACATGCAAATGGCTGAGCTTGTCGTAACGGCAATCGATCACCTAGGCTGACCCAATACCAGAGAAATGCCAAGTGCTGCGTGTTCATGTGAATCTCCGCCCTCACAGACCCAACACTGTACCATCCCCCTCTCCACCTGAAAAAGAACACCCACAGCCCTGGAACCCACCATCCCAACGCTTTTGCTGCCCTCTTCTCAGAGCAAATCTTTGAAGAACGGTAACCACATGTACACCCCCCCCCCCCAACCCCAAGTCCCCCAGGTCACTGGCCCACCACAAGTCCACATGGGACATTCATGACGTAAACCCCCTTCCTGCCCCCTTGTTCCCATGCCATGTCCACAACCCCACCCATAAGGCAGAAGCATATTCCGTGCCTCAGGCACAAGTCACTGTCATGCAGCAAAACACATCGATTGAATGGTGGCTCCTGTGGTACCATTCACAGCTCTGGACCCCAGGATCCTATGAAAGAACCACTGCAACCATACTGGCTTGCTCATGAAGTAAGAGCACCAAGCATGCCGCCCAGGCCACTTCCATCAAGCCCCCAAGCACCGCAAACATGCCGCCCAGGCCACTTCCACCAAGTAGCTCCGCCGCCAATTTGAGCACTCCTGCTGCACCTCTCAGTCGTGCTATACTACAAAGAGTCTGAGCACAAGCACTTCCAGTTGCCTGCTGTAGCTCAAGGAAATGCTTCACAGTATGAACAACATGCGCTTCTTTTGGACAACAATCCATGTGTGTTCACTGCCAGGTTGTCAATCTGGGTGCAGTTTTTAGGGGAGCCAAAACGTATACTGCCCAGTAGCAAGCTTTTGCAGAAGACACTCAGCAAAAGAGTCTCAGACAGATGCATCTCCAATGCTGTGCAAAACTGACACCCCATAAGACATAGGTATCATACCAGCCACAGGTGCGACCAGCCTCACGTCTTGAAGCCCGGCCAAGGGGTAACAAACACTGTCCTGCTATACCAGGAGTAAAAAAGCACTCTTAGTACTGTAGGAGACATTTGTTGCTCAGAACTTAAGTGGCAGCATACTAACGAGCCCCTCACTTGCTGGGCCTCGACAATGAGCATGCAACAATCAGTATGCAGATATAGTGGCGCTAAAACACCATACAAATACTAATGTACATCAACCCGTGCAAGCAACAGACACTGCTGTCCAAGCAACCAATTCCATAGTAGCATACCATCCAAGGTCCAGTTGCTGCCCCATATCCCATCCAAACATTCCCCATATGTCAGATCACATGATGCTGAAAATTTGCATGGACATAACCACCAGCAACAAGACCCCGGTTGAAGCAGGACTCCTGACGGCCAGCAGCGCCTTGTGCCCCAACAGGACCGGAAGCAAGCTCAAAACGAGACATACCCAGTACCTACTGATAAACCAGGGACGAAGCTCACAACTCTTGCAAGCTTGAACACTGCTCTCTCAATAGGAGACAATGGCATGGGAGTACCATTAAGACCAGCCCCATTCCGTGTGCAAATACTCCCGCCACTTAGCCCTTAAGTTGTTCCCCATCCCTTAGGGGCTTTGGTGCTTTGAAGGTGTCTGCATCCATTCACGTTGCTGACATGAGGGGTGGGAAAACCACGGCCCCACCAGACCACACAGGAAGGAAAGACACTGCCCCCTTTGGGCTCAACTAGCAGGAACACATTCTTGTCATGTACGCCATGCAAAAAAGTTTGTTGCATTGCCGTGGTGTTGTAGTAACATCACCAATGAAAGTACGTTACCATAGTACGACTCACCCACGAACAATGCAAAGTAGCTCCTGACGGACATCCATTTTCCACGGTATGCATGCACATAACATCATTCCTCAACCAAAAGGTCATCACCGATCCTTGCCAATGAAGAGCTTCACACCACAGAATACTCCACACGTCTGCCTTCTACGTTGCATGTAATGTTACGTTTTTGGCCGTACATAATTGATGTGCTTGTTAAACCATATCACTTATCACCTTAACACCTCCTTCCACTCTAAGAACATTATAAGGGACCGCTCCCAATCCTCACTGTGCTATATCGTGCTTGATTTCATCAATAATCTCCCTGAATGTTTCGTCTGTATGCAGTGTATTCTCATTAGCAACAAAGAAAGCATGCCAGACATCACCACTCAGGAGAGCATCCAAGCCCCAGCCGACCTTAAACCGCCACTCCTTCCCCTTTTGACCACAACTGTGGAACAATTTTTGCAAACGCATCAGCTATTGCCTGAATTTATACCACCGACTTTTCTACCAAACCATTTCCACTTTCACAGTAAGCATTGCATCCACTGACCTAGAAAAAACACGAGCTTTTGAGAGAAGGAAACCTGACATGCACGCAACATTTAGAATCTGACATAAAGGGCAGACCATGCCCGTGCTTGTCAGAGTGGCTCAAGAGAGCCTCTCCACCATGGACTCCCTATCCGGTGCGCCTTAGTAAGGGCAGCACATCATGCTTGGCACCTCAGTCTTACGTCATTCACGCCTGGCCAGCAAAGATCCCCGCACTCACATAGACAAGCAGATGCCAGGCTGGGGAAAGACGCCCGGCACTTATCCCACTTACACAGCGCGCAATCTACACCGTATAAGCTGCCTGTTGTCCCAGTTGCTACCCTACCTTACCACACAGATGTGCCGCTCACGGACCCTTAGGCACGGACCCTGATGAGATACCAGATTGACGCTCTCACAGAGCCACCTCAACATCCAAACAGCTGACTTCATTTTAGTGGCTGCGAAAGAGCAGGTTCAGCAATACCCGCTATCCTTTCAATCTGTCTGGCCCTCAAGCATATAAGCAACAAAAGACTGTACCATAAACAAAGATGCATATAGACCGCATGTAAGGACTGTCGGCCAATGCGTACAGCCATGCATATAAATAGTCAAGCCCACTTCCCAGCACATTTGAAGCCCAAACATGTATCAGCACCGTGATCCAAATTACCAAAAACCTTGTGACTCATTAGGCAAACGAAACTGTTTGTCCAACATGAACTCCACGGAACACCTGCGTGCACCGCAGATCCATCCGGCAAAACTAGTAGGCACTTTGCCAGAACAAGGTACAGGCAATGGAATCCTTAATGCATTCAAATACGGATTATGCACATTCTTCCTCAATGCACCGTGTCATGGCGGTAACCAGGTACCCCAGAGCAAGCGAAGGGAGCCAACGCAGTCCACAGACAATGGCCTGCTAGACATCACCCTTTTGACATTGCTACTTTGTGCCCGACTGCCCAAGAGAAAGACAGAGCCCTTTGTTTGATCGTGCCAACCGTCGTGCTCATGCCAAAAGACATCATCATGAGAGCAAGCATGTCAGGGTGGCTACTGAACAAAGGTGCCGGTAGCCACAGCCAACATCTTCTGTGAAAAGCCACCACACAAGCCCCAGCATGCAGTCAGTTTTTGATGGTAGCAAACACATAGCTTACAGGTGCTTGACAATGCATTCCACACTGGCAAAAAACAAACATGTACAGCAACATACATACTGGACATATCTTGATGCAGTACTGGTATAAGGTGCCTCACACAGCTTGAGAATCAAGTACAGCAGATATCTAGAGCACATGCAGTGTCCAACCCGCTAGACTACCAGCACAAGCTGTAGCATTGTGCCTCATATGCAAGCTGCCCACAGACCCATGGGCTCATCCGCCACATGCCACGCTAGGCCTTGTAACGCAATCTCGCAGGTACCAAGCAACCGTGGTACTTCATGCCACACCCCTGGACTCCAAACGCATCACCCCTGCCAATGCACTTGCTGCTGCTGCTGCTGCTGGGCCTGCAGCCACGCCATCTGCTGCTGCTGCTGGAGTTGCTGTTGCTGCTGAAGATATTGCTGCTGCTGCATGTGCAGCTGTGACATGTCTTCTGCTGGCTGATAGGCCTCCCACAGCTCCTCTTCCTCAGCCTCCACGGGCTCTGGCTCCCACTCGCTACTTCTGCTCCTCCGCATAGGCCTGATAGGGACAGAGTCAGCCCCGGACCCAGAGCCTTCCCCAGACACACCTGTGGCGACATCTATTGGCTCTCCTTCAGGCAAGGCCGTCAACCCCATCAAATCCCCGTAGCTGTTGCTCCTCCTAGGACGGCCATGTAGCCCCATCTCCGCCCGCATGTGCCTGCTATACCCCCTGGTAAACCCACTGCCAAAAGCCGCAGCATACTTCCCACGGTGTGGTAAGCCCAGAGGGCCCGGCTGCGCACCAGACGCAAAGCTTGCAGCATTCCGCATAGCTCGCAAGCCACCCTGTGGATCCAGCATACTATGCCCTGATAACTCTGGCATGGGTTGTGGGGAGCTCCGGCTCCTCCCTGGGCTCCCTGGCCCCATATTCCCCTGTCCTACCCCACGACCTCCTCCCTGACCCGCAGCCAACCCCTGCTGCTGCTCAGCTTGCAGCTGCCGCAGGAGCTCATTCCTCGCCTGCAGCAATGAATGCCCAGCTTGAACCGCACCAGGAGCACCAACTCCCCCAGAGAAGGGGGCCGGAGCTGCTCCCCTGCTGAAACCACCGGTTCCCAAGAGGTCCGGAGGGCCGCCACCATACCCCCTCATTCCATATTGCTGCTGCTGCTGCTGCCAGCTGGGGTGTGGTGCCTGCTGCATTTCCGAGGCGTTAGCTCCAGCCTCTTTGTGAAGCCTGTGCAGCATCCTCTGCATATCACCCCCAGAGAACATCCCACTCTGCGCCAACATCACTTGCTGCACCTGCTGCTCATGATTGTCCGAGGGACCTCGAGAAAGGTTCCCTCTGTTGGTGGAAGAGGACAAGGTGCTGCTGGTTGGAGAACCCGGCATCACCTGTGAACTCACGCTGTTGTTAATGCTAGGAGGGTTTGGAGGCATGCCTTGCACGCCCTGTGCTCCCCCTTGCATTGCCCCATCCACCTGCTGCTGCTGCTGGAGCTGCTGCCCAAAGGCCAAGTTCCTTCCCCGAGGGCTACCACCATCCTCAGCATGCGCCCCATAGCTGCCATTCCCACCAGCCTGCACAACCAGATCCTGCCCCTGTCCAGGGTTGTAAGGGAACGCAAACGAGACCGCAGGAGGAGATACTGGTGGGAAGCCACCACCACCTCTAGGGCTGTGATTGCCACCTACAGGCTGCATAAGGGGCGCTGAATTGGGTGCGGAAGAGTATGCCGCATAGCTGGGGCCCATACCACCTGCACCTATTGAAGGCAGCGGCATGCTAAGGTTTGTCATCCCCCCTAGCGTATTGTACATCCCCATCGTTTCAGGGTGAACCCCCATGCCACCCCCTACACCCCCCATCCAAAGTGCCTGCGGGCCAGGAGAAGGCATCATCGCTGCTAAACCCCCGCCCTTTGGCCCGACAAAGCTTGCAGCGCGACTTGGATTTAATGAGCTGGCTCCGCTGGTGGGACCACTGCTGGATGCGTACCCCGCAGGAGCTGCCCGGAACCCACCCCCACCCCCAGGAAAGTTCCCAGGGTATCCTGGATGCAACCCACCCCTCAATGCGGCAGCTGCCTCAGAAAACTGTGATACACCGGAGGCCTGTGAGATGTTGCTCTCCTCTCTGTGCAGCTGCAATGGCATCCCTCCTTCCAAGCACCACCCCCCTCCCGGTGCTCCATAGAACCCCTGTCCATACCCCATCTGTGGAACATATCCCCCTGGACCCACCATTCCCTGCATCCCAGGATGCAACCCCATGTCCCCTAAACCCTCCAGTCCTGCCTGCATGGGATGACCCCCATAAATCCCTTGCACTCCTCCCATATCCCCCCTATAAGGACCCCCGCCAGCAGGATTGCCCGTAAGAGAGCCCGAGCTACTGGTCGGTGGGAGCCCAGAAATAGAGCCAAAAGCACCTGCTGGATCCTGGAAGTGTACGCTGCGAGGACCGTGTGAACCACGCCTACTCCTACCCCTCGCAGAAGATGCCGCCCCCGTAGGAGGCAAGCCCGAACCATCTCCACTGTAACCCCGCTGAGAATCACTAGAAAGCCTACGTGACTGGTGAAGTTCCAATACAGGCCTCACCCCCATCTGATCCTGCTGAACCAGCCCCTGCTTTTGCTCGGCAGCTCTGACAGCACCAGGCGCATCGTCAGCAGCAGGATCACCTTCTTCTGCTAAAGCAGCAAGCACTGCTTCCCCACTACTGGTCCCTGTGAGAAGACCTGCTCCCACTGCTGCTGGAGTTGTGCCAATCTTCTGACCTTGCACGACTGCCTCAGAGGGAGCAACACCCCCAGCAACGGCAACAGCAGCAGCTGTATCGTCAGCAGACCCCATCTGCTCTTGCTGGAGCTGCTTGCTTTCGCTCCCCTCCCCACCAGGCGCAGCAGCTTCAGCTGCCACTCCATCCGGTCCCAGCTGATTATTGAGGGACGCGACTAAGCTAGGAGGCATAAGCTGCTGCTGGCTCCCTCCAGGCTCTAGGGATTCCATACCAGGTCTCCACATGTTACCTGGCATCCCCTGGGACCCCCCTTGGCCATCATGGGGCATAAACCCCATCTGATGCTGCTGCCACTGCTGCTGTTGCATCTGAGCTGCTGCAGCTGCTGCAGCGGCTGCTGGGCTGTGGACATGGACCGGTGTTCTGCTGCCAGTGCTGCCGGCTCCCCCAGACAACTGAGACCCAGTAGACATGCCACTAAGGTTTCTGACAAGCTCCTTTTGCATGAACGGCATCTGCTGCATCTGCTGCTGCTGGAGCTGTGCTGCCAGGTCAGCAGAGCCTCTATACAAGCCACCTTCACCATACCCCAGCTGCTGCTGCTGCTGTTGCTGCGGAAGGCGACCGTAACTCCACTGCTGCTGTTGCTGCTGCTGCTGCTGCCCCGCGTTCATCCCTACCACTGGTGTAGGTGACCTCATCATACCAGCAGCAAGCAGCATCTGCTGCTGATGTGACAAGCTATTTGCCGTACCAGGCCGACTCCCCACATCATTTGCCCCTCCCATACCCAACTCCATAATCCGCAACATCTCATAGTTTGCAGACCCACTGCCTACTGCCTGCAATTGCTGCTGCTGCTGCCACAACAGCTGTGCTTCCCTAGGACTCCTCCCTGGAAGAGCAGGCAACCCCTGAGAGCTCAAACCCTCCTGACTATAGAAGTGGCCCCCGTGCCCAGCTCCATAGCCCAATCCCTGGTGACCCATGTGGCGCAGTGGCCCACCCACCCCCCCTTGCCACTGCCCAGCCCCTGGCTCCCACATCCTGCTGCTGCCTACGTCCTCACTGTAAGCATTCCGCCCCTCCAAGCCGCCCTGCATTGCCACGTGCTGGTACCGCTGTTGCAGCTCAGGGCCTATGCTACCCATAGCAAGCAGATGCTCTGCCATAGCCCGATCATGCAGGCTAGGAGTCATCCGCCCCTGCTGACCCAACCCACCTGCCCAAGCCTCTTCCTCCATCATTGTCCGCATCATTTGCATCCGAGGGTCTGACGAAGCCCGGAAAAACTCAGCATCAGGTGCTGGAAGGGAGTACGTACGAGGTGTGCCCCCCTGCTGCTGCTGCTGCTGCTGCTTTTGCTGCCGTTGCATGGCAGCACGCTTGAAGGGTGACACTGGCGTGCCCTGCTGTAGCTCCTGCAGCATCACCTGCTGCTGTAGCTGCAGCTGCCGCGGCGTGGGCTGCAGAGGCTGCAACGGCTGCAGCGGCTCCTCCCCCTCACCGCCTTCCTCATGTACCGCCTGCTGCTGCATTGTCACGTACATCGACTTCTGCTTGCGGGGCAGTCGTCGCTCTTTCTTCACCTCCTTCCTTTGCTGCAACTGCTCCTCCTCCTCCTCCTCCTCATCTTCCACCCCATCCTCATCATCCCTGCTGGCCCCCCGCCTACCCAACCCACCACCCAAGCGCCTTCGAGATGACAGCGCCGCAGGACGTATAAAGCTCATATGCCGGGAAGGCGGGCGGCGGCGGCGGGGAGCAGCTTGCTTATCCCCATCTGCCGTCTTTGCCCCTGCCTCCTCTCCCTTAGGCCCGTCCCCTTTTGCACCATCTGCCCCGGTCACTTCTTCCTGGACAGCGCCCATCATCTCCATGGGTTTTGTCCCCAAAGGCCTAGAAGCGTCCATGCTGGGTCGGCTGGGATCCCGGAAGTCCTGCGAAAGCCTCTTGAGCTGCCACCCGTGCTCAAGCAGCACCTGACGCAGCTCATGTATCTTCGTATCCCCTAGCTTCGCCATCTGAGCTAAGCTGTTTGACCTAGCAACAAGCTCCTCCTCTTCTTCCCCTCCGCTCGGCCCCGTAGTGTCCCCTCCTAAACCTTCCAGCTCCAGTAAGGCGGTGCTGGTCAGAGATTTATCCACAGCCTTCTTGCTGCCAATCTTATGCAGCTGCCGAGCATCTACATTACTGCCCCCATGATCGCCATCCGAGGGAGCTGCTGCTCCATCTGCAGGCAAGCCCACTCCCTTAGCAGCATCTCCAGCTGCTGGTGCTGCAATCACAGGGCTGTCGAAGTAGCCCATTGCCTCTGATGGGCTATCAGCCGGACCCGCTATGTGGGAGCCAATGCTGATGAGGTTCTGGCCTGTAGTGCTGACAGGAGGGGTCGCACTCCGGGCTGCGTCTGAGCCACTGATGCCTGCAAACCCATCATCATCCAGTTTACTAGTCTCTGACGCTTCCCGCTTTGATAGCGCCCCTGACAACGATCCAGAACGGTTAAAACGATCCCCGCCACTGCCCATGCTGCTCCTCCGTCCCCACTTGCCCAACCCAAATGCTGCTGCAGCCTCGGCAGCAGCAGATGCAACCTTCATCACCCCACCCCAAGCCCCCTCAGAACCAGAACCAGACCCGCCTGCTCCGGCACCACCACTGCCACCAAGGGGGCTCAGCAGACCAGAGGCACCAGTCTGGGATGAGCGCTGGCTACCAAGGCGCTGTGAAGATCGGGACTTGCGGGGGTTGGTGCACTCCTTCAGCAGCATGTGTGCCCTCTGGGTTGTGGGGTGGCTGCTACCCAGTTGACTGATCAGAGTCTGTGGGAAACACGCAGGGCAGCACATAGATGTCAAGCTGCCATGAGCCTTAACTGCTCAGCAACAGCGGAGGTACATGGATGGCCCAAAACTGCCAGCAAGCGTCAACAGTAGACAAGACCTATCATTCGCCAGTTGCTGTGGGGGCACTGCAATCCATTTAAAACATGCAGTCCCAGACACATGTAATCTTGCACAAACTTGCTCCACCCAACATGACCACACATGAAAGAGTTGCAGGCAGACCAAGTGCACTGCTAGTGATAAAACCCCTACAAACCAGACGGACAAAGCAGCTTGATGACCATTGGGCAAAGCATGGTTTCAAATCTACACTGGCCTGGCTTATGTCACCTCTCAAGGTGACCCTGGATGTGCAGGCCAACTATCGAACTAATACCCAATGGGAAACAACCCTTTGGCTGTACCTCTCGACATACCTGTACGGCTGCTGTGAGCCTGTGCTCCGCCTCCTCGTACTGCTCTTGTGCCATTAGCACCTCCGCCACTCCAAGCAGGGCTTGAGCCACATCAGGGTGACCTGATGGCAGCTGCTGCTGTCTGAGGGACAGGGCTTCCTGAGCCAGTGACAAGGCCTGGTCTAGGTCCCCTTCATCCAGGCATATCATGCCCTGCAAGCGACAAGGGGGAGACCTTTAATCAGTGTCTTGTATCACGGGATTGCAAGCTGCTTGCATACACGATGAGCTGTAGGCCAATCTCCTGGAAGATGCCCTGCTACTAATTGACAGCAACAGCTAAGCAACGGTTGAGCACCAAGAACACTGCATTTGAGCGCAACTGCCGCACACCTGAGGCAGACAGCTGAAATCAACTAATTCCATCACACTAGGTGTACAGAAGCAGGCTTTAGCAGCCATAGCGAGTGCTCATACTTGCAACATTGAGACCTAATACCACGAGTCACCACTGAATAGCCAAAAGAAAACCGCTGGTTCCTAGCAAGTCACTCACATGCAGGTGCACAGCTGCTGCTGCTTGCAACCCCCTTGCCATTGCTGGGTTGCTTCTGCGGATCGCCACACATCGCTCCACTGCCTTGCGGGCTTCTGGGAGATGCTGCCGCAAGCGTAACACAGAAGCCAGCGTCTGAAGAGACATGGCAACAGCTGGATGCTCTGGTCCAAAAGCCTGCATTGAAAAAACATTGTCAGTACTTTCCATAACAAATTGAAGGCAATGCGATGTGCAGTTGCATGGTGCTGCGCTCCAAAACCACAATACCACGTTCTCCAGACAGAACCTTATAGTAACAGACCAGTGCACCATTCATCCCAGAAGCACGCACTCTATTCCCTCTTCTAGATTATAAAGGGTCACATTCATCCCGTAAGCCTATCCAACAGACTCATTGAATGGGACACACTCCTGACGCCACCAGAGCAGACTGCACTGCTGCAATATAGCATTTTGCTAAACAGCAGTTGCAGCAAGCTGAGAAGCCACACCACACCATTTACAGCATGCCAACATACGATCAGCAACTATCACAGCAATGATCACAAACAGCTTTGAGAAACAAGGTGAAAGCAAATGCAAGCAATCACTAAAATTGTCATGGAATCTGAGCTACATGTTGTACGCGCCAAGGGCAGGGCCCAGAACAGAATTTGCCAATGTACGCTGTGCCAGCACTTCCCTTCTCACCTTCGTCCTCAGCTCCAGACCATGCCTTGCTTTAGCCTCTGCTTCCTCAAGGCCTCCCAGCTCCTTCAGCGCCTCAGCCAAACAGTTGTGGCACATAGCTTCAAGGTTGTTGCGATCAGCAGCATCACCTGCAAAGTAAAGACAAGAATGCCTTTCATTAAGCCAGGATCCACTACCTGGCTTGCTGCAACAAGTGACACTGGACCAAGCAATGGAGATATGCAACAATCACAATAGGCTCATTTCCCATGCAGCCTCGCAGAACAGCAGCTTTCAACCACCCAGAAAGTAACTTAGTCTCATCCTCCTAGCGCATCTCTACATAACTCCAAAACACCACACCATTAGTGGCCACTCCATCCAAGCCACACCTTGCAGTCCTGTAGCCTCTCCCAGGCACTTCCTTGCCAGTACCTCAGCCTCAACTGCTCTGCCCAAGGCGAGCAAGCTCATCACTTCCATGGCCTGCAGGAACGTCATTGTGAGCAATCACTCAAATACCACATGAATAGCCCAGATTGGTGCAATTTCACTCCGCTGAAGCAAAGACTACACTTTTGCTATCCCTGGATTTTCTGGTTCCCACCCAGCACGCACCAGAGGCTGCAGACCATGAGATGAATACCAGTATATGGTTGAAGCTTTGCTGTCTTGTACAGCACATGCTGATATGAACAGGTGCATACGGAGCAGACTCAAAGACCCAACCCTACAGGGCTCATAAGCTGCGTACTACCAGTGACAATGCAGCAAACGGGAAGCCCACCTGCACTGTGATGATTGGCCGGGTGAACATCTTGCTATTCCCCTGCTGCCTGTAGATCTCCAGCACACGTCCACACAGCTTCACCACCTCTTCATACCGCCCCATGTCACTCATGAGCTCTGCTACGCTGGTAGTCGCAACAGCCACCTCCAGATGCCCTTCGCCCAGGCTGTTGGTCTTGATCTCTAAGACCCGCCGAGCTAGGGGTAAAGCAGTGGAGGACTTTGCTGAGGACCGGAGTAGGGCTACCAGTTGAGCCAGGCAGCTGCTGGTCTCGGGGTGGTGCAGGCCCTGACAGGCAGAGTACACCTGCAAGAGAATGTTGCAGGGAACAGAAACAGGTGTAAGAGTGGAACACATCCAAAGCGATTTTGCATGATGTTTATGAGAATGACGCATACATCCGTGCAAACATCAGCTTCTTACAAGGCCTTGGATGGCCCAAACTGCAAACACGCAGAAAATCAGCGCTGAATCCCAAGCATGCTTCCATCCCTATGCCAATCCAGCAATGCCATTCACCAGGGTTAGTCATGTGGTCCTTCCTACCCTTGTTCTGGCTCCAAACTCCCTCAAAGAACTTCCAACCCATGCTAATATTCTCCTTCCTTACCTTCAGGGCTTTCCTGAACAAAGCCTCTGCCTCAGCACTTTGGCCCATCTGTGCTTTAATCTGCCCCAGCGCCATGAGCGTTGAGCCCACACGAGGGTGCTCTGACCCAAGCTGGCCCTGCAGCAGCGCTAGGGCCTCACTGTGCAAGGAGTATGCATCCTCCAGTTGCCCTTCCAGCCGCAGCACCTGAGGAAAACAACAGAATAAAAGTGTTATTCTCTATCAAAACCAGAAGCTGCTTGCCTTCTTTCACCAAAATGACCACCACAGCGTGGAACAAGAGACTCCTGAAAGCTGAAAGGGTGCACAAGGTACTCTACAACCATAGAACGCATCGACCCTGCTACTGTCCTTATTCCTGCAGAACCATTTTTCGAAGAATCGCTTTGCCTCCCCCACCTCCTGCCTCCATGCAACACAGTCCCTCCTACCTGTGCCAGCATGTTCTTCCATGCTGTCACCTCCACATGCTGCGGCCCGTACTCTGCCCCAGCAATCCCCAACGCCTGCTGGCAGTGGCTCTCAGCCTCCTGGTACTTCCGCTGCCTCCGCTTCAGCTCCACAAGCAGCTGCAACATGGGCAGCAGCTGCCGGCTGACCCTGCCATGCACCTTCTCCCCTAGCTCCATGGCCTGCTGCAGATGGCTGCCTGCCTCAGAGAGTTTGCTCATGCGCATGCTGGCCGCTGCGAGATACTGATAGCACCTGGGGCAAATACCACCCAAGTCAGGCAGTCAGCCAGTCTCCCAGGAACATGGCTATGGAACAGCCATCCCAGGATGTTAGAAGTGATCCTGCTTGTCAATGCACTGAACATAAACAGGTAACAATATCGCATCAAGCAGCCACAGAGCAGTCAGGGGCAGAGGGTTCAGAGGGATCACAAGCAGAGCCAGAGAGCGTTCCCTATACACCATGAAACTACTAGCAAGTAGCACCCACCCACGCAATATGATAATTGGGTTTATTCTAATGCTTTGGGGACGGGCGGACGGGAGCAATCCGATAACCCACATGTATTGCAGGGTCACTGACATCGGGTGAAATCAATCCTGTTCGATGCAGAGCGTGACTCCATAGCAGCAACATACAGCGGACAGCCAAACATGCTGCCAAAACGGGGTGCTACTGAACACTGCATACGTAGCAAACTGCATAACTCCTACTCACTTGATAAGGTACTGATGTGGTTCCTTGAGCATTGCCCACAGTCCAGAAAGAGCCTCACGGAGCAGTGTATCTGCTCGCTTGACTGCACCAGACTCCAGCAGGAGGGATCCTAGCTGCATCTTCATCTGAGAGGCAGCGAGGAGGTGGTCTAGCTGCTCTGCTTTGTCCAGCACCAGCTGACAGTACCCTGTAATGAAGCAACAGTACCCCGCATGAAACAGCAGCTAAAGCCACATGGTCCATAGTGATTGGCAAAGCTAATCCAGGATTATTGGGCCAGATTTGGTGCACCTTTCCAAGATACATCAGTCAATCAGCAACAGGTACAAGGCCACTCCACGGCACGTGCATCCCATGAAATGTCAAGTGAAGGCGCCCTTTTGCCAGATCCGCAAATATCCAATATTTGGCAATGGCCATGCAGCTAAACCCTGTCTCTCATACCTTGAAGCATGGCTCCACTGCACCTGCCCTGCAGCAGCGGCAAGAGCTCCCAAGCAAAAGAGACATACAGAGGCAGCTTCTCCTCCTCCACTCCCTGATAAGCCCATAACAGGACCTGCACCGCCTGCACCTCCAGTTGCTGCCACGCAAGGTTGGCTGCTAGGGGGTAGCCCCGCTGCTGCAGCGGGAGCGTGACGGTACATGCAGCTTGTAGGAGCATCTCTGCATAGCGCCGCCGGGTCTCGGCATAGGAGAGACCTGGCAGGCACGCAGAGGGTGAGCCAGCATGTCAAATCTTGCCTATAAGTGTCTGCAAAAAATGACCACTCTAAAGCAGCTACTAAGAGGACGACCCACACCTCCTTGGAATGCATTGAAAGGAAAATGCTGGCAAGCCTCCCGCTGATAGTGACCTTCACTGTTGGTCAAGCGATGTGGACCGCAACAGCTTCCTGAAGTGGACTGCTGTTCTCTGCTAGAGAACAACAAACGACTGAGGAACTGCTCAGGACCACCAGGGTCACAAAATGCAGCAGAAAAAAGCAGCATTACACTCACCTAGGCTGTTTGAAAGCATCAGAGCCGCCTCCCGAACAGTCTTGTGCATGCTGTACATCTGCCGCTGCCTGTTGTACTGCAGCAGACCAAGCCCCAGCAGCCGCCCAACCACGCCCCGCCCCTCCTCCATGCTGCTGCTCAATGCCAGGAGTGGCAGGGCCAACTCCAGCTGGAAAGGCGCAGGTAGTTGTGCCAGCACCATAAGGCCAGTCACCAGATCATCTGGCAAAGCAAGGGCAGCAGCTTGCAAGAACTTGTGCATCTTCTCCCGTTGTGTGCCTGGTCGGTTCTCCGCAGCAGTGGTATTACCTGTGCTAGGGCGGACTGTGGGGATGAGGCCAGACTCTTGCAGCAGCTTGAGGAACTCAGCACCGCTCCGGACGTAGCCATGCCTGAGCAAACTGCAGACCACCTACAGAGCATGACAAATGCACGTCAAGAAGGACGCAAGCAGCCAAGCAAGCAAGTCTTGTAACTGTCCAGCCTATCACATACGAAGGTAAGACTACTGCACCTCGCAGCTCCCTGCAGCTTGAATCTTATCATTTACAAACCAGGTCCAGTAAGTGGTCTGCTCAACGACTTGAACCTTGATAGCTCTGCATTTTTGCAATTGGCTTTATTGTAATGCCATGCCCCATATCTATTGCTTTTTCACTTGAACCACTCATGCGCGCCGAAGGAACACCCCTCACCTGCAGCAGCAGCGGGGACCCATTGCTGGCATCCAGCAGCTGCTCCACTGTATCCTTGCCCATGTCTGGCTGCACCTTGGTCAGCATACCCTCTGCTGCAGCTTTGCTCAGTGGGTGAACCTCAATACTGCGCGCTGTGTACGTGGAGCGCACCAGGTGGTCATCTGACACCAGCACAATCTGAAGCTGGTGCTGCACCTACATGGAGGCAAGGGGTTGTGTGAAGAAATACACCACAAGCCACAGCCAAGCACTGCCCCCTACTCATACACCTACAGCAGCCGCTGCTAATGGTGGCAAGGTTCCTCCAGAGCATGCTTGCAATCAGCAGAAACACCTGATTGTCCTGCACAGGACAATAATCCTCACATAGCTGACCTTGCTGTACCTGAGACCCTCATGCCTGCTGATAGTAGAGCAAGCGTTTGCAGTAGCAGAACCATGGCTGCAGACACATATCCAATATGCGCTAGGCTCGCTGAATCCCAGGCCACACATAAAAGCTGCATCCACACAACCCTACCCTTCATACCTGCAACAAGCGCTCCAGCAAATCCAGAAACCCTGACTGCTCATCTGCAGGGCCCTCCAGCAGCTCTTGGGCATGTGCCAGGACAAGACCAAAGCGCTCCCCTTGGTGCATGTCCAGCCAGGCATGCACATGGAGAGGGTCAGGCACATCATTGACTAGGCCCAGTGCATACAGCAGCTGATAACCTGGGGGACCAAGAGTACAAGAAACATTCAGTCTTTCTACCACAGGAACAACTTGCACACTTGACACCCACACATATATTCATCCCAGCGAACAAAGGAACAAAAAATGGCATTCCAGCAGGCACTGGGCTCCTACAGCTGAAAGTAGTAAGGTCCAGGCAGCTTGGAGTCGCATCAGCAATGCCACCACCTGGCATCCACTTTCCCTGATTTGATGCCTTCCAATAGCAAGCTGTAGCACTAGTCCTTACCTGCTAGCTTGTGGTTGGCAACCCCCTGCAGGTCCACCCAATAAGCCTCCTTCCAGTAACCAGTCTCCACAAGCTCCTTGGAGAGGCTGGCAGCAAGCAGGGTGCGCCCAGTCCCAGGTGCCCCAATCAACACAGCAAGGTTGGTGCTGATGTCCTGCATGCTTAGGGCCAGCTCAGTGACCTCTTGCTCGCGGGGCACAAAGTCCAGGGGCATCTGCAGAGCAGGTGGGAGGGTATGGTAAACAAGCAACCACAACGTAAAAGCACTATTCCCACGAAGCATCTACCACCATCCAAACCAAGCACTGCACACTCAGGCACCCAAGCTGCTAGCTTAGCAGCTACAACGATCTATACACGATGAGCCCTTTTGCCAGCACTGCCATCAAGACAGTTGCACACAGCAGGCAAATGCAAGTGATCTTCACCACCTACCACAACCACAAGCTACGATAACCATCACCAGCTTCAAAACAACACCCTTTTCCTTCAGTATCCAACCATGGGTTTACTTCTGCCCTCACAACGCATCGCAGCTCCATCAAGGCCTCCACTTACCTCAGGGAAGTTATGCAGTGTAGGCTCATGCTCCTCCGAAATCCCGAGCATCTTAAAGGCATCCTTCATGAACTCTGGCACCCCATCTGTTTCTGACAGCTTCTGACTAACTGCATTCTGCTTATTGGTTGCTACTAGCTCAGCCTGCACTATTGCTAGCAGCGAGCACCCTGGCGGGAATGCAAAGTCCAGTTCAGCAAGCGTCACCCGGCCCCCAGAATGCCGACTCCACCGCCCCTGCAGAAAGTTCACCGTGAACTTGTCCAGGGTGCTGTCCAAGCCCCACGCATGCGCCTGTTGCCGCACCAACTTCTGCCAAAAGTCTTTCCAAGATGCCCGCTCCACGAACCCAAAAACCTTCAGCCACTCCGCCCTCAGTGCTGTGTTTCTGAGTGCCAGGTGTGGCCCCATGCCCCCTCTGCTGACTGATCCCTGCCGCCCGTGCCCACTGCCTCCCATCAACGGCCCACTGTTGCCACTCCCCCGGCCACTGCTCGTACTGCTTGTCTCAGCATACTCAATCTCTGACATTAGTGCATGTTCTAAAGTAGCACCTGTGGACTGCACAGTGTGCGCCTGCAGCTTCCGAGCTGCAGCAACCACATCTGCTGCTACACCCTCCATCCCACCCAACTTTGCAAGCACATCAGAGATGTGCATGTGCCCCGGACGATATACCCGTGGCTGCTGCAGGTCCGCCAGAGGCCCTGAGCTGAGGTCCCAACCAGGACAGGAGAGCGCTGCTGCTGCTACTGCTGTATCTAGCCGCTGGAAGTCCTCCTCATCTTTGACTGACTCCTCTAGGCGAACCAACCAGCCCCTGCAATAGTGCACACATCAGTGAACACACATGCATACGACCGGTTTCATGCTACAACAAAGCTTCAAGCACTTGCCTAACCCCCTGATGTCCCCAGGGATCATGTAAAACAAAATTCAACATAACATTGAAGATGCAGCAGCCATAAGAAAGGGTCACTAGGTCCCACCCACACTGTAAACAAGTTCTATGACGAGAGCAAGACAGAACCCCAACAAGTACATGTCATTTATGTTCGTGTCAAGCAGCGTCTTGCGACGCTTGTAGCCCATTCAGTACTGGCAACTGTTCGCAGAGTAAAGAACCTTGTCCTCACGTGCTTGACCGAACCTATACGGTCCCCTGCTCCTGAAGTCTCAATGCTAACTGCATTCCAGTCCCTTGCTCAAGCCACAGCAGGCATTCTTCAAAGCGAACCCTTCTAGTAACAGACCAGCATCAGCAATGTAGCCCTTACCTTTCTGAGAACTGCTGAAAGAGGTGGTACGCGTCCCGCATGACATCAGAGAGCAGCTGCACCAACACCAGATGCTGCGGCTTGAGCTCCTTTAGCTCCAGCAGCAGTGTCTGGGCTGCCACAAACCTCCGTAACAAAGCCACACAATTCTCCTCATTGTAGTGCACGCACTTACGCAGGTCATGCAGCAGGCCCAGACCATGGCAGAAGGGAGCTAAGACAGGTGGCACAGCCTGTTCAGCCCTGCATACAGTTAGAAAGTCAGCAACGACACCATATGCAGTCAGATCTAACCAAGCAGTTGGGATGCACTGTACAAAACAGTGTGCAATGCAATGGACCACTCCAACAGACCACAAAACAAAACAAAGCAACTACACTTTGATAACTCAAAGC
This sequence comes from Pseudopediastrum boryanum, assembly GCA_963556185.1. Taxonomy (NCBI): domain Eukaryota; kingdom Viridiplantae; phylum Chlorophyta; class Chlorophyceae; order Sphaeropleales; family Hydrodictyaceae; genus Pseudopediastrum; species Pseudopediastrum boryanum. The sequence goes on along the minus strand of OY744502.1, from coordinate 3,876,053 downwards.
AACTAGCCAGCCTCTACTTCCCCCTGCTGTAAATCCTCCTGGCAACAAATTATAAAGGAAACTCAAGGCATGTTCATGTTTGCTATGCTATAGCGATGGCTGTGGATGCTAAACCAGCCCGACCACTCTACGGCAATTCATAGGACAGCTACAATTATACACTCTGTTCATAGTTTCATGCGTCTTGAAACCAGCTTGCTCTGTCGTGCTTAGCAACCCCGACGGTTCATGCACAAGATGCCATGCCTGTCCAGCCCTCCAGGTTTTGTTCCTGCAATGACTGCTTTTGCAAGCATCCAATGTGGCGCCTTGCCTACCACATGCTCTGCTGTAGGGCACCATCTGCAGCAAAGCATTGGAACCCCTCCACCTGCATGAACTCCCAAGCGTCCAGCAGCTGCTCTTTAGTTGTCTGCCATTCTCACCTGAACAAACGACCATTGGCTGTCACCCGCAGCACAAAGACCTGAGGCATCACTTCCGCCAAGCTCTCATCCGAGTTCGGTGCCTCATCTTCTGGATGCTCTTCCAAAGCTTGCTTCACAACAAGCTCCCTGGGCATGCCAAGCCTGCTGCTCACCCTGTAGGCACCATTGCAGTGAGCAATTGTTTCCCAAATAACTTTCCTCCTCCTTTTTAACTGTGGTGTAGCATGGCTGGTGAGGCTACATGGGATGTCTACTCAGACTACATTCCATTTTGACCAAGGCCCAGCATGAACTAGCAAGGCTTCCATTCTTGCAGTGTCGCACTGCTTCATGAAATTTGTGTAGGTTGTTTAGTGCATGCTTGGCATCCGCCATGCCATCACGTAAATTGCATGGCGCTGACATGCCTGGGGTCATTGCGCCAAGGCAGGACTACAGAACATGGCAGCATTGACAGTCCAGCACCGCTCCCCTCTGGTTCCAGCAAACATGGTATTGCACTCTTTTGCAGAGGAACCAGTTTGACCAGTTTGCTGCAACAGTAGCCACAGCAATCATCCACCACATCGAATTACAATTGGACCCACTGGCATATGTAGAGCTGTAACACACACACCCTGCTTACCTGCCACTCTCCAAGTTAGAATCTAATGAAGGCTGTGTAAAAGGGCCTGCGAGCGCATCAGGCGTTGCAGGAATACGGAAGCTACTGCTGTTGCCGCTGCCGGTCCCCAGCAACTCTGGTGCTAGTTTGGCAGCAAATGGTGGCTGCTGCTCCTGCTGAGCAAACTGCTGTGGTATCTGCTGCTGCCGCTGCGGCTGCCGAGTTTGCAGCTCTTTGGGTTGCTGCTGCTGCTGATGCGCCCCTGCCAGCTTCTGAATTGCACGCAGTAACTGCTGCTGTAATGCTGCATCTTCCAGACCTAGCTGCCCCAGGCGGGTTGGTGTCAGCTCCAGGAGCTCTTTGCCTGTCACATCCTGCAGCAACTAGGTGCAATCTGTCGGATAGCATTCATGTATGCACTTCTTGCAGTGGTCTGATGCTGGCTGTGCTCAAGCTGCCCTGGCTCTTGCTCAATGTGAGTTCAAAGCACCGCTGCAACATTTCGCAGCATAGACTACATGCATGCATGCTCACACATGACCACAAGAAAGGGACGTACCCGCAATACTCGCAGGCAAGCAGCGGGAAGACGCTGAGATGTAAGCCAGACAGCTACGTCTTCAGACGACCATTCGTTTAAATCCTCGGTCAAGGCCTTGCAGACAGGCGGTTGTGGAGCAGCCACCCCAGCGGTTGTACTGGCCAGCACCGCATCTGCGGAAGGACCCCAGAAGTCAACCTTGGCGAGACCGCCTTGCTCCACCCAAGTGCAAATATACAAAAGCCGCACCTTTATGTTGTGTAGCATGGGTTACTGCATGCTGATTCTGGGCCTTGTCTGCGGAAGGCTTTGAGAAGCACGAACCCATGTATTTGTGGAGCTTTCACAACCGGCCCACAGGTCCCGAGAAGCAATTGAATGAAGCCATCGCAGCATACATCTCATGCTAACATATTTGCTCGCCCTTGTGAGCAAGGACGAGCGCGGTTAGATTTGCGAGTGGACTGCTTCCCACGGTCGGTGCTCCCCCAGCAAGGGCTGCAGTAACTGAAGTCCTATGCGCCGCCCCAGTACTTTCAGCTAGCGACGAATATATAGGTCCCCTCCGTATCCGTCTTCTATGTCAAATTCCAGGCCCTTGTGCGTTCTTCGACACCTCCGCCAGTTGGAGTTTCACTGTCAGGAGGCACATGTGGTAACTACGTGCGGTGGATAATGAGCAAACCTTTGTAACATAACGTAGCCGGCACCTTAGCCTGTCTGTGTTCGCAGAGAGTATCAGGTGGTTTCAAAACGAAATAGTATGACCACCTTTTACACACCTGATATAATACCCACGAGGGTTCAATACTGTGCATCTTGCCAGTGCCTCCAACTAGCCAAATAAGCAGCCCTATGTCGTGAATTCCAAATGTTATTCCACCCCTGCGATGTCAGAATTGCAGTTAAGATCATTCGTAAGGATGCCTGGGTCTTGGCGCTGCCTGAAGTAGTGCGCATGCAGTCAGTAGTAAAGGCGAATTCCCAGCGAACTTCTGATGACTAACTTTGCATGGTTGGACGATACAGCACCACGGAGGCGCGAATGGGAAAAGCTCTCATGACCGCACACCGCGGCATGCTTCTTTGCCGCCGGCAGCCCCATGGGTGACACAATCCCCGACGGCATCAGTCAGGTATCGCCAGCTACAAAGAACCAGAATTACAGACACAAGCAGATCTGGAAATTTTGTCTCAACATTACTCTCGCTACGACGCAAAAAAATTCGAAGAGTCCGAGCATCTCGCTACATCACTCAGATGTCATCCCACGCAATATTCTTCGCGATCTGTGTAATGTTGCTTGCATACAGGTCCTGGGTGTCCTGACCCCGCCCAGTCACGATGTTTATCAGATCCAAGAGCATTGGCTCGTTGCCAAGAATCTCCACGTGTGTAGAGGCTTCAGGCCCACCCCTGTGTGGCAAACAGCACTAGGTTCAGTCTTGTAGGTTCAGTTGAACCCTTTGCCCTGGCCCTCTCAATCCCTCCAACATCGTTGCAGCCTGGGTCAGCAGAAGACCAGATATCAACAGAAACGTAGTAACCCAATTTTGGCCTAAGCGCTCAACGGGCCCAGTGCAGCCAGAGACCGCACAGCACCTGCTGGAACTGTATCAGTGCTTCTGGTAAAAGTAGGGGCGCTAGTAGTAAACGATAGTCACTTGACTACACTGACTTTTACCCGTCACGCAACCAGCCATGTTGGAGAAGAAGTACAGCTTGTTGAGCAGCTTGTTGGGGTGTGCATACTGCTTGTTCCAGCACTTGTTTCCGATGTATCTAAGCTTGGTTGACTCTATATTTTCCAAACCATCCCTTGAGCATTGCAACTACGCAAGCCCAATTCCACTGCCAGCAAGTTTTGTCCCTAGTGTTGCCTCTGCTCCCTTACAAGGACAAAGCACTCATGATCCTGCAGCAGCACCTCTGCCGATGGGCTTGGGTGCTACCAAAACATAGGGCCATTCCCTCTTCTAGTATTCTGCGATGGTCCAAAAATGTAAACTTGCAGATGTGGAAGCATATATGTCCATGGCATGCAATACCTAGGGCTCACCTTGGGTCCTTATACACTGGCCAAGGGTTGTTTTTGTATTCGCGCACCACCACTTTGGACTTCCCAGGGTTGAGCCTTTTGGTTCTCCACCCCCCTTCACACAGCGCTCCCAAGCTCAACAGAGGAACAGTACCGTCACCATCAGGAGATAGCTGCACTCCAGATTCCTGACAGCAAAAACCAAATGCAAAGCGCAAGCATAAACATTATGCCTACTCGCTAGCACATTTGGCTGTGCCATATGGAGGACAGCAGAATGCCTGCATAACTGGCACCCATACATTTATTGCAGCACATGTTCCAAGTGCTGGCGCCAGAAAAGATCTGGCACAATTCGCTAGGGGTGTCTTTTGCTGCAAATCTGAAGCAGCAAATGGCTGGGCTTCCCAACCGACATATCACTGACAATCACCACTGTACCTCATGGTCCAGCAGCATCAATGGATGACATCTGAGGCAAAGCAGAATCACACACCTAACTGGCTTTAAGAAATTAACTCGAGTTTGCACCCGCACACATTAGATAGCGACCACCATTTGGGCCTAGCAGGTCTCAGTAATGTCTTGTTTTGAGCGCGGTGTAATGTGTTCTAGTATTTGTTAGGACTTGGTCACCAGGCATACTGTCAAGGCATCCCTTGCCTGCTAAGTGACAATTGCAAGCATAACAAAGCACATGCCACCTGCTATGAGCATAGCAGGAAAAGACATGCACAGAGGTAATGAATGCAGCGCCCTCCCTCTCCCTCCCATCTGCCCTCCCTCTCTTATATTCGCTCCTCCTCCTTTCCTCCTCCCACTGCCATTTGATCCCCCCCACCTGCCTGGCCCCACCCCCTATCACCCCCACCACCATGCCCACCCTCACCAAGCTGCTTGAAGCATCCGCTGCAACTGTATTAAGCTGCCACACAGTCTTGTTATCCTGCCGTGTCTTCATGTAATGATAGCCCCGCTCCGTTGGTGATCCCACACCGTAGAAGCAGTACACCTTGAACCCGGGCGCCTTTGGCAGTGGGACACGCGTTGGATCCACTACCTCTACGCCATTGCTGCTACTGCCTTTTGCATCCCCTCCTGAAGGCCAGCTTGTATCCACCTGCGCCTGCTGCTCCCCTGTGAGCTGCTCTCCCCCCGTTTCTTCCTCATTCTGCTCTTCAGCTTGTGCCTTTTCGGTCTCTGAAGACTTATGAGGCCCTGGCTCCTGCTGCTGTTCGCTGGCTTTGGCCTCTTGCTCTTCAAGGAGTTTAGCCAGGGGCTCGAAATTCATCGAGTCTTTAACAGGTGACCACCGCTGGAGGTTACGGATGAACTGTAAGCCAGCGGTCATGGCTGCCGCATTAATTGCCCCCGTTACGTTCAAGAACTTAACCTGAGTAAGATGCGCCACAAAAGCAAAGAAGGCAAGAAACACTCATTTCCATTAGATATGTCCTGGTCCAGTTTGTACTGCCAAATATGAAGATGAGACTCAACTGGGCCTGGGCGTTGGCAGCCAACAGAGGACCATTATTGAAAAGCGCGACCAACTGCATAGCTTCAACACCAAACTTGCAGTTATTTTTCAAAGCAACATTGTAACATTGAGCGGCTGGCTATCACAATAATCAGCCTTCAGCTGCACTGCTGCTTTCTCAGCATACATCCTGCTTTCCGCCAGGAGTCTGCATTCGGCTGAGGACAGACTTTACCTGCTCACAAATAGGTGAGAGTTACTTCTGCACCTGCGGCAGATTAATAAGCCCAGAGAAGACGCTTACCTTATCTTTCATGTTGTCAGCATATGCATCGGAGTCTTCATCCCTACTCCCACTCATTAAATCCTTCCATGAGTGCAGTGTTGAATGTAAAAGGTTCAGCGCTTCACTGCTTAGTCCCCCAGTGTTGTTCTTGGTCTTGTCCATCTCCTCATTTACTGAAGTGTCTGCTTTGACACGGGCAACAATACCCCTGCACGATTGTTCAGAACCACATAAAAACACATGTCAAAGATCAGTGGATACACACATGGTGTTTACACGGCCGCCATTGTCTATAGACGCATGATCTTTGTAGCGACTTGTGCTCTCCTTAGCAATTGCTGAACATAAATGCTGTATATTTCATAACCTGACATCTCCTATAACAAAACCCGTACTGCCGTGCAACACCTGGGGTTTCGGGTCCTCACCAGCCCGGCACAGTGGGCGCACAAAAGTCAGCAAACCGTCTGGGGCAGGGCTCCTCCTTTGCTCACAGGTAGTGCACCGTCGACAAGAAGCCAGGCAGGATAGATAAACAATATTTCACATGGACATCATGTAGTGTCCCATGTTATAAATGGTGGTAGTATAGATGGCAATGCGAGGTTTCTGTACAATCGGCATTTGGCTCATAGTTGCATCAAGTTGTCCATACTTACTATATTTTAACACTGTCCCTGCAGATGCATCACCACTGTTGACCTGGATCAAGAATATTCTAAGTAACAATGACCCTCCTCACCTCACCCCCAAGCCTGTTCAGAATCCAATGCTTTCCCCTCCCCATCAGATGTTCCCCCACCCAACAGCCCTCTCGTCCCCCTCACCCAAAAGACCTCCCGGCTGCTGTCACATTCTCAGTATCATCAGGTGCCCAGTTTGCATTCCCCCACACTGTAGTTCCCCCCACAGGCAGCATTGCTAACATAGAGCCCCAGGTCCGAATGACCTCCGCACGAGCAGCACGTGACAGATAGGCCTCCATAAGCATGGCAACACCAGACATCAGATCAGCCGTCTCACGGCTCTCCCCTACAAACAGGAAAGTGGTGACAAAGCATGAGCAGGTAAGCCTGTTGGGTACAAAACCCTGTGATGGTCCTGAGTACAAGTGAACCCACAGGCAGTAACAGCAGCAAGGCGTGGGAGCTACTGGAACCGCCACAAACAACATGAATAACATGAACACAGCTGGCCAAGTGCTGCACATGGAACAGAGAGGCCAACATACTCAAACGGGGAACCTTCAAGCTGAGTCGGCGGTGATAGAAAGGCCTTTATGGTGCTGTAAATGCAGTATAGAAAAGCATACAGCGACCATATGGTGTAAGGTAGACATGTTACGTCCACAAGAGTGAGTGCGCCATAAGCATGCTTGGACGCAGGCCGCCAAGCGCGTTGGGTGCACATGATTGTGTGTGTGGGGTCCGGGCATGCCATAGCCAGCAATCGCTGCCATTCACCAGTGCTGACAAAACCCTCTGCAAATTACCATCAATTTACAGGCCATCCGGGGTCTGGAGTGGTGGTTGCAACTTGCTTTGTTCAGTACATCCTGATTTTCACTGTTCCAGCACTGCATGACAGGCCCCCTAAACCCAACTCGCCTCTCACCTGAAAGCAGAGGTGCCAAGGCTTTAGGTAAGCCCAGGATGGGTCCTGCCAAATTGACCCAACTTTCCAAATGCTTCTCCACCCACCCTGACTGCTGCTTCTCCACCCATGTGAGGAAGGCGAAGGTCACACATGCACCATAAGAGTGGGATACCATCACAACTTTGGTGCCGCCTGCAGGTAAGAGAAGCCACAGCAGCAGTGTGCTAAGCAGAACCTTCAGTAGCTCAGCAAGGCAGCTCGATAGCTCGTCAAGGCCCAGTGACAAATCAAAGGTGTCCTTCCAACTGCTGTGGTTCTGAATGGGAGACTGAGTGCGTGGGGAGTCACCACAATTGCCCCCTGCTATTCAGTCCAATGACCCATACACCCAATGTTGACATATATGCTGCCCAAGAAACGGGGTAGTAGTGACTCAGCCCTGTCCTTTGCCCTTGGCAGTTCTGTATACATGCCTGCAGGTGCTCTTGCAGTTGCACATGATGCTTGTGCATCACTAGGTACCCCCATAGCACAACCGCCGCATGTCTACACATCGCTGGACTTGACATGGAGCACACGATATACCAGTAGAATGTCCAACCGGTGCAAGTCAAACATCAGAGTAGATTGTGCCTGCTTCCTTGCGCGATCCCTCGGCATTCCTAGCAGTTAAGTGCAGGCAACCGTTTGGGCGATCTAAGGCCCCCATTATAAATAACTAAGACGTGACAATCCAGCACGTGGAGATATCAAGAATCAGGTAACCGGTGTCACTCACCTAACTGCTGGTACTGCAGCTCCGCCTCATTCTTGACCCTCGTGAACCACCCATCTCGCTGCTCCATGATCGGAATGGGCAGCCGCCAGTCGTACGGCATGGCAACCTAGTATGACACAGAGCAGTCAGAAGGACGATTAGCCTATTGAAATACCGGTAGTAGACCTTTGCCTTAACAGAGTGGTAAACAGCAGAAACAGTGGTGGTAGTCAGCTGCAAAACCATGCGCCTGGGGTTGCATCACCTTTCACACAGCCATGAGCTTGCAGGACATGGTGAGGCACAATCTAAGGCATACCATACCGATTAAAGGCATACCATACCAATCTTTCAATTGTTTCCAAGGTCCAATATGTACCACATCAGCCCTGGCTCACAGCAAGCACGAGCCAAGCATAAACAAGACACACTGCTATACAGCGTGTGCACTGCATGCTTTCCTGCCATAAATAACAATAACTCCAGCCAGACATTCCCATATCAAACTCTTGTTTTCTAAAACAAAGGATCGATGCATCATACTCCTTCTGCGGTTCAGCATTTTCACATCTACAGCTCTTGCTGATGCTAAGGTGGTCTTGGCCCAAGCGAATGACATCAACCCTATTAAGGCCAGAGGCTGCTTCAGCTGCTGCTGGGCACCTCTGCTCCATGAAGTCCCTCACCAAGTTGTTGTTATCATAGCCAATGTCCGCCAAGCTCTGCACCATCTTGCTGAACACCCAGTACCCAGGGACAAAGTAGTCCACAGCCTCTAAGGCCTTGGCAGCACGCAGCTTGATACCTGGAGGGTCACCACCTGAAATTGAAATAAGGGCATGCACGCCAATTAGCTTTAGAACACATTGGTCAGTGCTTTTACAGCGGAGGAAGTACCATACATCTAATATTGCATCATCAGACCCCTGCTGGCACCTGTCACAGCGTAATCCTGCCAAGTGTGATATATGCACATGCCCGCTCATGATGGAAACACATGTGACGCCAACTTTGTTACGGAAATGCAACATTTAGCTTTAATTCGGCTTGTCTAGCAAGCACCAGGAAACCTACAAAGGTCCCACAACTACCACGACATGAGCAGCGGCTTGATGTATGAGCGTCATGTTTGAAATTCGTATATCAGCCGTGCATAACCTACGGTGCTGTGCCCCAATACATGATACATGATACTGAGGGACCATCCTGCACACACATGTGCTAGAAGAACCTCTCTGATAATGTCAGCAAGGACATCCAAGACTCTGTTGCTGATGAACGACCCTACGGACCTGTCTTTAAATCCAGAGACATGTGCCTCATCCAGCAAGCCTTGTCAAACAGCAACGTCTGTGCCATACTGAGGGTCCCCCACAGCCGCTGCCTGAAGTACGTTTCTGCACATGGCTGTCCTGCCCATAGCTCCAAGCCGCTGGTGACAAACCCTGGGATGAGCATGACCGGGTGGTGTGCCCTCAGACCCTTGCGGGCGGCCACCTGCCCTGGTCTTAATCGGGATTCTGAAGATCCAAGCCTGGAACTGAGGGCTGTGACATTGGGTAGCTTGACTGTGAGTTCGCCAACGAGCTCATCGAGAGACATGTTAAAGGTTTTATAGAAGGTTGTGTTTACACGTTGTACACTGTCGTTGACTGCATCGTGAATGGCTGCTTGAAGGTCTTCCATGACCTCCTGGAGTGGCTGCAGGTGCTCCTGGATGTGCTCATGCTGCAAGAAAGCAGGTTCCAAAAGGCAAGGAGCTTGAAACTTTGTAAGCATGGGCTTCAGTGTGGATGCATTCATGAAAGTGACTGGAGGTGATCACCACCAGGCACGCAGGAACATGTGACAGCCTTCCACTTCCATGTGACAGCTGCATGGAGTTATCAGCAGTATTACATCACAGCTAAGGCTTCCTGACCTAAATTGGCTGAGAATGTAATGTCGAGACGCTTTCATCAAGGCATGAACAGCATATGAAACACTGCAACTTCAAACACAAGCTGCGCCGAGCCCCACTGAACTGGTGTAGAACAGCATGCCATTGCACATAACCAAAGTTCCATTGCTTCACTCAGTTAAGGTTCCACTGGGAATATGGCGTATTGAAATGAATGCGATGATACTGTGGATGGCACCCATTTGACCTTGCTTCACCGTCTGTTGCTTCCAATGCCAGAGGAGCCCAAGCATAAGCGTGCTACCATAGACCGTGCAGTTACTGAAAGCCGATTATGTACTGTTCATTGGGCATTTATGAAAATATAGGTTCGCCGGATCGTCTTGTTGCCTACCTGCGAGGCCTTGTGCATCCCTATTGCGACAGCCAGCACAACTGCTATGACGGAACCGGCAATGACTGCATGGCGCTTTGCATTTGATTGCTTTTTGTCTCTCTTCCGCCGGTGCTTGGCCACCTGGGCCGACCCAACCTCTGCTGGTGGTTCTTTTTCTTCTACAGCAACGGTCATGGTGGTGCGGTTGAGAGGTACCAAAGGGAGCTGCTTCTCAATGGCGCATGCTGCTCAGAGGAGTAATTTTCAACTGTCAGAAGTGAATGCCAGTGTCCCTCCAGCAGAGCAGCGACAGAATGTGTCGCTCTGAGCTCATGGAATCATCACCACAACCGCACGCTCTTTAGGAACGAGAACAGCTAAGGGTTGGCAATCACTGGATGTCTACATGCCTTGCCTGCCTCCAACGCTTTGATCTGACGGGATTTCATTGAGTCATTGGGTCACAGACTCCCTGGTCACCCCTTAATTCCTGTTTATTTCACGCGCTCCGTTCATGGGTTACACGGGCAGTTTCGAACGCCGGCGTGCATCCATGCGAAACCCGGTGCGTGGGAACAGACGCTCTGCATAGTGTAGGCCGGTCGAATTACATGTGGGTGGTGTCGAAGCTGTTTCCAGGACGTTGCAGTACTAAAAGCTTGCAACAATGTCTCTTTCCAGTATGACGAGCCAGGGTCGGGTGGGCTGCCTGTCGCAATGCACACAGCGCAGCTCCCCCAGGCCTATGGTGCGCAGGTCACGTTTAACTGTTCGCAGCATGCTTGCCCATGAAACAGCCGCTGCCCTCGAGACAAATATTAGCGCTACGAAGAAGTGTGCAGTGATCACTGCTGTGAAGACACCCTACTTGCCCAATGGCAAGTTTGATTTGTACGCATATGATGAAATGCTTGAGCACCAGATTGCTAACGGTGTAGATGGCGTTATCGTTGGTGGCACCACCGGGGAGGGCCAGCTGATGTCTTGGGATGAGCACATCATGCTTATCGCTCATACAGTCAACTGCTTTGGAGACAAGCTGAAGGTTGTCGGCAACACGGGCAGTAACTCAACAGGGGAAGCTCTTCACGCAACTGAGCAGGGCTTCGCAGTGGGCATGCATGCAGCTCTGCAAATCAACCCTTACTATGGCAAGACGTCTAAGGCTGGCCTTCGAGCACATTTCAGCGCAGTATTAGCGGAGGGCCCAGCTATCATATACAACGTGCCCAGCAGAACCGGTCAGGACATAGCAGACGACTTAGTATTCGAAATGGCTCAGCATCCGAACTTCCTGGGCATGAAGGAGTGCACAGGCAATCCTAGAATTGGCAACTACACCAGCAAGGGTGTTCCGTGCTGGAGCGGCAATGATGACGAAGCTCACGATGGCCGCCACCACTACGGTAGTGCAGGCGTGATCTCAGTAACAGCTAACATCATCCCAGGTCTCTTCGCAAAGCTCATGCGGGAGGAAGATGCTGAGCTAAACAGCAACCTTCAAGAGTTGATTAAGTGGCTGTTCTGCGAACCAAACCCTATCCCTCTGAACACAGCCATGATGATGTGTGGCTTGGTGCAGCCAAATTGGAGGTTGCCTTATGTACCTCTCAGTAGGGAGCAGAGGGAGTATGGTGCAAAGCTGCTCAAGGCAGTGCAGCAGCACATCCCTGGCTGCAAGGAGGTCAGGGTGATGGAGGACTCAGAGTTCAAGCTCATTGGCAGTGCACACAAGTAGACTATGGGGTTTCAGTCGCAAAGCAGTTGCTGTAGCAGCAGAAGGGAGCAAAAGGTGTTCGGCGGGTTTGTGAGCTGCCATTGGTCGAGGGGTGGTGGCAGCAGTGAGTTAGTGGTGCAGCAGAAGAATATGCACAAGGAAGAGTGTGCAAGAGAAGAGTTGTGCCCTCGAGACACAGGACTGTGGTGATTGGGTGCAGTGCTTGCAAACGTGTGGTATTGTGCGTTCTGTCTTGGCATCCTGCCTGGGGGTCTTCTAGGGCCTTCGGGGGTCTTCCAGTTCATGGGATAATTGTTCACCCTTGAGCAACAAACTGTGTACATTTGTAGATGAGGTGCTCTTTGCTGAATTGTGTTGGCAGGTTTTCTGTTCTGCAATGGACTAGGACTTGGAGGTGGTCTTGGTTGGGAAATGTCCTTGGTTCCTGCTGCGGTTCTTGTCCGACGTTTGTTTCATGGAGCTAGCATGATGAGCGGCATTCAGCTGCTGCTGCAATCGATTGATACATACACCAGATATGGTTTACGCTGGCGGCACCCAGCATTGATCAGGACACTCTGTATGTATAGATGTGGCTGTGGGCTACAGGGTTGTGTGTTGGATGGGCAGATGAGCAGCGGAAAGGGCATGTTGGACGTTATAGCGTATATTGCTATTGTTCTATCTGAAGTCTCTGCAAGTGCAGGGAGGCTGCTTGGCCATGTAATGTTCAAATCGTGCAATGCAGTTGAGCTTCTGGGCATCATTGAGCTAGTGCTACTCCAGGGCACGTGTGAGATGCTCTGGATGCCATTGCATCCGCGCATGAGCCTTGAGAGGCTGCAGGTTAGTAAGATAGGTGGTACTTATGCAGGCGTTCTGCTGTCTGCTGTTAACAAAACAAACAAACAAAAATTTAAGGTGTGGCTGCACCAAGGCAGCTAGGTCGAAACGACCAAACACACCGGATGTTAGCTCATGGATGTTACTGCATAGCCAGTTCTGCCCATCTGTGAAGAGCAGATCTTGTCGGATGCTCTTGGACAGTCTGGGCAAAGCGTTTTGGTGTACCCTCCTGGCCAATTGTACGGCAAGAAGATCGCATAATTCTTAAAGGACCGTTCATGCTTGAATTTTAAACTGAGCTGTACGAGCAGTACGTAGTGTGGCGGCAATTCCAGACAAGACGATGCTAGCCTGATGAAGGTGCTTTCTGCGAGTGGATCGAGGATGCAGACAACGAGCGCAAGCCGACTAAAAGAATACGCGGACTTCATGCTACTAACTTCGTCTCTTCTGCCCCCCATCCGGAACATCCATAGGATCCTTCTACCTTCATAGGTTTCGCTAAAGTATCCCCCCTGCTGTATACAGAGAGTGTACTCGTGCATATCTGTCCCTCTACAACACTCGCACGCTTCCTGAAGCATGAGTGAGTCACAGGCAGAGCTGCCAAAGGCAGTTGTCAAGCGCATCATTAAGGAGAAGCTAAGTACAACCGGCCCCAACGGGGAGCGAAAAGACGTCACGCTCCAGAAGGATGCTCTACTGGCTGTATCAGAAAGTGCAAAGGTGTTTCTAAACTACTTGACAACGACAGCTAACGACATCTGCAAGGAGAAGAAACGACAGACTATCAGCGCAGACGACGTGTTGCAAGCATTGCAAGATCTAGAATTTCCTGAAATGGTAGAGCCCCTAAAGGAAGCGTTAGAAGGTAAGCAAACAAACCGGAGATGCCGAGGTTGGAACTCGAAACCTGCCAAAGGATGCCTCACCAAACATGTATGGTGCCGGTTTTGTGTCAATTTACGTATTACTAACGCATATATACACTTTGTCGAGATGAATTGATAGGTTGGTACATTGAGTATGGGCTGAGGGGACCCCAGGGACTGAGACTGGGTTCATTGGGATTGTGGCATAATGTTTTTGCTACCGGATGGAATTGTGTCTCGATAGTTGCAGCACAGGATCCCTGAGTCCAGGCGCAGCTGAATCCATATACCACTTACAGGGCCCTGCAGCCTTGTGCAGCTTCATTGTGGACCATGCTTTAGTGGGAACAAGCCACATCTGATAGGTGACCTGAGATGGTCACAAGTCTAGCAAGGGGCTGCAAGACAATGTCAGCTGCTGCTGCTGCTGCCGATCCTCAGAAAGCCTACAGCAGTCCAGTGCTGGCACTATTAGCATTCCCAGTAGCAGGCAACAAACTCATAACAACTGACACAATGTGCTGCTCCTGCTGTCATCCTTACAGCATTCAAGCAGAGCAACAAGGAGAAGAATAAGAAGAAGGCGGAGGCAGCAGCTAGCAAGAAGCGTAAGGCAGCTGAGGAGGCTGGTGAGCAGATAGGAGATGCTGCAGCTGGTAGTGGTGGTGGTGGTGGGGAGGGTGGGACAGCAGCAGCAGCAGCAGCAGATGTAGCAGATGCTGCAGATGCTGCAGCTCGAGACCAAGGGGATGATGATGCAGACATGGCAGATGCTGCTGCAGCAGAAGAGGGTGATGCTGAGGAGAAGGGAGAAGATGGACAAGACGCTGCTGAGTGAGACGTCCAGGACCTCTTCTGCAGTTGGTGGAAGGAGGATGTGTTGATTTTGGTGTGAGTTTAACAGCAGCAGCAGCAGCGCTGTCAGGAAAAGGGGCAAGCAGCAGCACCTTTGGACCAAAAGGCATCCAAGCTGTGGAATGGGGGCAGGGGTTCGCCCCCTTTCGTAGTGTACTATTTTCTCTTGCCTTTGCTCAAAAGGCATCATCTGCATGCTGCCTATGCGCTTGGCAGCAGGGTGCTACTGGCTCTTGATGTGGCACCAGTTCTGTATGTAGATACCATAGTTATGGCTTATATCGGTACTGAGTGGCGAGATGGGAGGAGGGTGCACCCGCTCAAAGGAATTGATGTTCAGGGTGAACACAGACTGCATCCTACCCCCATAAGTACATGGCGTTATATCGGCAGGAGGCCAGTCGCTGAGAATACTGAGCAAGAATAGCAAGGTGCATTGGCGTGCATATTTGTGCTGGTGTGATAACTAGAGCACTTGTGTGGCACCACACATGTGCCGATGGATTTGCCAGTGCATGAACGTTCACATCAGTATGAATGTTCTCATGCTGCAGCGCTATCGGCCTGTAGGGTGGCTTTTGGTGGGCAGCTTGATGTGCAGGGTGTGTGTGTGAATCTTACACTGGCAAACCCATCGGCACGCGTGCGGTGCCACAGTTCACCACAGGGGTGGCAAAGCCACTAACACAGATAGAACCAGGAAAAAACTGAACACCATCCACCAGTTGAACTCCATGATCATGCATGTCCAAGCAGATACAATGATGTAGATTACTGGCCCTGGAAAAGTGCACACACAATTTTATTTTTTAGTTTTTTTGGGTTTTTTGATTTTTTGGGTTTACCCCCAGCAAACAAACAGCAACGCAACAGCATAAATACCAGAACTTTGCATGTGTGTGGGTGGGTGTGGTTGGGCACAAATGTGATGGTTTGTTTAGGCAAGTGTGCTGTCACTGTCTATACCGGACTAGGAATGTCTGATGGCATGGCATACTGATGGCAGTGGAGTCACGGTAAGGCGGATCATGAATGTAGTAATGTCTGCGTCAACCGCTGCAGTGATAGCTGGCGATAGTATCAAACGTGTACGGAGCAAGGTTGACCCGGGCCGACGGAACGTGACCTAGTGACATGCCATTGCTGGGTGTTTATATCGGGTGTAGCGAAACTAAGACAGAATAATAGATAGTTAAAGCCATAAGCTGTCACACTTTCTTGTTTCTTTGTTAATGCGTCCCTGTTCCGGCGTGCTAATATCCGGCGCGGCGCGGCGTGAGGTTACCATAACCTGAATGCAGCGCTGAAGGATACAAGACACCAGGCTGGATGGGGGCACTACATTTGCACCCTAAGTGGCGTAAGCGAACAAACAAACAAACAAAAATACAAGGTGTGGCTGCACCAAGGCAGCTAGGTCGAAATCCTGGGATAGTAAGTCATCCTGAATGGCGTGCTGGTTTCATTTTGCTGCATGTCAATCAGAACATAGTGATGACGTCCGATGATCTAGACGATGTATACCTAGCTGCCACTGACAACCCAGCAATTGTTTTACTTAAGAGCCGGCAAACTCCGCATACATGAAGCACAGGGGTAGCACAGGGCTGCCACATCAACTGCAATTTACAACGATCAACAAAAGACCCAAACTCCCACAAATAAGGAGCAGGGCCACAACTAGAAGTCTGACTCCAGTCTCAGCTGGCTCACAATAAAGCAAACATAAACTGAAATCCACCATGTTCAACAAAAGACCCCAAACTCCCACAATAATGAGCAGGGCCATAACTAAACCGTCTGACTCCAGTCTCATCTGGCTTCACAATAAAGCTAACATCAACTGGAATCCACCATGTTCAACAAAAGACCCCAAACTATCACAATAATGAGCAGGGCCATAAGTAAACCGTCTGACTCCAGTCTCAGCTGGCTTCACAATAAAGCAAACATCAACTTGAATCCACCACGTTCAAAAAAGACCCCAAACTCCCACAATAATGAGCAGGGCCATAACTAAACCGTCTGAATCCAGTCTCAGCTGGCTTCACAATAAAGCTAACATTAACTGGAATCCACCATGTTCAACAAAAGACCCCAAACTCCCACAATAAGCAGCAGGGCCAAACATCATTCCCACATCCAAGATACAGCTGGCATGAAGTGGACTGTGGGAATCGTATAGGAAAGGCAATCTCAGGATGCCAGAGGCTGGCTGAAACAACCAGCAAAAACAGAAGCAAAGCCTTTGAAAGCCTTGCCCACTCTTGCCTTCACCTTGCTACAGGGCTTGGTGGCTTCCTCAAAGGTGGACTTGGCCACTTTACCTGCGCCTGCAAGTCTGGTAGCAGCAGGCTTCAAGGCCCCACAGGTGTTGACCGTGATGACTACAACGGCTTCTTCATGCTGAGAGGAGGCACGGTCCTTCTCTATGCTAAACAATTTCCTCAGCACAGGGGCCAAGCCCTTGTCCTTCTTGTGGCCCTCAGGCAGTGGCAGCCCTGCCTTAGCCACCTTCCTCATCAGGAAACGTGCTGATGAGATCTTGGAGGGGGCATCAGGCTGCACTTTAGCAAGGTGTTTCTTCAACTTCTTGCACTTGCGGCATGGCTTCTCTGCCACGCGCTCCTGCTGATGTTCAAGGGTGTGCTTCTGCGCCTTCCTGGACAGCACCTCAGCTGGTGCAGGGTCCTGCAAGCAGCAAGAAGACAGCAGTAAAGGAATCAGGGCTTGCCAAGCAGCATGATGTATGTATGTGGCTAACCATAATTGATAGGTTGCCCGCCATTGAGCTGTTTGAGCGCCCGCTACCTGGAGATGTGGATATGTGCTCGTGTCCAGGCTGAAACACTGTTCCTCAAAAGCAGATTCTGATTATTTACAGCCCTCGTTTACTAGCATGCATGCATGGCATCAACTATCAACAGATAAGCAGCAGCATTGAAGAGTCCATGGCAGTGCGAGACCTTCAGGACGTCTGGTACTCAAAACCAAAGGGGCCGTGACCAATACCTCTTCCAAATAGATGTCTCATCTACCACTTGCACTTGTTGCGCGCGGCTTACCTCGGGGCTTTGTATGCCGAGGACGGGCTGTGCCTCGATGCGCTCCAGAGCTGCCTTTGACGCTGCTTGGTGCTCCTTGTGAGCCCGTCTGCGCGCGGCTTTCTCCTCGCGCTGGCTGGGCGTCAGGTTCCTGTTTACAGCGGCATTCATGCCGTTGCCGTTCTGCTTCGAGTGAGAATTCACAACATTGGTAATCGGAACCAAGGCCATTTTCCCCTGCTGACAGATACACAGCTGCAGTCAGCCAGTCTGTTATTTCTCTTTATTTCAATGCAGGTGTGGGCACATGAACCATGGTAGGTGAAGGCAAGTCATGTATAGTCGTCGCGGCTGGAAGGCGGACCCGACAAAGCCCGAGCAAGCGCTGCGTCTCAGAAAATAATTGTAAAACATCAAAGATGCTCTACACCTAGCTCAGACGAGTAACCCACCTTACTTATCTCCCAAAGGTATGGGTTGGTTTCAGGTTGTCTCTCCTTCTCTCGATCGGGTGGATGAAGACCCAGGTGAAAGCCAAAATGAGCTGTGCTCAACTACTTGTTGACCTGTAGAAGTTTACGGACTTAATTTGCTCTTGTGCTTTATGATGCCTATATGAGAGACCTTATACGCATGCTCCCTGGCGCAGAGGGACTCAGTCAAGGCACTCTGGAACACTCGACACACCCCAGCTGGTTACTGGCCCAGCAGGTGACCAGGTCACCGGGGTGACTTTTCGTCACCGCTCCGCAGCTCAGCTAAACCCTGCTCCGCAACCAGCAGTTGAAAGATTCGGAGCTGGTTAAACCCTTAATATCAGCAGTCTGGTTCATGGTGGTTTTAGGAGTTGTGTAGTAAGCCCAAACTTGCTACATTGGATCAACGCCAAACACTGTAGATCTCTCTGAATCGCGTAACGTCCTTGCATAAGCAGCATCCATGCACTTCTAATTGCCTCAATACTAGGGTTTAAGGTTGGGACCTAAAACCCTAAACCCTCTCAGCCTCGTCCAGAGCCGCAGTGCACCTCCGTGTACCATACAAGTCAACACATATCTAAAAGATACCCTTATGTTGTAGTCAGAAAGAACATTAAGTGGCATGCTAAGTGTCATTCCCTTTGGTCCTACCAAATGCCACTGACATCATACAAGTGGCAGGACCACAGTGACCTACACAAGGTACTGCATCCCAAGATGTTTATTCCCCTTGCTCACCCAACCAGGGCCAAGCACACCCTTGCCATGCATACACTCATCCTGGTATACAGCAACAGCAAGGTGATAGTTCCTCTCCCATGTTCCCCTTTTCCCGCACGGGACACATCTACCACAATAGGCCCAGTACTTGAAGCTTGGTTCAACAAATACAGCCACTGTTGAAAGAACATACAGGTGGTCTTTGGTATGGAACCACAAGGTCCAGCAGCCAGGACAGAAGCATCCAAAACATGTGCTGCCCCCTTTGAGGTAAGAGACACCCTCTTTTGAAAAAAGTTGATGCCTGGATGGGAGCGATGCTTTCATGTTAGGGCAGCCCACAACACATGCATTGTGATGACGACACAATATTCTGGCTTTAAATGTTTAATATCATTAACGTAAATAATGAATGAACTAGACGAGATTGAATTGAATCCTATATGGAATAGGGTCTCTGGATAACATCAGCACTTTCTCTATGACATGCCGTCCATTCTTGGCAACGAGAAGCAGTGACTTTAAAAAATCACTCCTTGGCAACTAAAGTATAGACCAACACTGGTACATTGAACCCTGACACATGTCTCCTCGGCATGGCAGCCCTCCACATGGAGACATCTCCACAAATCCCATGTGGAAGCATCGCACAGAAGCATTCGTGTGCTGCTTGTATGTGCCCTCAATGTATGTCCCAGGTCAATCAGTCTCTTTGCACATGGATGACTTGAGAACAAGTGTCAAAGCCAGTATGACTAGAGGCCCTAGAGAGCAACAACAACACCATGCTGCACATCCACGCACACATGCAAGTGTTCACACAACACAATGCAACCCTACCGTATGTGAGCCATTGGTGTAACACAAACCTGGAGAATCCCATCCTCCTGTTGCAGCCAGTAAGTTCCAGCCATAGGGGCAAGTGCAGACCCACAAGCATTCCCCTGTCGGTCCCCACACCCCTCTTGCTGTCTGTGCCTTGCCTCCGTCTGCGAGCCTGCACCTCTGCCCTCCCTGTCCAGCCAGCCCAACACCCAATACATCCGCCTCCCCCATCACCTGGCCCTTTCACATGCCATGTGCAAACAGCCCTGCCTACCTGCCCTCCTGTTCATTTGCTACCATCTGCCGTACTTAATGTCTCCTCTTCCTGTAACCACCCTCTGCTAATAGATGTGCTGGTCTAAGCACGTGGGCAGTGGATTCTGCACATACCCAACAGCTTGAGGTGTGGGGCCTATTGCACTTTTGGCTATGCCATATCATGAACTGCCACTTCCTTGCAAAGGAGCAAAAATGGCATCTACGCCTCCTTGCGATGCCCCTGCTATTCTGAGCAGCCAAGCAAGACAGCAGTACACAGATGGCCACACCAACCAGTAATAAGAAGGACCTCATATGAAAGCTGCCTGTGCAGGGGCTCACCCTTCAGAATTGACAAGAAAAACAGTTTCCTGCTGAGCTCTAGAGTTCTGGCCCAACCTTTGGCCCCCACCTGGCAATAGCCCTCCTGTCGTTCCTACTTTGCTGCAGATGTTAGGCAGATGCATTAGAGGTGCAGACTGCAACCCACCCATTCGTCAAAACATACCCAAAAACAAAGCCAGGGAAGGGCTGACATAGTGGTCGTACGAGAACTCCAAAGTCCTCCAGCTCAGTACATGAGCGCTACGCAAACACGACTTTCAGCTCATATAAAAAGGAGCTAACCAAACAAGTGCATGCTAACTGGGACCCTAAGTACCATGCCCATGTGCTTTGCAGGAGCAATGGCCAGTGCCATCTTAGCATGCATCCAATGTCCCTTTCTGCAATGTCAGAGAACACTCCACAAACAATGCTAGCTCTTGGCACCAGCTGGAACGACGAATTTGGCTCAAAGTCAGAGTTTTAGGATTAGGGCCTAAAACCCTACCGCCTTGATCAAACCTGCAGTGCACCACAGATAACATACCACTCAACACGCTGCTATAACATAGCTTCATATCGTCTTCAGAAAGACTAGTATGTGGGTAGTTGTCAGTCCCTTTGTCCCATCGCCTTCCATGCCACTGTTACCTAAGTGGCAGGATGACCATAGTCGTGACTCAAACACATTACTGCATCCAGAGAATACACATGTTTGATCCTCTCACTCACCCAATCAGGACCAAGCACACCCTTGGCATGCTCTCACTCTGGTGGACCAAGACGATACTTCCTCTCCCATGCACACGGACACATCAACATTCGCCTCCATGTAGTGCTGTCAAATCAGCTTGCATGCATATCTAAGACCCGACTGTAACCCCTAGGCAATCATCACGACCCTGCGCAGCTCATGCCTGCCTGCAAGCAAAAGAGGCAATCAACGGCTGCCACTCAAACTGCAAGAATCCTACAGCCAGTACCTACAATTGTGGGCACTAGGTAGTGCGAGCACTCTACAAACAACCAGAGAATTATGACAGGCCACAGACAGTCCACGGGCCCTTTCTCCTTTTTTGCATCTATTTGCTCAGTCACATGTATTAGCCTGATGAGGGACATCCCCTGCTGGCTTGTTAGCTACCATCAGATTGCACCAGCTACCCTAACCCAAAGCAAATACACACCACACTGGCCCCTCTTGACTGCAGGTAGACATGCACATAGACACAAGTTATCCACACACCCACATACAGACACACGCATATTTAGCAGAGTCCTGTGACGTATGATTGTACCTGAATTATATGTAGCCCAGGTCTATTTTTGCACTCTCACCCCAATTGGACGAGTCAGCACGGGCTCTACACCACTACATGCTGGTTTGATAATCCAAGGCCCCATTAACAAGTCTTAACCAGCAGTCCTGCCCAGCTGCCCGCCCTTCCAATTGCTGCCAGCCATGCACCTGCTTTACATCCGCTCTTCAGGTCACTGCCTTCACCTATTAAACTTAGTGACCTGAGCCCATGGGGGATGATATCTGTGCACACCCCTTAGATAAGCAGCAAAGTGGCCTTTAGCCCCTTTCAAGGAATGCCCTTGTTGTTGAAAGCAGTCAGTTAAAACAGCATTACACACACCACGGGTGCCGGCGCCACAATGACTGAAACAAATACCTCAGAGGGAGAGAAAGAAACTGTATGTGCAAGGGATCAATGGATCCCCTTTACATTTGACAGGCGCGGACAATCCCTGCTCAATTGGGCACTTTCGGCCAAAGCATGTCAAACCCAGTGTCAACATAAATCCTGCAATTGCTGCCCTGCAGATGTTTGGCAGATGGATGAAGCGGGTGAACACTGGAACCAACCCACCAAAGAAGTTTACCGCATAGCCAGCATTTTCCTTTAGTGCACAGCCAGCAAATACTGGCTATGCACCCACAACAGCAGGATGACAGCTCCAACTCTGCCCATGAGTCGCTGCCCACAACAACAGTCTCACAGCATAACCACTTTGTAAAGGAGCTAATCAACCAGCTGTATCCTGTGGGGACCCTAAGCCCATGCTCATGTGCCATGCAGGAACAATGGCCAGCGCCAGAAGGGCATCTCAGCATGCACCCAATGTCATGTCTGCAATGTCAGAATCCACTTCACCCAGGTCAGAGCTACAGCAGTCCCAAACAGGGCTTGGCACCAGCTGGAGAGGTTTGTATCCAATGAATTGCAATTACTTGGATACAAACCTTTTCCAGCCGGTGCCAAGATTTGCACCATTGTAACTTGCACCATTATAATGCAGGCAGCCCCAACCTCTCTGCTGCCACCCTGCTACCTCCCCTCTCCCCTCCCTCCCAGCATTTGTAATGATACCTTGTTACAAAGCATACATTATTAGTCTGTTCACAAAGACCAGTGACCTGGCATATTGTGGTCACCTCGTTTGCTTTTCCTACCTTGCCATAACGCCACCATTGGTAGGAGGCAGAAGGCCTACTGCTCATAACGTGCTAGGCACATAGCTCCATATGTCCACTTCACCACTTCGCCTAGAAACCATGTCCACTGCGGAGCCCTTTGAGACACCAACCAAAAGCCCATGATAGAGCAGAGCTGGACTCCTTTCACAAAGGCTTTGCAAGACACAGCTCCAACTGGCTGACAACAGCACACATTTGTCGCACAGACATGATTGCCCGCCACGTTCTGCACAAAAGCATCCCTGCCAATGCGTCACATGGCTGTCGACAGCAACCCCACAGGCATGTGCACCAGTTTGCACCATGGTGCACAGCAATGCCTCACAAAAAAAGCAGTAGAGGGCACTGCATCATCAGGCTACCCCTATCTCCTCTGCATGCACCATGCGCATGCCACCGCAACAGAAGCATGCAACTGTGCTCACTGCCTGCTGGACTATGCGACACTTCACCCAGTGGAGTTGGTTCATGCTGCAACCTCCAACCCAGCACCGCCACGTGCAGCTCCCAGCTTGCTGTTTAGGAACTCTGTGATGCACCACTGGACGATCTTGTGCTTAAACAGCCCGGCGTTGAAGGTGATGTTGTCACCTCTGACATGCAGGAACAGATCGCCCTCCAGCTGCTCGTTCAACCAATCAACAGCTGCTGTAGTCCCTGGCTGGAATAAGATGCCGTCCACGTTGGAAGCCTCCACCAAAGCCACTGCAGGAGCACAGGCACAGAATTAGGTTTGGGCTACTTTTTATAACAATTGCCTAGAACATAATGCCATCAACGGAAGATTGTGCCAGGATGCTTGCGCCACAGGAAAGCTGCTGTCAACCCGTAACAATGCAGGTTGGCGGCCAGCGAGCACAGATGAAAGCGCCCGCCAGGTTATCTAGCAGCAAGGGAAATACAAGTGGCTTTACTCCCCTTGCTAGCAGCTAAGGGGTCCCTTTGTGCGTAAACTGCTGCAGTTGATTCCTGTCAAGAGTCACTTAGAGGAGTGAAAGCAGAACAGAGCTCTTCCAAAAGCATGTCAGCTTGCCAGGTCAATTGGTTGCCTCACCTGCTTCTGCCAAGGGCATGTCAAGCACCTGGTTCAGGGGCACATCAACAACATCCCTGCCAGGAGCAAAGCTGACAATCTTCCTCACAATAGCCCGCTTCAGGTCCTTTGCAGCTTTGAAAGACATGTTGCCAGTGTGAGCCTTCGCCACCAGCCACCAGTACCTGATGAAGTAGCTGAGGCATTTGTTGGGACTCCCGCAACGAAGCACGTGGTTCCTGTCCTTGCTGTTCAAATCATGGAAGCCAGGGTAAGCCTCCTTGATGATCCCTGCAAGACCTTCCTTGGCAGCGGGCCTGGGAGAGGGAGAAGGGTTGGAGCTCAATGGCTGCTGCTGCTCTAAGTCAAGGGCTGCTGCACTGCTGCTGCCAACACCAGCAGCTGCTGAGCCGCTGGGCCCCACACCTTCGAGCCCTGGCAGACCGCTGCTGAAGGTACGATGCAGCTGCTGTTGGTGCTGTACTTCAGTAGGGGCTGAAGCTGTGGGAGAGGCCAGGTCCCCAGGGTATGTGCTGCTGCTACTGCTGCACTGTTGCTGCTGCCAAGCTGCCTTGCTTCCATCTCCATTCCCTTCTGCGGCTGCTCTGTTCTTGTTGCCTGCATCACTGGCAATCTCGCTGCCCTGTTGTCCGGCTGCAGTGCACTTGGCCAGGCCGCTGCCATCTCCCAGCCCACTGATGGCCTCTCTCACTCTGAAAGTGGCTGTGCCGTCTTGTTCATCTGCTGCTGCTGAGGGCTTGTGGGTATCAGTGCTGCATGCGCTGCTGCTCGTGCTGGGCTGAAAACCCTCACTGCTAGCAACAATCAACCTGCTGATACTGCTGGTATGGGTAGCTGCAGTAGCAACTATGTGCACAACAGGGCTTGGCTGCTTCTGCAGGGTCAAGCCGGTGGTGGTGCTGCTGGCTGTGCGTTCCTGTTGCCCCAGGAGATTCTGCAGAGCTCCATTGGTCTGGAAATCAACGGTTGTGGTGCTGCCGCTGCTTTCCTGCTGCTCCCGAGGTGAGGACAGAGCCTTGGCAGTAGGAGCACCGGTGGGCCCCTCCACTGACTCTTTTACAGAGCAGACGGGTGTGATGGATGCACATGTGGCAGTAACCTGCCCCGTCTTGGTGCCTGCACAGTGCGCATCAGAGGATCAGCCGTTGCAGACCCATGCACTCCGCGGCTTCAACGAATCATTAGGTTCTCACCTTTCATTCTGTGCCAGAACCAGTCCCATTTCTCCGAGTGCCGCTTGAAGAGACTTGGCATCGGTGCGTGGGCGGGCGTATGAGTAGTCTCAGCTTTAGAAGTGCGCGATGCCGGAGCCTTGTGATGCCCCTTCCAGCCATCAACTTGCTGTTAAATTGGGCAGCTTAAGCATAGGTAGCTGGTAAGGTAAGGTGGGTACCATATAAGGTGCCTGCTCAACCAAGACTTGAGCTCTGAGCCACAACAGCTGAGCGAGACTTCGAACGTAGGGCCCGGAGCAGGGTTCTATGGATGTTCTTGTAGTCTTGGAAAGATGAGAGGGCAGGTGAGGGGCGTATCATACACACTCTCGAAGCCGATCAGCGACCATCAGGTGCCTTATAGTGGCCCGTTGCAGCATGCCTATGTGGATCAGCAGTTGAGCTGAGGGGCAGAACAGACATGTTGACTAAATTGACGCCTTTCTCGAGCGACTGATTTTAGCCCGACTGCCCGCTATCACAGCAGCTGTGTTCTACTTTTAGGCATACAAATGCCTCGTGCTCGTACATAGCTCCAGATCTCAGCCATCGCTTAGCACTTGGCAACCAAAAGCTGCCCCACTACCAGTTTCCACACTACCCCAGGAGCTTGAGCAATAACAAGTGGAGCATCGTCCTGTGCTGATGGGATTAATGTCTGGGTCTCATCACATACTTGAGCGGAGCTCAATGTGGTCACCGTTTCACCCCGTTTCAAACACTACAGCAAGCTGGTCTGCATGCCCTGCTTCGAAGGCAAAGAGGCATTGATACACATAGAGCATGCTTCAAAAGCTGACTTTGCTGCTTGAGAACATGCAGTGGAATGGAACCCCCCGACAAATGTTGAAAGCATTGGGGTAGTTATGGCAATCTGTGCTTACTGCTGCACCACTGCCGTAGCAAAGGCAGGGATGTGCAGGGGCAGGCTTGCCATATTGACGCGCTTGGCCAACAGCAGTGCCCATCCTGCCTGTTACTTCTTACACTACCACCACACAGTCTGTGCAGTGGCAGGGTTGTGTGAAAGCATGAGCAGGGCAAGAGCAGAAATACTAAACCCTAAACACACACTAATGATTATGAGTAGCCACACAGCAGAACCATGCAGGGGGTTCCCATCAGCTTATCCATTATATAGGTATGTTACTGTGTAATATCAAATTAGCATGCCATCTGCGTTGACTGTTTTGACCTTGCAAACTTTTGGTCAAGCCCAGCCACAGAAACAACAGCACACTCAATGACAATGCTTCCGTGTTATATCTGTTTTAGTGGTTTTGCCACCCTTGTGGTGGACTGTGGCACTGCACACGTGCCGGTGACTTTGCCAGTGTAAAACTCAGACGCAACAACTTCAAAGCTCACAAGTGAGGCTGAACGGAGCATAGCCTGTCAGGCCTAAAGAGGGCCGTATGGCATGCTTCCCAACAGATTGCTAACAGGCCCCAGGACAGGAAATGCATGAAGGGGCTTGCACGGATCCAACCCGCTTCCGCCTTGACTGTTCCGTTCAGTACTGATGGAGGTTTGCCTAATTGAAACTTATGGACATGCTTGCCTAGGCGGCCATAGTGAGTCGCCGAACAACTTGGGCTGCACCACATTCTGACTCATACTCCTTGAGACTTTAGAAATTTGCCCCACCACTTCCATACCAAATAGGGAAAGTGTGAGTGCCTCATGTTCATTCACACAGTGCAGCTACTAACGGAGTTGCCATCAGAAACGGGTACCCTTCTGACAATGTGATTTGACAGTTTGAGGTGCGGGGCCTATGGCACTTTTTGCTATGGCATATCATGAAATGTAATGATAATGTGACATGTCGGGGCACAACTACTGCAGTGTATGCGCTGTAAGTCAGGATCTTGTCATTTCGACTTCTGGTCTTGGACCCGTACGTTAAAGATTGTTTGTTTGTCTTACCTGAGCAAAGCATTAAATTGCTTGGCTTGCTGTCTCCTGGGTCAACTGGTCAGCACACAGCAAGTCAAAGTAATGGGCTGGCCTGACATACATGGGCTAGCAAGGGATCAAGGCGTGGCCGGGCTGTTGGCAGCCAGTGTACCGCTCTTGGAAAGGAATTTTGAGCATGTCGTTGGAGCCTTAGTTGGCTCCTTGTGGGTGGCACTGTCCCCACCTTAACCCCACTTTGATGGGGCCATTAGGTAATCCAGTAATCTGTTATACAGTGTAATAGCTGCACATAATGCTCCGCAAGCTGCCACACTAGAAAGGATAACAAACTGAGAGCACTGATGCTCTCTACCAACAGAACCCACTATGAGAAAACCCTACGAGAGGTTACTACCGGTACAACCAACGCAGCGCTGAAGGGGACAAATGACCTGGCTAGATACGATGAGGGCAGAAGACTTGCACACTGAGACGCGGAAGCCATCCTAAATCATGTGCTTCCTTTCCTTTTGCTGCACTCATGTCAATTAGTACACAGTGACAACGACTCAACCAGCTAGACGGCATAGGGATACATGAGGAATAGTCTGCACTGCTTGGAATGGACTTAGTGCGATGATCCACTCCCAGTTTGTCGACGATCACCGAGCTGTGGACAACCTAGCAGTCAAGAACTAAAGAAATAACTAAAGAGCAGAGTCCCCACAGATTAAAGCACAGGGTTATAACAGATATGAGTCCAGTCTCAGCTGGCTTCACAATAAAGCAAACATCAACTTGAATCCACCACGTTCAAAAAAGACCCCAAACTCCCACAATAATGAGCAGGGCCATAACTAAACCGTCTGAATCCAGTCTCAGCTGGCTTCACAATAAAGCTAACATCAACTGGAATCCACCATGTTCAACAAAAGACCCCAAACTCCCACAATAATGAGCAGGGCCATAACTAAACCGCTGACTCCAGTCTCAGCTGGCTTCACAATAAAGCTAACATCAACTGGAATCCACCATGTTCAACAAAAGACCCCAAACTCCCACAATAATGAGCAGGGCCATAACTAAACCGCTGACTCCAGTCTCAGCTGGCTTCACAATAAAGCTAACATCAACTGGAATCCACCATGTTCAACAAAAGACCCCAAACTCCCACAATAAGCAGCAGGGCCAAACATAATTCCCACATCCAAGATACAGCTGGCATGAAGTGGACTGTGGGAATGGTATAGTAGGAAAGGCAATCTCAGGATGCCAGAGGCTGGCTGAAACAACCAGCAAAAACAGAAGCAAAGCCTTTGAAAGCCTTGCCCACTCTTGCCTTCACCTTGCTACAGGGCTTGGTGGCTTCCTCAAAGGTGGACTTGGCCACTTTACTACCTGCGCCTGCAAGTCTGGTAGCAGCAGGCTTCAAGGCCCCACAGGTGTTGACCGTGATGACTACAACGGCACCAGCAGGTGCTTCTTCATGCTGAGAGGAGGCACGCTCCTTCTCTATGCTAAACAATTTCCTCAGCACAGGGACCAAGCCCTTGTCCTTCTTGTGGCCCTCAGGCAGTGGCAGCCCTGCCTTAGCCACCTTCCTCATCAGGAAACGTGCTGATGAGATCTTGGAGGGGGCATCAGGCTGCACTTTATCAAGGTGTTTCTTCAACTTCTTGCACTTGCGGCATGCCTTCTCTGCCACGCGCTCCTGCTGATGTTCAAGGGTGTGCTTCTGCGCCTTCCTGGACAGCACCTCAGCTGGTGCAGGGTCCTGCAAGCAGCAAGAAGACAGCAGTAAAGGAATCAGGGCTTGCCAAGCAGCATGATGTATGTATGTGGCTAACCATAATTGATAGGTTGCCCGCCATTGAGCTGTTTGAGCGCCCGCTGCCTGGAGATGTGGATATGTGCTCGTGTCCAGGCTGAAACACTGTTCCTCAAAAGCAGATTCTGATTATTTACAGCCCTCGTTTACTAGCATGCATGGCATCAACTATCAGCAGATAAGCAGCAGCATTGAAGAGTCAATTGAAGAGTCCATGGCAGTGCGAGACCTTCAGGACGTCTGGTGCTCAAAACCAAAGGGGTCGTGACCAATACCTATTCCAAATAGATGTCGCATCTACCACTTGCACTTGTTGCTTACCTCGGGGCTTTGTATGACGAGGACGGGCTGTGCCTCAGTGCGCTCCAGAGCTGCCTTCGACGCTGCTTGGTGCTCCTTGTGAGCCCGTCTGCGCGCGGCTTTCTCCTCGCGCTGGCTGGGCGTCAGGTTTCTGTTGACAGCGGCATTCATGCCGTTGCCGTTCTGCTTCTTCACAACATTGGCACTGGTAATCGGAACCAAGGCCATTTTCCCCTGCTGACAGATACACAGCTGCAGTCAGCCAGTCTGTTATTTCTCTTTATTTCTCTTTATTCCAATGCAGGTGTGGGCACATGAACCATGGTAGGTGAAGGCAAGTCATGTATAGTCGTCGCGGATGGAAGGCGGACCCGACAAAGCCCGAGCAAGCGCTGCGTCTCAGAAAATCAATTGCAAAACATCAAAGATGCTCTAAACCTGGCTCAGACGAGTAACCCACCTTACTTATCTCCCAAAGGTATGGGTTGGTTTCAGGTTGTCTCTCCTTCTCTCGATCGGGTGGATGAAGACCCAGGTGAAAGCCAAAATGAGCTGTGCTCAACTACTTGTTGACCTGTAGAAGTTTACGGACTTAATTTGCTCTTGTGCTTTATGATGCCTATATGAGAGACCTTATACGCATGCTCCCTGGCGCAGAGGGACTCAGTCAAGGCACTCTGGAACACTCGACACACCTCAGCTGGTTACTGGCCCAGCAGGTGACCAGGTCACCGGGGTGACTTTTCGTCACCGCTCCGCAGCTCAGCTAAACCCTGCTCCGCAACCAGCAGTTGAAAGATTCGGAGCTGGTTAAACCCTTAATATCAGCAGTCTGGTTCATGGTGGTTTTAGGAGTTGTGTAGTAAGCCCAAACTTGCTACATTGGATCAACGCCAAACACTGTAGATCTCTCTGAATCGCGTAACGTCCTTGCATAAGCAGCATCCATGCACTTCTAATTGCCTCAATACTAGGGTTTAAGGTTGGGACCTAAAACCCTAAACCCTCTCAGCCTCGTCCAGAGCCGCAGTGCACCTCCGTGTACCATACAAGTCAACACATATCTAAAAGATACCCTTATGTTGTAGTCAGAAAGACCATTAAGTGGCATGCTAAGTGTCATTCCCTTTGGTCCTACCAAATGCCACTGACATCATACAAGTGGCAGGACCACAGTGACCTACACAAGGTACTGCATCCCAAGATGTTTATTCCCCTTGCTCACCCAACCAGGGCCAAGCACACCCTTGCCATGCATACACTCATCCTGGTATACAGCAACAGCAAGGTGATAGTTCCTCTCCCATGTTCCCCTTTTCCCGCACGGGACACATCTACCACAATAGGCCCAGTACTTGAAGCTTGGTTCAATCAACAAAAACAGCCACTGTTGAAAGAACATACAGGTGGTCTTTGGTCCAGCAGCCAGGACAGAAGCATCCAAAACATGTGCTGCCCCCTTTGAGGTAAGAGACACCCTCTTTTGAAAAAAGTTGATGCCTGGATGGGAGCGATGCTTTCATGTTAGGGCAGCCCGTAGGACCCTCAGACTGTAATGAGGACACAATAATCTGCCATCAAATGTTTGATATTATGAAAATTGAATAAAGAGATGAGACTGGAAGTCGAAACGACTCATCGACTAGATGGATCTGCAGCTTGATTAACATGCTAGACAGCCCAGTGAGAACAAAATAATTCAAGCTGCTCATTCACACTCCTGACTGTGTTCACAAGAGACATGTAAAGCACCGAGAGATCCCTAACGCGGAGAACCGTGTACGGTTATATATACTCTTTGGGTAGCAAGTCTGCACCTTCAGCACTGCCCAAGAGCCTCAGCCACCTCCCTGCACAGCTGCTCCTCCTCCCCTGCTTGCAGCCTTGCCAAGGTCCCCATCAGATCCTTCCCCAGCTGCACATAGTTCCTCACACTGAAATGGTCCCTCCTGCCTCCTGCAGTAGTACCCCCAAGTGAGGCCTCTAATGTGTAAGCTCGGGTCACTCTCAGCTGCTTTGCAGCCACCACTCGGGCAGTGCCCATCTTGCCCTTCTGTACCTTGAACTTGCCCTTCTCATAACTGTACTGTGCATTGCTTGCACAGGCAAAGTAGGGGAGCAAGCGAACCATGAGCTTCTGCTTTTGAGGATCTGCCCTCCCGACTGCTACCCCAGGAACCGAGCCTTCCTCTGCTGACCCCGCTGTTACTGCTTCCACCCCGCCCTCGTCCATCTCAGCATGGCCATCAGACAGGCTATCCCCCACAACCATGGAACACCACCCGCTGATGCCTTCCACACCCTCTTTCTCCCCTTTGTGTTCCACACCATCATTTGTCCCTGCTTCAACCCACACGTGCTTGCCTTTGCTGCTCCCTCTCTGCAATAGTCCCTCCCCACCCTCCAGCTCCAAAGCTCTAACTGCTGCTCCCTCTGCCGCAGCTGCTGCTGATGCTGCTGCTGACCTTGATGCTTTCGCACCAGCAGCGGGTGGATCACATCCATAGAAGAAGGCATCCAGCTTTTGGGAATGGCCATGTAGATCCAACACCATAGCAAGCCGGCCAGTGGCTGCTATCTTGTTCATCAATTGCCGTGCATGGTAGATTGGAGGATGCACTTCTGGCAAGGCACTGAATGTCGGACAAGGGGAAGCACGCCAAAGTCAAAGGTGAGACACCGCAGAAGGTATCTTGAGTCTGTAAAATACTATAGCATAGGACCATCTGTGTCATCACATGGCACAAAACACGCAGAAAAGGCACAGGGCAGGGAAAGCTGCAGGCAACAAAGGGTGTGCAAAACCTAGGTGGTTGATGCAGTCACTGAAAGGCTTGACTCTGTTCATCTACGTGTCTGGCACAAGAACAATCAAGATTAACTGGAGCATGGAGGCAGATCACAAAAGCCCACCGCTGTCTTGCATGGAGATTCATCGGAGGCTGCAACAAGCTAAGAACGGAATTGGCAGCAGTTGTTGAAATACTGAAGAAAGCCCCCAAAAGATAAAGTACAGCTACACACTCAAATGCTAACACCCTGCCTACAGACCAGCCACAGCAATAGTCACTACATGACATCATTGCTTTCTTCCATACATTGTAAAAACGCCATTCTTGAAGTATGTTGCAATGTTGCCAAAACCACACGCCAATGCTGTAATTGGCTAAGCTAATATGTGCTTACTAAACAACAGTAACAGCACCCACCTATCCCACAGGCGGTTGAGGTCAGTACCAGCCAAGCTGCACCTGCAATGAAGAGACATGACATGACCTGGGAGAGGCTCCGACCACAATGCCAACAGCTGCTGCCTCTGTCTGCTGGGTGAACAGAGGTGCCGGCATGCTTTGCGCTAGATGTCATGCTGTATGATAAGAGCACGTCTCCGTCCAGAGAATGCATAAGCTGGCATTTTTATGCATCAGTGTTGCCCAACATGCATCAGTGTGTTGGGCAAACCTTT
The DNA here is from genome assembly GCA_963556185.1 of Pseudopediastrum boryanum. Classification (NCBI taxonomy): domain Eukaryota; kingdom Viridiplantae; phylum Chlorophyta; class Chlorophyceae; order Sphaeropleales; family Hydrodictyaceae; genus Pseudopediastrum; species Pseudopediastrum boryanum. Next base: position 3,843,864 of record OY744502.1, on the reverse strand, counting down.
AGAGCACTGTATCTACCGGCAATGGTGCCTTGACATTGCCTGGCCAGGTAAGTAGCTGGAACATACGGTACCTCCCCTGATCAAAAGCCCAAGACTGCAGCCCAAAGACTGCAGTAATGGAGTGTAATCAAATTATCACATTGATGCTCTGTCTATGACATCACAACATGTCAGGCACGTCCGCACAGGACTCCTTCCATGCTGCAAAGAAAAGCACTGCAACTCCTGGCAGAATGCATCAATTGCTTTTTACCCCAGCTGCCGAAGAGCGCATACAAGGAGTGCTCTCTGACGTACCTGTAGTTTCCTACTGCAACTCCATCTGGGTTCAGCATGGGTATGATCTTGAAGACAAACCGCTCTTGCAGCTGCTGTGCCTCGGGCACATCTGATGTTAAGATGTCCAGCACACCCTGCAGCAGCAGCAGCAGCAGCCAGGGAAGGTGATTCTTAACAAGCCATGTGCCTTGAGCTCACAAATACTCTTGTGCTTTTTTTTACTATGGCTGGCAGTTCCCTTCCCTGCCCAGATTACCAATCTGTGGTACTGGTAACAGCAAACTGTCCAAGCTCCACAAAAATTACTTTTCTAGGTGCAGGCCCGCCCAGAATCAGATCTTTCCTTTTATTCCATGCAGCAGTTTGGTGCTTTGGTTTAGCTTAAGGTTTCAGGATGTAGACTCTGGAGTTCTGACAAACAAAAAGCAGGGACCTGGTAGAAGTAAGCTCTAATTGCCTCACTCAAAGCATGAGTTGCTTAGACGAGCCATCCCAAGGCTAACCCACATGTACAATACAGTTTCATGGCCTCAAGGCCAAAGGCAACCGGAGAGAGAGGCGCGATGGAACAGCACATAACGGCAGGTTGCCCAATGCCATGCCATGCCTTTAAAGAGCGGATTGATAATGTACAGTGCTGGCCGGTAATCGCTTGCTGCAAGCTGGAATGCGATGGCGAGTAGTGGCTGCGGGGCTGGTCAGCAAAGAGTGAAAGCTAGAGGAGACCAAGGTGAGGCTCATTTTAATGGGCGGACTAACTTCTACCAGCTATACTGTGTTCTTAAACAGCATCATCTACGGCGTTACCTCAAAACAGGTACAGCTCAGGCAAAGCACCGCACCTTCATGACCCAAGAAGCACATGTTTCCCCCGGGTGGACCCGTGCCATAATCAGGACCACCTGCCTCTGGTCTTGCTGCCCTTCCTGCTGTTCTTCTTCTTGCCCCTGCTGCTGCATCTGTGCCTGTACTTGTTGCTGCTCCTTCTCAGAGCCTGCTCTGCCTAAAGGAGGGCTTGCCATGCTACAGGTTCCAGGCTGCTGCAGCTGCAGGTCCTGTGATTCCAGCTGCTGCTGCTGCAGCTGCTCCTCCTGAAGCTGGTACTTGTGCTTGGCAGTAGCCGAAGCTGCTGCATCCGTGATGGTGAGCACATCCACCCTCCGTCCTGCTAGGGTGTAGCATAGCAGAGACCTTGATACAGAAGCCTTCGGAAGCAGAAGGCAAGAGCTGTACAACATCTGCGATAGGTAAACCTGCATCATTAGGAAGCACAACAATCACAGAAGATGGCTGATTATCTCTGCAAGTAGTGTACTAAACGAAAGGGATGAAGATCCTGAGAATTTGTCAGGAAAGAAGCTACCAATTGTCTGAATACTATGTGCTCTATTGGCCCCAAATGTCCAGGCTACAGCAGTCACTGATCATAAAAAGCAAAGCATGGTTGGATCTGCCCACAGTGCAGGTAGTGTACCTCACTTTCTTCCGGTATGAAAACAAGGAGTGCACCTGCAAAACCCCTGCAGGGGGTTGAACAGAACCATGTGTGTTTGCAAGATCACTGTACTACCTCAGGCACCCCCAAAGCTAACCAGCCAGGTGTTTGCTTGGTCACCTGGTCGCTGCCTTCAAGGCGATTCAGTAAAGCCAATATTCCTGCCAAGGCATCCTTTCTACATGCTTGACTAATCTTAGGATAGACTCTACTCAGTGCGCTGACAAATCTGTTTGAAAACTACTAAATAGTTGGCAAAGCTCATCTCCCTACACACCCTGGCCAGACTAGCAAAGTATAGTACCTTTTCCTGCCACGTACCTGCAAGTCTGTGTAAGTGTATGGGTAGCAGTTGCACACCAGGAACCATCCGCTATGTGGCAGTACAATGCGGAAGGTCAAGCAGTACAACCCAGGACCCACCCCACCCTCATCATATCCCAGCTGCCCCTTCCCGCTCCTGTCCATCTTCTCTGCAGCACGAGCAGGGGCAGCAGACTTCGCGGCTGCCTTTCCCTTCCCAGCTCCTGCTCTTCCTGCTGCTGCTGCTTGACTGGCCTCTGCTGTAGCCTTGACCTTAAGCTGTTTCGCGCTGTAACCGTAACACTGCCCCAGACCACGGTCCCCGCCCCCATGTGCAGTGCTAGCCCCTGCTCTGGGTGGCGCAGCTCTGCCTCTACTTGGAGAGCTCCCGGAGGCAACTATCCCGCTGTCAACACCCAATTTGGCCCTAACACCGAGAGGTGCACCCACATCCCCTCGCTTGCATGCTTTGTCACCCTTGCTTGGGGTACCAACCCCCGGCACACCACTGCCTCCCCTGTTGCTGCTGCTGCTGCTGCAGCCCATGGTATGATCAGAGGGTGGGCCACTACCTGAGTCCACATTGGCAGAAGAAGCACCCATGCTGTCAGCCTTCCCTCTCTGCTTCGCCAGTACCTTTGTAGGCTTGCTACCGCTAGCTTCTGATCTGCTACTGCTGCTACCAGTACTGCTCCCACTGTTGCACCTGCTGGGGGAGCCTGCATCAGCCTTGCCGCACTTCTGGCTATGGCTGGTTTTGCTGCTACTACGACGGCTGCTGCTGCTGGTCGTGGTGCTTTGAGGTACCTTCGGTAAGGCATGGCCCCGGTACGGTGAGGGATAGTAGCAAACATCAGACCCATGCCGCCACCAACCGGGGTTTAGCAGCTGCATCCCTGCACCAACAGATACCCCACTCAAACCGGGGCACTGTAACCCTGAAGCACAGGGTTGCTCCTCATCTGCATTACGTGCCTCTTCTTTTGCTACTGCTGATGCTCCTACGCTGGCTGCTGTTCTTTCTGCGCTTGTTGCTGCTGCTACTTCGGATTCTTCAGTAGTCACTGGTTTCATCTGCGCTGGTCCAGCTTGCGTCACCAGCGGCTGCTTCCCTTGGGTGTAAAGAGACTCCTTTTTGAGGAAGTTCACAATGTTGAGAGTATAGGGGACTCCAGGCTGTGCTCCAGATACAGCAAAATAGAACCACTGGGTCATATTTGACCTGTGAAGACATCAAGGTCCATCTCAGAGTTCAAACTGAGACCTTAGGCCGTGGTGCGACATGCCTGCTTCCATAGAATGCAGTATGCAGCTATTCCAAGAGGCAGCTCCCCTCCCATCTTTATCATACATATTGTGTAGATGTTCTGCCTGACGTCTAGATTACACTTAAGACAACTCACACATTTAGTTGCAAAGTATATGAACCAAATTGCAGCTTGCCACAAGCATGTACTAATACCAATGAGCAGTGGTACCGAGGCCAGACTTTTCATGATAGCTAGGGGCTGAGCACTAGCAAGACATGGTGTCACAACAAAGTTTAAGAACAAAGCGCCAACTTGTCACAAAATACAGAACCTTCGTGATGGCACCCCTGTAGTAGCCCATTAAAAGGAAGTGCATCTTTCACCCACGCAATCAGGCCAAACGCTTGTAGCCAAGTAATGTCATTCAAGGCATCAGTACAAACAGTAGTAACTCCCATTTGCCCCACTGACCAACTTCTACCTACCTGTCATTGACATCCTGGGACAAGAAAAGATCATACTCGTTCTCCCAGACGTGTACTGCCCTGCACAAGTTGCCGCTTTCAAAGCGTGATTCAAAGCCCAGCAGGCCCCTCTCCTGCTGCCCTTGGCTACCTTCAACACCCCATGGTTGGCCCCTGCTACAGCTGTTGCTGGGGTTGGCAGGTACTGTGCTGCTTCCGACTGGGCCTGCGCAGGAGTCTGATAGGCTGGGGTAAGGGCTGCTGTAACGGTCATAGACTGTGGTATTCAGGACAGCATCTGAGCTGCAGATGCGCTCCAAGTCTCTCATCTGTGGGTGCGAGTGGAAGGAGCAAAGAAATCAATGGCAGTTGCATCAATGTAATTTCTTGGCCAAAACAGATAAGAACCAATAAATGACACCTGAGCAGCACAACTGGTGCTTCCCAACCAAGCTGGACCTGCATCACCCACAGACTGCCCTGGCTCATGTAAGGGGAGCTCCACAATCCCGGGGGGGGGGGGGGGGGGGGCGCAAGGGTTCAAGTTACAAAAACCACCTTTTTAACCTAGGGGTGAGCCTACCACCCCTCAGAAATTAGTGGAGCTGGAGGGGGGGTTAAAGAGGGGTGGGCAGGCTCTTAGGGCCCGGCCCCCCCTTCATCTTTAAGGTTTTTCCCTGGGCAAGGGCCCCACCACTTTCTGAAGTACGGGGAACATCCCAAACCCTTCCTCCCTGATAGGATTGTGGGGCTCCACCCACACCCAGCAGTCTGAGCAACTCACACAAAGTAAAGAACCCAGGGATTGCTGATTCGAATGCCTGGTATAAGAACACCATATGAACCACATGTTGCCCCTTTCCCTTCACTCCTTACCATAGCAGCCACTTGCTCGTCCTCCGTGCTCTCAGGCAGCAGCGGCTCCACAAGTGCACTGATTTCCAGCCTCCCTCCCAATACTCGAGCACTTGCTGCTGCTGCTGCTGGGGATGCGCCAGAGGGGGGCAGAACCCCTATGCTGCTTTGACACGACCAAGCCAAAGCCGGCGGACAGGTGAAGGGCAGCCCCGGCCAAGTGTCAAGCAATGCCATGCGCTCTGAAGCATCAGCCCCATCACCATGACCACCACCACCACCACCACCAGCAGCAGCAGCAGCAGGTGTTTCTATGGAGGCTGCAGATAAATCTGCTGTTAGAGGTCCCTTGTCCTGGGAGGGCTTGATAGCAAAGTCTTCCACTGCCGCGTCCACTAAAGGCGAAGTGACATTCCCTGCTGAAGCAGCAACAGAGGGATGCATGCTAGCGCGACAAGGAGCAGCACCAGCACCAGCTGGAGCAGCTGAACTGGCTTCAACTGTAGCAACTGGGAAGACCAGCTCCTCTGATATGTCAGTCTGCCTGGCAACACCACAGGCACTGCTCCTGCTGCTGCCTCTGCCACCAGCTTCATCAGCTACTTCCTGCCCATCTTGATACCCATCCGTACTGGCTCCTGCAATAGCTGGTGGTCTTCCTGATCCTGCTGCTACTGCTACTCCTCCTCCTGCTGCCCCTGCTCCTGCTGCTGCCGGTGCTCCCGCATGACTCGCTGGCTGTGAGGCGGGATAAGGTAGCTTGGTCTGGGGAAGGGGCCATGGTGGTGGCAGGCCGGGAAGCTGTGGGAGCATGTGGCTGCAGAGCAGCCACAGGCCTCGGCTTGCACGCTGGGGAGAAGCAGAGGGAGAAGAACAGGCACACATGCATGATTGGTGTGGAACTAGATACGTCTGTTAGGCAAATCAGCAAGACAAACAATCAGCTTCATGTCATATTTGGAACGCCTGATCAGCCTATGTCCTCATTGATCGTTGCCACCTTTGTAGCCAGGCAGCGAATCTATAGACTACAGCTGTACCACTCCTCCCATAGACGACATAGTGCTCACAGCTACATGGCAATGCAGGCACTTGCTGGCCTGTGGGAGAGCACATAAGCACATGAGCTATGCAGAACAAGCGGAATTCAGGTGCCTTGGATCATTCAAAGCCTGCCAGGTGACCTGACAGCCCTTGGAGATCTACATATACGGAAAGCAACAGAGGTGATGTCTGTTATAACGGTTGACAGGGAAGGCATGTGGTTTTACCTTCACTTGCTGGGAACTGATCTGTGTGGGCCCTGCTGCTTGCCTGGCTGCTGCTAACAGCACATCCACAGCACCAGCAGCCACTAGTAGGGCCCTGCAGGCCTCATGCTTGCAGCATCTCTTCACAATGAAGATTAGGCCATTGCTCAACGCTGTGGGCTACAGACAGGCAAAGCACGTCAAAGCTTATCAGCAATAAACATTGAAGGTGGCAGGAAGCAAGCTTTGGGCTTCCGGCAGTCCAAGGAGTACAGGAGGTTGTGGTCAGCATGGCAATGATGCTTGAGAGCACAGCAATGCTAGTTGCCTCTTAATCAAAACCAAGCCCGGCGACATCAGATGCTTGCACAAGTTTGACGGCCAACATTTTGATGTGAGAACCACAGAACGCAGAGATGAAACTTTCTGGCTGACCTACATGTATCATACCGCTATGAAGATCACCGTAGATTTCATGTGCTCCTAGGACCCGCTGCAATGGATAAGCATGTGGTACCTTTCCATGCAGCCACTGCATCTGTGGGAGTGGAATCCACAACTCCAGCTCATAGCTTCCAATTTTGTGCGATAAAAGTACAGACTTCCACTTGTCCAAGGTGTCAGCTTTGAGCAGCATCCTTACCGCTTTGGTCTTTATCACTGCCATCTGTGCAACAGCCGCCAGCGGACCCTTGCACAAACACTCAGCAGCCTGCAAACAGGGCAACACAACGAGGTGGCAGTAAGCCAACACTCTGCGTGGCCCCTTGAGCATAGAGGAGACATAGAATGCTTCGTAAGCGCCTGTCTGGACGCAGCACTTTACTCCTCAAGTAGGAAGAAGGAGTTTTCATCTGCAGGATGTTGCCTACGCCAACGGCTGTGACACTGTTGGACCTGAGGCCACTGTTTCAACGGAACGCAAGGGTCAAATTGGCTATGCTATCAAACTTTAGGTTCTGATGCTTTGCCGGAAAAGAAGCAAACACAGCCTATGAACCCGAGGGAGGAAAAGAAAATTTGATCGTGCTTGCCAAGCTGAGCACGCAGCTCCGCTTACCTTGCTGTGCTTGCTAGCCAGCTGGAGCAGCTCCAGTACCGAGCTTGTCACAGACAGATTGCTGTGGAAGTGACATAGCAGCTGCAGCAAGCCCTCAAGCACAGCCTGCAGCAGAAAAGATGGAGTCCATTAGAACAAGACGACATCGTGCCAACATGTTGTGCAGTATTGCTTATTGCCCCTGGCACGCTGCAACCTGCCTCTTTGCCCTTTCACCTGGGCAGGTGTCACAAGCTGGTAACTCTGGTGACAAGAATCAGTAGGAGCAAACTAACATCATATGGTAGTTAGGTTCATTGGAGCTTGACTAGAGGCCATGGCTGACTCCAGTGCTCACCTTGTTTGCAAGGCATGGGCAATTGTTTCACCATGTTCTAAAGCGAATAAGCCCAAAGCTGCCAAGTGCGATCCCCAAAGGCCGCAAAAAGTGCTTTACATGTACACAGTGTGACACAGGATGCTTGGCACGTGAAAAGCACCTACAGTACAGCCTGTTTATGTGCATACCTACACTGCAGTCAACAGGATGGTACAGAGCATGTCTGAACTGGGAGAACTTCCCAAGCTGTGCAGCTTGATAAGCCCCTTGACTCACATGGTTTTTGAGCACCACCTGCAGGCTCACAACACTGGCCCGGCAAATCTTAGCTAGAGCTTGGCAAGCAACTGCTGCAGCCTGGAGCCACGTAGACTGCTCCACATAGCTATCAGCTCCACTGTCAAAAACTGCTCCCATGCTGCTTCCGCTACTCTTGCCGCTGCGATTCTCTATAGTGACTCTGCTCTCTACAAAGCTGTGCACACTTCTCACTGTTCTCCCTTCCACATGTGCAGCTGCTGCCACTTTTATATCTGAGCCCTGGTTTGTGCATGGAGGACTGCTAGAGTATTCTGGTGGTCCATCCTGCAGTGAGGGATAGACAATGTCACCCTCCTGCTGCAGCTGCTGCTCAGCATCCTGTCCGTACCGAAGGTGTGGCTGCTGCTTCTGCTGGCAGTGCTGCTCTTGCTGTGTTGGGCAACTACAGGCGCTACCAGGGGTACTGCTGTTGCTGCTGCTGCTGCCGTCTCCACTGGCATGTGATTGCCTGGATTGCACCCCTCCTGCCCCATCCAGGGTCAGTTGCAAAGCCTCCAGTAGAGCTGTCAGAGCACCCTGCATGCCATGTAACCACTTGGTGGGTGACAGACGCGCTAGCAAACAGTACAGCCACCTTGACTGACCTTCACTTTTCTTGACCAAGTCCGACAAGGACGGAGGATGAAAGGAGCCATCAAATAACGGCATGCCACATGAGTTCCCTGGCTGGCAAAGCCCTGCATATAACACTCCCTCCTTGCTGACCAATGAAAGGCTTTTCAATGCCTCTTTACTGCATTGCTGGGAGTGTGCGACTGTCAAGAGGGGTGCTGTGATCATTTCAGCTTGGGATCCATGTGTGAAGCACATTCCCTTGGTTCATGTTAGAGTAAGTGCCCTAGTTGTGGGGGAATGACTGTGGGAGTGGAGTGTGATGGTGCACCATGGATGTGCGTGCTCACCTGCAATCTGAAGGCTGGGCCAGGGTTGTCCAGGGCTATGGCAACAGAATGGAAGCACCTCAGGCAAAGAAGCACCTGCAGTGCCAAGCAAGAAGCCTGAGGTGCAATGTCCTTCCCTGTGACTTCTGGCTCTCAGGACAGCAGCAATGACTTCGGAAGAGATTGGGTCCAATATTGCCTTGCACCTGCCTTGCTGGTTGTTCAACAGTGTTGTCTGGGACCATTTGCATGCTGCATGCTGCTGATAGGGATTGAAAGCAAGGAATGAGTGTTGATGCAGCTGGATTCCCTGCTTTATAACATCTATCACGAACCCTTCATTTGACTTGGCCATAAGGGTAGCTTTTCAGGAGATGTTGGAGAGTTAGTCAGCCCCTGCCCAAAAACGTCACACGGGTGCTCTAAAACACCTGGGTGCTTGCTTACAACCCTACCATTAGTCCCCTGCATTCATGGGCATGGGACTAAGCGCCTGGGCAATGTCTATAAGCATGTCTCCTCTTTGTTTGATAGATTGTCACCTGATTGCTGTCATCTGCAGCTGCCTTGATCACCCCAACCATAAGGGCAAGGACTTGTGGATAGACTGGCTTTCCCTTCCCTGGGGGGTGGGAATGAACTAGCTTGGAGCGTGTCCCACTGAGCACAAGTACCATGCAAACAGTTGACCAGCCAAACCTGGTTTGTGCAGCTGCAGGGCGGTATGCAGAGCTTGTAATCCAGACACTGCCCCTTCTCCCAGCTGCAAGCGATGGGTGATAAGATTCATGTCCTTGTTGTCAATGAGGCTGTGCTGCAGTGCCCAGCCAGATTCAAGCTGTGGAAGCCTCACTCTTGTCCCTTCAGTCTTCGCCAGCTCTGCAGCCACTGCTGACAGGGCTAAGAATATGGGAGGTGTCATTTGACCTCGGTGCTCCTAAAGCATTCTGATATGGTTTTTCAGCCCTGGCAAGCCATGTGTTTTGGTGGTCCTGGACCTGGTGGTCAAGGTGATCGAGGGGCTTCCTCAGGCACAGTCAATGTAAGCACTTCTCAGAAGCATCAGAAGCAACCCTCAGACCTGGGCGCAGCTGAGCGGGGTGCATGGAAGGGTATGAAGTGAGCAAGACAGCCAATGTTGAATGTTGACATGGAACCTCGGCACACTAGCGCTCCGTGACCACCGCCTCCCCACCTTCCGCCTGAACCTGAACCTGGCGAGCTATTTCTATTCCATGCCGCTCCAGATTTCTGCTAGAAAGATTTGTTGTTCATGCCTCAAGTGTAGCGCACGTTTGCTCAGTTGGCAATACATACTTCCTTCGGGTCTCGCTTTCTGAGCCACATCACAAGTACGGTCTTCTCTTGGCCATCCTTGTCTAGATCGTTTACCTGCCTAACACTCTTTATGCGTTCCGACTTTACGAGCAGTTTTCTTTAGGTGCGTGTTATCCAGAAGCTTCCATAGCTCCAGTACTGCTTTGTGGTTGTGCATTGTGGATGCCGATCCCCTTGACGCAGCTTCATAAGAGATCGTCAGAGGGCCACAGTTCGCATAAGCATTCTATGGAAATACTAGTGACAGGAATTTGTACAGCGCAGTTGTTCCATGGTGCAAAGACAGCAGCAGTGCGTCTCTCGAAAGCTTGCCGGGGAGAGAACCGACGTGCCTACACTGCCAGCGCGCTAGGTAGCAGCACATGCTTGAGTACCGGGTTCTCAATTGTCTAACAGATGCCTCCAGCACAGCCGTGTGGGTGGCAGGACCACGTGTATCAATCGACAGCAACTGTGTGAAAATCCGATACCTCACGTAGCAGTGGGCCTGATCGATGTTTAGGGACCGGTAAACTGTCCCATCATCTGTAATAACTATGTAGCGATCAACCTGGAGGATGTATCTGCGCCCTCTAACGTGGTACCGCTAACTGCTGCCTTCTGCAGGACCCCTTGTGATTGTCGCGGGACTTCCTGTGCTGGCGCGTGTAATCAGTTAGGCAGCAGCGCAGCTGGCATAGTGGCTTTATACGTCACTATGTTGCCTTGGCAGCGGTGCTGACAGCTGCAAAGGCAGCCGGCTTGGCAGCAGTACTGTCTGGTGATGACTTGATGGGCTCCGTGGCGGTCGATTGCCAGCCCATGCGGGACACTAACGTGGTAATCCCTCACATTGGGCATGTTAGCTCGCCAGAACCAGTCGGGTCTCCTACCAGCTGCCAGCGGACGCCTAATGGCCGCAAGTTCGCATACAGCAACCCCATCTACGCAGCTGAAGTAGTAAATCGTTCCGGCCGGAGGAAGATAACGACAAAGCATGCCAAGTCGACATGGGAAGATTTCACGATCTTGGACTACGAACTAGCCTCGGGCAAGCACAGGATCCGTTGGGACAAGCCGAAGGATAGGCCAGATGAATGGCTGTACTTAGCAGACCTGCGGTTCAAGTGGACAGAGGTCCAGGGACCAGGAGCTGCTCCAAACCCTAACTACAAGCCCAGCCCCGAGTTTTGCCGAGAAAGAGCTGTTAACCGCAAGCTCAAGGTCTACTGGCCCCTCATGGGCAGGTGGTACCAAGGCCAAGTAAAGGCTTACAACCCACACACGGATGAGCACACCATCTGGTATCATGATGGAGATGCTCAGACCTTTGTGCTGAAGCATGAACCTGTGATCTGGCTGGACGACGATGACAAGCAGTTGTTCAATGGCAAGGAGAATGGTGTCAGCGATCAGCAGCTGCGCTCGCCAGTTCACTCCTTCCCCTATGCAGGCAATGGCAGCATTTCAGGGGCCGTCTCGCCCACATCAGCAACAGCAGCGATTGCAGCAGCAGGGTTCTCAGCAGGTACAGGCAAGAAGGCGATCAGCTTTGTGAGTACCTCAATGGGGGACTGTGGTGGGGCTACGGCATCTGAGCAGAGCTTGTTGCAGGATGGCATAGCAGAACCAGCAGCGCCGACAATTGTCAGGCAAGGGCCACAGCAGCAGCAGCAGGATGTTGACATGCAGGATGCAAGAGTTCCGGAAGCAAAGTGAGTAGGGGGAAGCAGATGGGTGGTGGATGCATCCCCCTTTTGCAGGCTTGTTTGGGATAGTGACAGACACCTTTTCTAATGACGACTCAATCATGTCAAAGATTGGGGGCTGATTTGTATGCATTTGACATCTCTGCTGGACGGCTGGGATGTAGATGGAGCACTGGCAGCTGTAAAAGAGACCTCTCATTTTCGTCTTGTTCTGTTTCAGCAGGTGGTGTCTCTTCAGACACATGCTTTGGGTGTTAAATGTAGGCTGCTCTATTCTTCCGGTGTATTTCACCATGTCACTATACCTGACTGTCATGCTCTTTTCCTGTGCAGTGGTGGCGGCCCGGATATTGAGCCAGCAGCAGCAGAGGCAGAGGGTGTCTCAGCTCAGCCAGCAGCAGCAGCGACGTCTTCAGCTGGGCGTGGTGGAACCAGCTCAGCTCTAGGCAAACACTCGAGAGAGGTTTCTTTGAGTGGCCAGCAGGATGGGACCACACAGCAGCAGCAGCAGCAGCAGGCTGACAGTGGGGACAAGGCAGCTACGGGAGGGGCTGGGGCTGCCAAGCGCTTGAGGCGAGCAGCACCTAGCAAGCCGCCTACTACTAGAGGCAGCTTGGCGGGGGGTGGGGGTGGGGTAGAGCCACGAAGCTCATTGGTGGGGACACGTCTGGGCATCTACTGGGAGTTGGACAAGATCTATTACAGGGTAAGAGACCCAGGGGAAGCAGTGAGAGGGGTCAAGTGGTAGGTGAGGGGATAGCGGTTCTAGTTCTCCCTAGCGCAATCTAGTGTGCATAGGGTAGACCGCGCGTGTCTCTTGATGGTCAGCTGTGCTTATCTCTGTGCATGCTGTGCCCTGGAGCCTCACAAATAGGATCTACGTTGTTTTCAAATGCCAGCAAATTGATAGCAATGAAGGTCAGACTTGTGTCAGTTGGGCTGTGCCGCCCGTCGCAGACCACAATTGCTTAGTCTTGTCATGTATGCACGCACAGCTGGGAAGGGCTCCCGGCTATCGTTCCACCTCGCTGTTTCTGGGACAGTATGAGGGGTTTGTGGCACTTGCTGTGGCATTTCATCAATGTACCAATGATGTGTGTGCTTTTGCAACAGGGCAAGCTGACTCATTGCCACCAGAATGGCAAGTTCACCATCAAGTATGATGATGGCCAGTCAGAGCAACTGGTCCTTGAGAAGGAGACCTTCCAGTGGTACATGCCACGTGCACGCAGCGCTGGCTACCGGCCAAGTCTGCATGCCCTGGTGGCCAGCTTGGGAGCCAAGGGCATTGCAGCAGCTACTGTACCAGAGCCAGAGCAGCGGCCACAGGTGGGGAGGGGTTAGGGCTTCAGCCAAGCAGGGGTGTGAGGGTTGGAAAGGGAAAGCTTGATACCTTGGGGAAGGCTTGGGAAGGTAAGACTTCTGGACGTGACTTGCAAGAGATGGTTGGTACAAGGGCGCTGTAGTGCATGCTGCGAATTGACGCCTGAAAGCACACCGACTGTAGCACAGGGCAGCGGAGGGATCGAGCCAGTGTAGTTGTCTGTACTTGCAGCAAAAACGCCAAGCAACACTGCGTCAGCAGTCATCCATGTCATCCTAAGAGGCACTTGTTGCTCGGGTTGCGGTTGCTGTTGCATTTTCTTATCGTGCAGTATTGTTTTTGTTACCCAAGGCATACAGCTAATGCATTGAGCTCAAGATGCGCACACCCCATCATATCTCCATTACTATGACTACGATCTGCTTAGCTATGCTCGGTATTGTAAGCAGCTTGATTATGACCCCAAGCGTAGCTGGACAATGCAAAGTGCAATTCGGTTGCCACTTGCTTTAGGTTGCATTATCGAGCCTATATTTAGTAACCTTTTTGACCATTACTACTGCATGATGTGCAGGGTGCTACTCCTCCCAGGCACACCGCAGAGGCAGTGGGGTGGCGTATCAAGGTGTACTGGGGTGGTGATGGCAGCTGGTATGAAGCTGAGGTGCTGTCATTTGATGAGGCAAAGAAGAAGCACCACCTGCTGTACCTGGATGGCGAGGAGGAGTGGGTGGACCTCAGCAAGGAGCTGCTGGTGTGGGTCAAGGCATCACGACATGGGGCAATATCTGCGGGACAGCTGAGGAGTAAGTGGGGATGATCAAGGGCTCAACATGACCAGGCACGCATGGAGGAGCGTAGCTTTTTTTTAATCATGCAGGCTGTGATTATGGGATTGTGAAGGCCCGAGCGTGGTTTGAATTGTTGCATAGAAGCTGCATTACTCTTTACCATGTATGTGCTGCTGCAGGCCACGATGGTATGGCAGTATGTCGGTGGTCTGTTCATGGTGAGACAAAGATATGATGGTGCTTCTGTTGTCATTGGAGGAAGGGCTACACTTGCTTCCAGGCTCAACCTCTGGTGCTGCTTTTATTGAGGCAATTTGGCTTTTGAAAGTGGAAGTATACAAAGCTGACACCTTTATCTGATGTCTCATATCATACTCATGTATAAAGTGTGTCGCCCGCATTCCCTGGTTAAAGGTCCCTCTAAGGTCAAGCGGTCTTCAGTCATAGCTGCATTGCTGGGTTCTGGTTCAAGTCTGGTCTCCTGCTTTACTCTGTCTGTATCCTACCTGTATGCTTGTGGCTTTTCCTGGCCTTTCATTTGGAGCTCAGGACCAATTTTTGGGCTATACACGAAGGTACTTCATCCGGCCTTCTTGGCCTGTTCCCTTCCATGCCTTGATGATGCTTTACCAAACTTCAAATGTACTCACCCATAACTGCGCCCATTTTGTACTTCCAATCTCCAGGTGAAGATATCCCCAAGGGTCGTGAAGCTATTGGCTGGCGGATCGCTGTCTACTGGAAAGACGACCGCACCTTCTACGACGGTGAGATCAAGGACTTTGACAACAGCACAGGCCGGCACAAGGTCATCTACAGCGATGGGGAGGAGGAATGGCTGAGCTTGCGGAATGAGCGGATCATTTGGCGGTTGGCACCCAGTGAGGAGAGCGAGGGGGAGAGCGATGAGAGTGAGGGGGAGGGGCCAGCGGTGCCACGGGGGCAGCAGGCGGTCAGGCGGCAGCGGCTGAAGCTGACTACAAGGGCGGCTGCTGCAGCAGGGAAGGTGAGCAGGGGGTAGGAGGAGCGGAGCGTTGAGGGATGCTGTTGGCTGTGAGAGTAAGAGCACCTGGCAATGTGTTGCTGCGCCCTATGGAAGATGGATTTACTTTTATCACGCATTTGGAGTCATGTGCGCTATGTTCTAATTTTTGTTTGATATGGTAATCTTTTCTTTGGCTGCTGCCACTGAAGCTTTGTAGCAGGAGCTTGGGCAGCGCTTGTTTCCATCATCAGAGCATTGCTGCAGGGCCTGCATTCTTGTGTGGATCTCTCTGTTTACAGCCATGAACAGCCGGGGTACTGACGCTGGTGGTCTAGGAAAATAGGAGCAGGTCAAATTGCTGGTTTTTGTATCTGCTTATCTGAGTTGCAGTGGGCTGGTTGCATCATAGAAGGCTCAACTGGGTGCCCTTCACAGCAATAGCCAGTGTCTGACAGAGATTGCTGAATTTGTATGTTGCATACTGTGGGACAGGTGGACGTGGCACTTTCTTACTACATGTCCTTGCAGCTGGTTGTTTCAGCTCTACTGCCACAGTCTGTGTAAACTTGTGTATCATTAAAGGCTTACTACCGTTTCTGGTGCTCAGACTGACTGAGATACCCTCTGCTGCTACTGCTATTGTTCTCTCAGGATGACAAGGAGGCATCTGCTAGTACTGCAGCACCCCTTCGCCGCTCCACTCGAGGCCGAACGGAGACAACGCGTTCCATTGCAGCTGAGGACGTTGATAGCGATGACGAGGAGAGTGATGAGGAGGATGAAGATGATGACGAGCGACCCACCCATGCAGCAGCTAGCCGTCACTTCCCTCGAAGGGCTTCCTCCACCGGTGGCAGCTTAGCCGACAGAGGAGGGCTGGGGACGGGGGCAGGAGCTGGTGTTGATGGGGCTGGGGATGGTCCTGGTGGAGATAGGGCTGGGGGTAGGTTGGAGGGAGATCGAGGAGGTTTAGGGCGCATGGGGAGCCATAGAGGGCTCAGCAGCTATGATGACATGGTGTCGAGTCCGAGAGGAGGGGGTGGGTATGGGAGCGAGAGGGGGGCGGGGCGGATGGGATATGGGGCGGAGGCGGGCAGAGGGGGTGGACAGCTGCAGAGGAGGGGTTCTGGGGGGTATTCGCTGCTGCAGCGGAGGATAAGTGGGGGTGGGGGCGGTGCTGGGCCTTCAAATGCGGGCTACCCTGGACGGCGGGTTTCTGGGGATTATGGGGGTGCTGGCAGCCGGGGTGGATACGGCCACCAGCACCAACACCACCACAGCCATCATCATCACCACCATCATTACCAAAATCGTGGCCCAGGGGCTGCTGGCTTGTGCAGGATGGGTTCTGGTGATCTGGCCTCTCCCAGACACCCCCACCACCTGAAGCAGCAGTTTGGTGGTCCTGGCAGTGGTGGTGGTGTTGGCAGCCGTCAGCAGCAGCAGCAAGGCATGCAGCTCTACATTAAGGTCGTCCCTGGTGGGGAGGCGGGAGTAGCAAGTGCAAAGGCGGCGGCAGTGCAGGGTTTAGCTAGTGCAGCAGCGTTGCAGCCCTTGATACAGAAGCTCCCTGTGAAGCAGCAGCGGACGGCTGTGTGGCTGCAGCAGCACATGGATCGGCTCAGCATGATTATGACGAAGTTGGCAGCTGTAGCAGCAGCGATGAATTGGAGGCTGGACAGTGCTGCTGTAGCGGCAGCTGTGGTTCCTCCACCACCACCGGCTTTAGGTGCAGCAGTAGCAGCTGGGGGTGTGGGGGCGTGTGGCCCTGGGGCTGCTGGGGGTGGGGGCTGTAGCAGCCACCTTGCAGGCACGGGTGTAGCAGTGGGCCCAGGTGGGCCAGGGAGTGCCTTGGGAGGGCCAGGGAGTCAATTTGGAGGCATGGGTCCTGGGGGCTTAAGTGCAGGAGGAGGGTTGGGCTTCAACCCTGGTCACAGCTTCCCAGGGGGTGGTATGGGGGGCCCTGCCTGTGTACCAGCAGGTGCACAGGGTGAGCTGCTGAGCCAAGGTGGAGGGGGCTCGTTTAGGGGCCCTCCTGGGGGAATGTTAGGGGGACCTGGGGGTTTAGTGGGAGGGCCAGGGGGTCCGTTGCAGGCTGGAGGGCCGGGTTTGTTAGTAAGCAGCTCCGGCGCTCCTATGACAGCCCTTTCAGCAGCACAGAGCCAGGCGTTGCTGGTGTCAGCGGGTCGTATGGGAAGCTTCCAGCTGGCCACGGGCCAGAACCTGCAGATTGCCACTGTTCCTGGCTACGGCCCGGCAGTTGTCGCGGTAGGGCCTAGTCTTGGAGCACTGGGCCCACCTCAGCACCAGCAGCAGCTTGGTCCTGGGGGTTTAGGGCCTTTAGGGGGAGGTATGGAAACACCAGGGGGTGGTCCTGGGAGAGGAGGTTTGGGCATGGGGGGAGCTGGGCTGTCGCCTGGGATGGTTTCGGGGCCTGGTGGTGGTGCTGGGGCTCAAGGGGGCCCTGTGTCTCCTCTGAGCGCTTCTGGCAACCGGACGATGGCGGTGAGCAAGACGGTTGCTGTAAAGTCCAAGCCCGGGCAAGGGCCTCCAAGCGGGGGCAGGTTGAAGATTAAGCTGCCGAGTACAAGGGAAGGCGGCATGGGAGGTGGGACGCCGGGGAGCGCAGGGGTTCGGTCAGGGAGTGCAACTCCACTCAGTGCACGAGAAGGCTCTGCTGGGCTGACACCGCACCATCAGTTCATGGATATTGGTCCGGGGTCTGGTGGTGGGATGGGCGGGGGTAACGCCGCTGGGGTGCAGGGGGGTTGTTTGAGTGGGCCCATGGCCGTTCAGCAGTCTGTGCTGGTGTTGGGGAACCATGGGGGTTTAGGGCTGCGGCCTGGGAGTGGGGGTATAGGGGCCGGAGTTGAGAGGGGTGGGTTGGGGGTGATCCCTCAGGGGCTGGTGGGGGGTCCCCCGAGCAGCATGCAAGTACCAGCAGCAGTCATGGCAGGTTTGGCACCTCACAGTGTGAAACTTGTGCATGTGGGGTACCCTGGCCCAGGGGTTGCGGGTTTAGGGCCTGGGGGTCTGCCTAGGGGGCCTGGAGGGGGCTCATACATGGGTCCTGGGGGCAGAGGGAGCCCAGGGGTGGAGAGGGGGCTAGTAGGGCCAGGCGGCAACAGCAGCGGTATCGCCATGCATTTGGGAGACAGTCCCAACGGCACTAGCTGTGACCAGGGGCAGAGGGAGGGAGCTGGGGCTAGGGGGTATCATAGGGGTATGGGTGGCCCTGAGGGTCGTTCAGTAAGCCCTAGGCCCACGGCTGGGGGTTCAGCTAGACCCTCTGGTTTAGTGCTGGCACGAGGGGGGGCTGGAGGGGGTGGGGGGAATGCTGCTGGTGACCCACCTGTGTTAGTAATGCCCAGCGGGAGTGGGAGGACCCCTCCTGCTGGCTCTGTCAGTCCTGCGGGGGGCATTCCCTCTGGTTTGAATCTGTCAACACCGGGGTTGACTGATGAGGACAACATCAGCTTGGAGGAGTTCTTCAGAAGGGAGAGGGAAGGTGGGGGTGCTAGGGGTGGTGGAGGAGAGGAAGGGGAGGAGGGGGGAAGGTACAGTCACCCGCCGGAGCGTCCTGCCAGTAGGGGTGAAGGGGGGAGTGTGAAAGGGGTCGTTGTAGGGATGGATTTGAGTAAGGTTGTGGTAGGGAGTGGGAGCAGGAAGGAGGCGGAGGGGATGGGGGTTGGCGGCGAGGGGGCGCTGCGGAGGGGTGGTAGGGGGGTGGAGGGGAGGGGTGTGTCAGCAGTAGAATCAGGGGACTCGGACGATGACGGGGAGATGGATGAGGAGGACGAGGAAGAAGATGATGAGGGGCCTGAGGCTATGGAGGTTGATCGGGATGGTGGAGAGGGAGATGAGGACGAGGAGGAGTGAAGGGGTAGCTGAGGCCTTCAGAGTGCATAGTTGAGTACTTGGCCTCTATGTTTGGTACAGCCTGGCTGTGCCCAAGTTGGCACTGCTGCTGTGCTTGCTAAGACAGTGGTCTGAGGGCCATGGATAGTCAAGCTACAGGGTACTGTTAGGGATCACAATGCCCTGCACTGTTTCTGATCGCAACCTTCCCTCATGCTCCTTGCACCACTTGTTGACCACACGCCTTCTGTTGTGAACAAGGGGCACAAGGAGCAAGAGGGGGGGGGCTGCAGTGGGGGTACAGTCACCTCCTTCATCAGCCACTGCATGATTACCAGTGGCTGTGCTCAAAGTAGCTGTACCATTATATGGTCAGAAGTGGCTCGGTGCAGCACCTTTCAGAAAATGGACACTGTACTATTGAGGTGAATATGGGGTGATGAGCGTGGGCAGAGACAGGTTCTGACAGCACCCTGCTAATACATGGCCAGGGCTTGTTGTGGTCGGGCTATGCTGAAGATCAGCACCAATCAAAGCAGTGCTTTGTTGTGCTAGTCATATGGGATGCCTTTCGAGTGATAAGGCCAACTTCAGCAAGCAAATTGGGGGAAGTGGCGTACTTATGAGGTGATCATGAGTGTAGTGAGGGTGGGGTTTAGGACTTTGTAGGGTTATGCAGACAGAACTGTCTCCAGCAATGCTCAATGCATGTAGGGCTGCTGATGCGGTGAGATGGATGTACTGTTCTTTGACATTTGACACTCATTAGTCTTTGACCCGTGGCAGGGTGAGTTGCGTGTGTTTCAGTTGGCTATAACAGCTTGCTCCTGGAATGTGCTGATGTTGGTTGTACCAAGCGCTTGTGTTACCAGCTACTTGGTGGAGGGAAAGTAAGGGATCTTTGAGCACCAATTAGTCAGTCTGCTCTGGAAACTATTGTACTGATAGCTGCTACGAGATTGCATGGCAAAAGTGTATTTGCTGAGCAGCTGTTAACAGTGGTCGTCATTGGTGGTCAGGGAGCTATGTCGCTTTTTCTTGGGTTGATTCGATGTCATGCTGAGGGTGTTAGGGTGCTTGGGAATGAGTTTTTGTTGGGTGCACACCTTGAGGATACACATCTGTACAACGTTTAGCCAGGCATGTGCATTGTGACACTGCAAGGGTCAGTGATGTTTATGTATGTCACCTGCAACTGCTTGCATGCATTGAGAGGCCTGATGGTGTGTGGCTCTGCTGTGCGCACACATACCATGAGAGGCAACGCATCATCGCTGCATTTGAACTGTTAGGTTGTCTTTTGTGGCATGCGGGCAGTTCTGAGGCTGCTGGATGGAACTATGCATTACCGGTAGATAGATATAACTTGGTGGGGAAGATGGGCACTAAGCCATGCACCTTTGGATTGGCAGTGAGACTGCGACCTTCATACCTGATGGTGTGCGTGCCAGGTCGCCATGCATGACAGTGAAGTGTGCTGTTCCTATATGGATTGTTGCACATGTATGTGGGCTGTGTCCCTGGTGCTGCGGGCATTGTGCCTACAAGGTATGGGTCTTTAAGCATTGTTCACGCTCCATTCCTATGCAGGGCAGTTGCCTTGATTTATACTGTGGCTGAAACAGTAGGGAGGGCACCTGACCTGGTATGTGTTACTTCGATAGGCATTGGCTATCTGCTGCTTCCTTGCAGTTGACAGTGGTTTTGAAAAGAGGGTTGGCGCTACCTGGGACTCAGCAGTGTCGGCAAGGCGGTTTGTGTTAGATGGGTGGCACTGAACTGTGGCCGGCGAAGCATCAAGCAGTGCATGCTCTGCGGAGCGACTGGCTGGCAAACAGATGGTTTCTGTCTGTTTAGGCTTGTTGGCTGGAAGAATGGAGGGATCCAAGCAGTGCTGGTTGGTCTTTGGTCTGTCCATGAGTTACTCCTTTACTTTTGCTTTTCATGTTGTGGCACTGTGCCCGAGGATAGGATCTTTATTACGGCCCTTTAGGAAGGCGGCAGACTGTGGTGTTTAAACTACGGTACATGGCATGTATGGTGCTGTGTCCAGATAAAGTCAGAGAAGTGTGCAACGCTGCTACGTTTTAGCACTAGTCAGAGACGTGTTACGGTACATTACCTTGCGCATGGCTGCTTCTTTGAGCTGCACAGGTGCTGACCGTTTGCGGGGTGGTCGTGATTCGTGGGAGTGCAAGTACCTCGTGTGCCGGGTGTATCATATAGCGGCGACATCCACCATATGGCAAACGATCGGAGTACGCACACATATGACCGCTTTGTATACAGTGTACTTAGTCACGTGCTCGGCAGCGGACAGTCCTTTCCGGACAGGACGGTAAGTCACTACTGTGCCGAACTCCGCCGAGTAATGAAGATTCGCCGTGCGCGATGCATCATCTCCCATTCACGTAAGCTCCTTGCTTATCGTGCTGAGCTTCCTTAGGAAGTATTGTCCGGATTACGCCTTCCAGTCTCCCGGTACTCATGTCATCACTTGACTCTGATCTTCCGCTGTCACGATGTCAGATGCCGGCACATCGGCACGGTGGGTGAGGACCACGACTGAACGCTAACCTGAAGCTTTACACAACAGTTCTTAAGCAATCACCATCATAAAAGTCCAGCCACCCAATCGCCAACTGAAACATATAAAAAAGCCCCGACATGCTGGGAACTGCCCTCCAATCAACCCAACCCTGTATGGGTAACATTCAGCACATGGCTAGTGGATTTGCCTGCTTTCTTTTGAATTGTAGCGTCAGTGAGTGTCAGGGCGATCATAGATCCCAACACAAGACCTAATATACAAGGGCAAAGGCAAGCTCAAGAACCTCCTACCGCTGCGGCTTGGCTCCGTTGTCGCTGCTGCTACTGCTATTGCTGCCTGATAACCATGGTGCAGACTGCATGAGCCCCGACCAAGCAGAATCAGCGTCAGCAGCCGCAGTTTGTCCACCTCCTATCCCCTCTCCATAAAACCCATTGCTGCTACTACTGCCATTGCCATTGCCATCGCTGGCTGCTGCTGCTGCTACTGCTGGTGATGGTGATGGTAGGGCCCCTTGTTGCTGCAAGTGGTCTTTGATGTGGTCTAACTTGTCCTGCTCTTCTAGCTTCAAAAGGCGCCGGTACAAGTTGACGTCGAGCTCTGTATGAACCTTGTCAGCTGACACGTGCATGAGCCCTGCAAAATGAAAGCAGCAGCAGCATGGCGGAGCAAGCAATCCATGTCATTAACAGAACAAGAGGAGTAGCAACAGCAAGAGCCGCTTTGGCTGCACCATGTCGAGATGACTGGACGTGTGTTCTGCGCGGCAGGTGGTGCCACCGGTAAGCAGGTAGGCTCTCAGAATAAACGGGCATAGGCACAACCTCAATGGCACTGATCTGCCAGCTCATAGTGAAAGCTCCTACATACATCAACCCCATTCCGCTCTCAAGAGTCAGTATCTGTCGCTATGCCTTTCATGTCTGGGCTCAGCACAGGTGTTGATCTTGCATCTCCATAAAACAGTGCGCGTGCCATAGTAAATCTGCCATAAGCCTCACATCTCACTTTGGCATGGGAGCAGCGAGGTGGAAGAATAGACAGGATGCAACCACGGCAGGTGTGTTGTTCAGCAGTAAACAGGCAAATTGTGGTACTGCCCCCCAAAGGTTCAAAGACAAGTTCAGGACGTGAAAAACTGTTCAAACCTGCAAATAACTGCTGACAATGGACTAGAGAATGGCCATATCTTAAAATGTTCATGTTTTGTGCCCATTAGGCCCTTGCCAGTCCCTTTCCCGGCTCCGCACAGTCAGCTTGTGGCCAAAAAGGAAGCATGAGAGTGTAGTGTACTATAGGCACCCAGCACCACCAGGAAAGGGAGTTCTTTCGGTAGTGCTGGGTACCTGAGACAGCAGTCGGCTAGCATGTAACATGAAACATTGAAGGCTGTAAGAGGACGATCAGTGTTGATAACTCACTTTGCTCCAACTCCTTCTGGCGCTCCAACAGTTGCTCCCGGATGGCCTGACGCTCTTGAAAACCATAGTACCCCAACTGCATACACAGGCACAAAAACGTGCAAAGTCAACTAAAACCCACGAAATGTAGCATTCTAAATGCTGCAACAGTCAGATAGGCATGCAGTGCATATCCCCGCAAGCAAGCGCTCAGTAGTGAACATGCCAACACATTGGACCGCAGGATCAGACCTTGCTACAAGTTGTGGGCGGGGAAAGCACAGGCTCAACACAACACTAGTCCTCCTGTCATTGTGCATGGAAGCTCACTAGATATAACCTTCAACCCATGATGCCACAGTGCCTCCACTCCGCTACTGTTCAGCAACACATGCTCCTCACCCTCGTTTGCCAAGCTATGCACTCAAGCGTGGCTTCCTCCCAGCAAGTGCAATGATAGAGGCTTGGTCAAGCAGCCAAGCCAGATTTCCAACCTAAACATAACTCAGTTATCTAATAGCTCTGAGGGAGGGCTTCTGAACTGGTACTAGTCAGGAAAAATGGGGCAGGTCTGTGGCAGTGCGGCTACAAGTATCCATCATGTCTTCTTCAGATATCATCACATCAACCATGATCGTACGATTGGTTACTGCTTTACGACAGGCACAAAGGAGATGAGATCAGCACTCACAGCAAAAACCTTAGTAAAGATCAAAACACACTAGTCACACCTAATCTGGCTGCCAGAACCTCTATGCAACAGTGGCAGTTAAGGAGTCACTCACCAAAGCTCCTGTGACTCCCCAGATGCCCACTCGCCTGAGGCTGGTGGTGTCAAAGACTGCAGGAGAGTAACAAGCAGAGGATCGTGATTGAAAAGAGCCTCCACACCAATTTCCCCCTCTGCACCCTCCCCTGTTAACAGTGAGCAGAAATGCCTTTCCTTGTGCTTACAACTAGCTGCCAGGAAGGCTGCTGATGCTCCTCTTCGACTCCACAACAAATACACACGGTTACCCTAAATCATACATCGAACCAGGACTTGCCCCTGACTTATTATTGGTGTCACTATAGCCTTCTAAGCAAGCACTGATCGGCTTACATATAGCTCTCAAACTCTTTGCTGAGACTCCACTAAGATCTTAATGTGAGCATTCAATACGATGAGGCCGAGGGTGTGCCCAGCTGAAAGATGTGTGGCCTGCCCAAGGCTGGCTAGCCCAACAACAGCAATACAGGTTCTTATCGGATGCAATGACATGTGTCCCTGAGCTTGAGGCATTACCAGGTGGCCTACCCAGTCCACCCTTTTTCTACTTTTACATTACATTACATGATATGCCATAGCAAAAGTGCCATAGGTCTCACACCTCAAGCCGGCACAAAGAACAGCAGGGTGGAAAAGACGACAGGTTGTCTTCAGCATGCAAGCATGACAATACGTGACAACAGTCCATCCTTTGCTTACATGTAGCTCCGAGGAAGGCTGCTGATACTCCACCAGCTACTGATAGATTTGCAGCATCATCTGTCCCTCTTGCTGCTCTCAGGCCCACATTGATGCCTTGGTACACACCAGACGCAACCATAAGCACACCCATGTCATAGAAGATACGCCGTACAGCCACCTGCAGCCGAGGATCGTTAAAAAACCAAATAGTAAGGGGCAGGTCACGGTTGGCTAGAGCTGGCGAAATGGGGCGCCAGGCCTTACACGACTGACTATCAAATGGCACAGAGTATATCCTTTAGAATATACGGAATGAAAGGCATGAGATGGATGAGAGCTGTGGTCCATCCTTAAGGACTTATGCATGTACCGGTAATGGGGAGCTTGGGTATTCATACAGAATGGCCAAGGTTCACCCGGGAGGGGCTTGCAGGGAATGACCCTCCGGGGGTCATGATCAGCAGACCTTGCAGAGCATTGTGGAAGGCTAATGCAGCAGCCGGAGGCGGCGGCGGACATTGTTGCAGAAAGTACCATTATATGTAAATGCACCAACAAATGCGCCACCCCAGGCCCCTAAATGCACCAGCCCATGCACTGCTTCCTTTACTTATGCATTCGGGTGCACATGCTGCTTCTGGGTCCCTTTGCACAGGCATAGACCAGCTCTGCACTATCTTGGTTGTTGGTTTACCTACCTTTGATATGGACTTGGTGTAGTTGCTGGCATACCAGCTGGGTAAGTTTTTCACATCTTTTTCTCGCACCATGAAGTTGGCAGGGTTGAAGAGTTGTTTTGCAACTGCCAGAGTGGCACAGCCTGTGACCACATTTAATGCGTTGAAAAGATATACCGGCCACACAGGCATCTTGTCGTCCTGCGAATACAGATACAGAGCTCATAAAAGCGGTTTCAATGGCTCTCTGAGAACAAGTGGACTGCATAGCTGGGAGCTTGTCTGACCGCATTCCGTCCGCTGCAAGCTTTGGATCGGACAAACATGCTAGATCAACCATCCTACCTGATCCCCATGCGGGCTGCTACTGCTGCTAACGCTGTCTATGTCGAATAGAGTGAATGCTTCGCCTTCCTGGACCACGTTGGATCCCTCAGAGTTATCCATCCTGGGCGGTTCGTGGGATATCTCTGGAGGCCTGAAGTCTTTGACTTCACTTTATGTTCCTGTACATACCAGATCGGGTCGTACACCGCGTTTAACAGCCATCAACAATCAGCTTCGAGAGTGAAAGCTCACAAAGCCATGGCGAGGAGTTCGGTATCAGAGAAGGCTAAGATCACTGGCACGCGCGTACTCCTGATTTGTAAACAATGCGACTGCTTAAAAGGGATCAGGCTTCTTTCTGATTGAGTTCACTCTTGCGTGACGCACCATGCTAGTGCCACACCGCTACAACCCCAAAGTGAGATCAGCAAGGTCCGAAATGGGCCTGGCTTCGCACAATGTTAGCCCTTGCATGTGAATGGGAGTGAAGAACCGAAGCTCTTAACGGATTGTAGCGGGATTTGGCATCGGACAAAGATCCGTTCCTATGTTATTTCATGCAAAGGTGCCTCAAGGGGCATAGCTATTTCTCTCTGCACGCCATCTAGAGCATGCAGAGTTCGGGGGACCTGCCTCTTTGTCCTGTGTGCTGTGAGCTACTAGGGAATTGCGGTGGTCCTGTGACTCTGCCATGCGGTAAGCCGTTGCTTTGCCTCAACAACACCCGCCCGTGGAACCAGCCAGCTCTTTGCAAAATGCATCTGCTGGTGCAACCATAGTCCTGCATTATTGGTAATCTCATGAATAATCAGCAATAGACAAGACCTTGACGTGCCTTCATGATTCTCTAACGAGTTCGAGGTGCCCCTACTCCAATGCGATAGCTCGCGCGCTGCTCGGCAACGTCCTGCACAATGTTGATTGGGTTCTGCATGCTTGGTATCCTGCAGGTCATAATGGTTGCCTCCAGTGCTTTACTAGTGTGCAGTCAAGGAGTGCCCTGTGCCCGCTTTGCCGTGCGCCTTTTGACCCATACCAGCAGCTTGTTTGCAACCACGAGCTAAGAGACCTCGTCGCACTGGCAACCAGCTTCTACATGGACGACAAGACCAAAGAGGAAGGCTGGGAAGCTTTCCCAACCGCAAAGCTTATGAACGAACACTACGCCTACGAGGTGAAGAAAGAAGCTCGCGACCAGCCTTTTAGACAGCTCCTCGGCCCCTCCGATGCCAGCGCGCCCACCCTCAACGGCAACCCGTCAGACTCGGAGCGCGACATCCTCATGCTGGACCCGCCGCAGTGGCTTCCAGATAGCTTTGCCAGTAATTGTGGTGCTTGTCAGCTTCCCTTCAAGCCCTTGCTGCGGCTAAGGCACCACTGTCGCATGTGTGGCAAGATCTTCTGCCACCCGTGCTGCAAGAAGCTGCTGCTGCTGCCACCACGCTTCAAGGAGAGGTGAGAAGCAGCATGGGGTTCAGCAGAAGGGCCCAGGCCTTGGCTTCATGGTTTACCAAAACTGTATAGATCCTGACAAGCTGTGCAAACCTATTGCAACAGAACCTCTTATACAAGCAAATGCACTTCCAAAAGTCCTGTGCCAGCATACTACGATCATCTCATCTTCTTACCTCATGGTGAAAGGGCTTCATCCAGCCCTCACATTGTCAGCTTGTTCGCAATTTGTCAGTGGTTGCTGCTTCACTTGCTTCCCTGCTGTCTCGAGATAGCCCGACCGCTCCATTCCTTGCCGAGTGTAACCTACAACTGTACAACACATCTCAAATCGCTGTATCGACCCTCTCCAGTTGTCGGCATAAGCCATGCATGTCTTCTCCTGCATAAACCAGCAAATTACCCACCCCTCCCAACCTCAACCCATGCACCCCTTGCGCCCCCACCCCCTTCCTTCCTGCAGGGAGCCCCAGCGCTGCTGTGAGATGTGCTCCTCCCTGCTAGCCCCCCTGCAGTCCTACCTAGTAGGGGCCTTGTCAGCCAGCAGCCAGCCCCCAGTATATGATGCCCTGGATGCCATTAGCTTACGCAGCTGGTTCAATAGCCCCTGGACTGCAGGCCTGGAGCAGGATATATACAAGGCAACAAACATGGTGCGAACCTTCATTAAGGTGAGAAGCTGTGGAAAGGGGGGTGGCGTAGGGGCAGGGATGGTACTGGATGCGAAGCGCAGGCAGCCGTCGTACAGGGGACGGGGATGAAAGGGGTCGGGTCTGGGGGTGAGGTGGGAGATTGCGGGCATGACCCGGGTGCTGAACAACTCAGGCGGCTGATTGAACAACGATAATCAGCACCGCACAAGCTGCTCTGGCTGCGAGTTCAATAAGCAGGTGTATGGGGTCTTGCATGGGTGCGGGGGTGCTAGTGGGATGGCTTGAAAGCATGGAAGGTCAGCCAGTACAAGGGGAATGGGAATCAAGAGGGTAAGGCATGGGCAGCAGTTGACTGGGCAGAATTCTGGAGAATCCTATACCATGGAGCTTACAGCAGATCTCGGAGCAAGGGGGGGGGGGTATGGTGATTGTGGTGAGGGAGGGTTTAGCAGTTTCTTGAGCTTTCAATGCTATAGGAAACCGCGTCACAGGCAGCCAGGCGGACGCAGCTGCGTCATATGCTTTAGCAGGATGCCATGCAGAGCATACATGGCATGAGTTGCTGGGGTAAGGCTGTGGGAGGGTCACAGCTGTTCAGAGGCCCTGGTGGCAGAGGGTTACTTGAAGGCCTACTTGGGGTGTCCTTAACAGCCTGGAGACAGTTCTGCTAGTGGAGGTCTCTTTTTTGGTGATTCCATGAGTTGTTTTTATAGCAAGCCTATGGTGATGTGTATTGCCCTGCATGATCATGCTTCCTATGTGATATATCTTTGTGGTCCCCTCCTGTCTCCCCCTGCAGGCCAGCCGTGCGGACCCAGAGCGCCGCCTCCCCGCAACTGTGCTAGCAGGAGCAAAGGGCTTAGCCCTCCTATCTGTCCTGAAAGTGGGGGCGGGCTGGTCGGCCACGCTAGGTACCGGCTTAGTCATCTCCAGGCAGCGGAATGGGAGCTGGTCAGCACCTTGCGCTGCAGCTTGCTATGGTTTAGGATGGGGTTTGCAGCTTGGCGGCGGCTTGACAGACCTCATTCTAGTGATTCGCACAGAGGAAGCGCTGCGTGCATTCTGCAACCGGGCTCATTTGGGAGTCGGAGGAGCAGCTGGGGTAGCCGTGGGGCCCATGGGGCGATCTGCAGACGCATCGGTGCGGCTGGGGCTGGGGGTGGGTGTCCCATCGCCGTCCTCGGCTTCGGTGGTGGGGTATAGCTGCAGCAAGGGGGTGTTTGTTGGGGTGAGCTTGGAGAGCAGCGTGACGTGCGTGCGGGACAGTGTGAACTTGCGGTTCTATGGCTACCCAACAACTGCCCGGCAGCTGCTGATGGAAAGCAGTGTACCGCAGCCGCCAGCAGGGGGGATGCTGTATGATGCCTTGGAAGCAATGATGCAGAAATATGAGAACAGGAGTGTGCTGTGGTCGCGGCCGGCAGCAGCGGCAGCAGGGGTGGCGGCAGCAGCAGGGAGAGCGGCAGAAAGTAGCTCTGCTGCGCCAGAACCGGGGCAGGCAAGCAGCAGCAGTAGCAGGAGGGAGCAGCATGGAGGAACTTCTTGCAGCAGCAGCGGCAATGGGGGCGCTTCACAGGGGAGAGAGGTGGGGAGTTCTGGTGGTGGAGGGGGTCTGGCAAGGTGGGTGGTGGGCTCTGCACCTGCTTGGAGCAGACGGGGGCAACCTGCTACTGCTAGTGGAGCTGCTGGTGCGAATACCCTGCAGCAGAATGGTGGGTTTGATGGGGACGAGGAGGAAGAGGAGGAGAGCAACAGGGGCGTGACATCTGTAGATCAGATTTTGGGGGCAGGGGTGTATCGAGGACAGCAGCAGCAGCAGCATGGCCAGCAAGTTGAAGAGGAGGAGGATGAAGACAGCGACGAACAGTATGAGCTGGAGTGGTAGGGCTGACCAGGTGACTGCTGAATGGGTGTATATGGAGGTCAGGAGCTTGTAGATGGCATCAGTGCTCAGCAGTCAGTGCTTGGTTGGCAGCTTTGGTGATTGGTAGCTGAGGTAACCAGGCACCACATGCTAAGCCCTCGGCAGCAGGGAGGAGGGGGGCGCATCCTGGAAGTTTTCTTGCAACCGGAGCAATTGACAGGTGCAGGGGGAGCACCATGCAAGGCGTTACGTGGGAGCCAGGAGGTCATGCATGGAGCTTAAAAGAGGAAGAGGAAGCTTAGGGTTGCTACAGGTTTATGCTGCATCCTAGGCTATGTATGGATGTACGGATGATACAGACCTGGGGTTTTACTTCGTGCTGGGCCGGACTGATAGTTTCTGAAGGTCTGGCAAACAGAAGTGCAAGTAGGAGATTATCTAAACAGTCTTGGACTCTTGGTACTTCTGGGATTTGTGACAGAAGGGATAATATGCAGCGTGAAGAGTGGTCTTGCATTTGTAACATGTGGTGTGCAACATGAATCTGAAGTTAGGGTGCAGTTAGGGTGGAGGCATGGTAAGCACCACTGTTTCATGAATGCTGTGAAGCTGTGCCAGCTGCCTTTGCATCTGCTACCCCAAGAGCACAGCTATTGCAAATAAGCATCTGCAAAAAGGGCTGATGAAGGTCAGGGGGGTTGAAGAAGGCCGTGGGAGGGTCTAATGTGGGTAGCATGCTGTGCTTGGGGCCATGTGGTAGCAGAGATTGGGAGGGGCCATGTATGATTATTGGGGAGGGAAGATGGTGCCGGTGAACATTTGCTGGGCTGTACGATAGAGTGCATGTGGTAGGTATGCTGGGTGTGCTGAGGGTGTAGCAGCAGGGTACTGGAAGAGCGGGTGCTCAGAAAGTGGTAGGTGCTGGACAGTGTAGTGAAGCTGTGGTGATGGTTTCCATGGTGGAAGGGGGGCCGTGCCTTCTGTTCCAGCATGCAGCACCTGTTGTGGGCTGAAGGAGGTACTGCTGCTGCTGCTGTCGTTGCGACTGCACCTGCTGCTCCTTGCTGTCTGGACCTGCAAGACAGACGGGGTCTGTCTGTCTTGCAGGTCCAGACAGCACAGGGTTCGTCTGTCTTTGCTGCTCAGCACTCCCAGGGTTGAGGTGATGCATAGGGTTTACCAAGTGTGGCAGGTGACATTGTGGTTGCTGCTTGTATGTTCAGGGTGGGTGGGCTTTGGGAGCTTTAGATTGTGAATGATCTCCTAGCTTCCGTGTACCTGTACCATATCTTGCTTGCTGCAAGCTGCGTTGCAATCTAGGCTTTGTTTTCCATGCCACGTAATCTGCCATGGTTCCGCATTGATGATGTGTGTATCTGTGTACGTATGCTGTATTACTTATGATGCAGGAAGTCCTCATTGAATTGGTGTATCATGATCGGTTGGTGCAGGATGAAGGGTGTAAAGGTTTGGGGCTTTAGAGCATGGTTGAACTGGGGTGTAGCGTGATGAGTGCTGTATCCTAGATTAAAATAAATGTAGGTGTACACTATTTAACTGTCTCCATGGATGGTCATGAGGGTTTTGTGAGTGTGTTCACAGGCAAAGACAGCTGCAAGTTCGTGCACTTTTGCCATAGTGACACTCTTGTGTACTATATATTGATGTTGTTGATGTTGCACTTTTGCCCCGTGAAGGTGGTCTTACTCGCACCTTGCGAGCTTGCCTGCCTTTGGATATTGATGGCATTGATGAGGCATTGCATACTCGGTACACTGAGCACATTCAGCGTCTGTCCCAGGTTGTCACTGGTCCTGGGTCCCGTACTGGTCTGTATTTCAGGGTTGTTGGTACACATGTTTTGGGCGTTGTCCCTTCTTTTTACTCATGTCGACTGTCTCATGGTGTGTTGGTACGTTTCTTGCGTTTTCGTCTTGGTTGCCATCATTTGCGTATCCATACTGGGCGTTGGCTTCCGCCCCTCCTTCCGCATTCTCAACGCACATGTTTGCGGTGTAGCTCCACAGTAGTTGATGATGAGGCGCATTGTTTGTTCCTGTGTGAACACCCCACAATTGTTGAGGCTAGAGATTTGTTTCTGGCAGCTGTGGTTCCCCCCGTGGCCGCGTTGTCCTCGCTCAGGTATGCTGATTTCTGGGCACTGTCAGCCACTGGCTGTGTCCCTCTCTCGGCCTTGGTCAAGTATGTGGCCGTGTGTGTTCGTGTCTGTTGGTACTGCCATCAGTCCGGTGGTACTGATGTGGTGGACTTACCGGATATCTTGCTCCCGGCAGGTCAATATTTGGATATGTTTGATTCGGAGTCGGAGACAGATGTTCCTAGTGATTCGTCTGATGAGGAACTGGTTGAAGTCTAGATAGCTACATGTTTGGGTCTTCGCCTTGGTTGGTGTGCTGGCCGTCTTGGGTGGTACATATGCGGTGGACTTACTGGACATCCTGCTTGGTTGGTGCTCTGGATTGTGTTTGATTTGGATACACCCATCAGTCTCCTGCTGGTGATTTGTTTGCCGTGTCCGTAGTTGGATGTCTGCTTGGGTATTCCTCTTGCTTGGTGGTATGGATTCCATTGTTTTTGGACCCATCCGATGGTGTGTTTGGTCGTTTCGACCTAGCAGCCCTTTGCGGTTGCCGCACCTTAAATTTTTTTTGTTTGTTTGTTTGGTGTGCTGGCCGTCTTGGGTGGTACATATGCGGTGGACTTACTGGACATCCTGCTTGGTTGGTGCTCTGGATTGTGTTTGATTTGGATACACCCATCAGTCTCCTGCTGGTGATTTGTTTGCCGTGTCCGTAGTTGGATGTCTGCTTGGGTATTCCTCTTGCTTGGTGGTATGGATTCCATTGTTTTTGGACCCATCCGATGGTGTGTTTGGTCGTTTCGACCTAGCAGCCCTTTGCGGTTGCCGCACCTTAAATTTTTGTTTGTTTGTTTGTTACTGATGTTGTTACTGTTTCACTTCTTCCTGTGTAAAAGATGTAGATGCGCATGCCAACTGGCATCGCATATGCTTTTGATGGTTTACTGTGTGTGTGTGAATCTTACATTGGCAAACCCATCGGCACGCGTGCGGTGCCACAGTTCACCACAGGGGTGGCAAAGCCACTAACACAGATAGAACCAGGAAAAAACTGAACACCATTACTGATGTGGTGGATTTAGCTTTCGTCGTCCTGTAGCTACGGACAGGGTGTTGCGAAATGAACGTGCCGGTGGCGGGGTGCCTCGGCTGACTCGACAAGTGAGAGGCCGGAGGTGTAACTTTTCGGGGTGACCCGCCCATCATGGCACAGCACATGCATGCCCAATTTGCACGGCGGTTACGGCTATGCATTTGTCTGATGATTTGCTATGTTTTGCTCTCAAGGAGTGTATGGCCAATTCTGACTTGGTGAAAAGTTGATCATGGGCTGCGCTGAAAATGCCCATTTTGAGGAGGCAAACGTGCGAATTTGGGCCTGAAAATTTCCGAAAAATGTGTATAAGTCCCTGGCCTTATGATGTGTGCTGGGACCCTTGCCCACCAGCTGCAAGTGGTTTGAAGGCAATCAGACAAGTGAGCTAGGACTTATGCTCCATCAACCATCCCCAAAGGGGCCAACTTCGAAGGGCAGGTAGCAGCCACCCAGCAAAGCAATGCCCATAGGGACCAGTGGGTGTTAACAAGCATGCAAGGGCCTGCACCAAGGATGGGCCCTGCCCTGAAGGGAGTGCCCTCTTAACTAGGACAGGAGCTGAAAGTTGGGGTCAAGCCATAGGGTGATGGTGCAAAAAAAGCACTTGTGAGAATGCTTAAACCCCAAGCACCCAAGCTTGGCCCTGCAACAGCTGACCACACCAGTGCATTCATCACAGCCTGCACCACTGCACAATATGTTTCCAGCACCATACTCCACATTGTCAAGACAGGCTGGAAAAAATTGCTGTGACAAAGGGGTCACGCCGAAAGCATTTGGTACAAAAGAGACCTAGAATGGAGCAGCCTATCAGCATGCCTCAACCCCACAGCATGTAATGAAACAAGACTTGCCTCCGCTGCAGCCTTATCCCCTTGCCACTGCAATCCAGGGTTTAAGCACCACAGTGGGATGTAGCAAAACACCCAGGGTTTGGTTGGCACAGCAACTAGGTGAAGTGCACAGGTGCCCATCTTGCACTCCAAACAAACATGTGCAAACAACACCCAAGCAGCCAGGCCCCCACATGCTGCTGTACTAGAGAGGGAGCCTCACCAAAGCCACCTGACTGCCACTCATGAGAATAAAGACTGGAACCATGGGAGCTAAGGCTAGCTGGCACATTCATTATGCAACACCCTGTGACAGGAGGTTTTGAATGCTCCATACCTAGTACCCTGTCTTATCCCCTTGCTTATTTACCACACAGGCAATCCTGCCCTTCATGCTATTGAACAGATGTGTTAGCATTGAGGAGGGGACTGCCTGGAACTGCTTGTGCACAGCTTCCTTGAACTCCTCAAAGGACTGGCAACCCAATGCATCAACTCTCGCTTGCACGTAACCCCAGACATTCTCAATAAGATTGAGATCTGGTGAGTTGGGAGGCCAATTTGGCAGCAGTCTTGCATTGGACTTGTTCTTCTTGCTCCACTCTTCCACCACACTTGGAGCATCCACATGTGCTGGATCACCATCTTGCTGCAGAGTCCAGCAACTGATTCCTTGGTTACTAAACAACCGCTGACCCCCAGGCAATAGGGTCTCCCTTAGCACACTATTGTACTGTGCTGCACATATGTTCCTGGCTGGCTCACCCTTCTTATTCTTAAAGGAGGGCTTGCTCTTGCTGCTGCCAGCAACTTGATGCAAGGGAGTAACACCATGCTTGGTGATTCCGCCATACACATTGAGGCACTGGGGCTTGTTTGGCTGGTAGGCCCCATGTTTTTTTGGCCTGTTTGGGCCAACTTTCTGCCACCTGCAGGGCTGAACGCTGGAACCAGGATACCGAAAGTAGAACTTCTTCCTGTCTGTGAAGAGGACATGGCCCCAAGAGGTCTTGCTGTTTTCCTTAGCAAACTGCAGGCGCTTCTTCTTGGTATCCTTGGTTAGCTCCTTCGGAGGACGCCGCTTGGAGACCACCATCTTGCACCCCTCACTTTCGGCTGCTTTCCTTGCTGCACGAATTACAGTGGACTTATGCACAAGCCGCGGCACAAGCCCCTCCGCCAGCAGCTGCTTGGCCACCTGCTGAGCACCTCCTTGCTGGCCCTCATCTAAAAGATTCGAAGCATGAAGCGCAGCTGCCTCTGAAAGTATGGTTTTCCTGCCTGTCCCTGGCTTGTTTTCTAAACTCTGTTCGTTTTGCCACTGGTTGATGCACCGGCGTGCTGTCGCACGGCACACTCCACACTGTACAGCAGTCTCTGAGATGCTCTGACAAGCATTGTAAGTATTAACCAAATGTACTTTATCTTGCAGCGTCAACCTGGCCATTTCGGAAGTAGGCAGGTTTCACGTGCGAAGGCCAAGGGACCGTCCGTGTCGTAAGTGGCACAGCTGGTCAATGTGGCTTGCAAAGTTGTGTAGAATGAGAGCAAGTCTGTATCAATTGCTGCCTTGAGCCGGCGTTGAATAGGCTTCAAAGTTGCTTTCACAGGGTGTTGCGAAATGAACGTGCCGGTGGCGGGGTGCCTCGGCTGACTCGACAAGTGAGAGGCCGGAGGTGTAACTTTTCGGGGTGACCCGCCCATCATGGCACAGCACATGCATGCCCAATTTGCACGGCGGTTACGGCTATGCATTTGTCTGATGATTTGCTATGTTTTGCTCTCAAGGAGTGTATGGCCAATTCTGACTTGGTGAAAAGTTGATCATGGGCTGCGCTGAAAATGCCCATTTTGAGGAGGCAAACGTGCGAATTTGGGCCTGAAAATTTCCGAAAAATGTGTATAAGTCCCTGGCCTTATGATGTGTGCTGGGACCCTTGCCCACCAGCTGCAAGTGGTTTGAAGGCAATCAGACAAGTGAGCTAGGACTTATGCTCCATCAACCATCCCCAAAGGGGCCAACTTCGAAGGGCAGGTAGCAGCCACCCAGCAAAGCAATGCCCATAGGGACCAGTGGGTGTTAACAAGCATGCAAGGGCCTGCACCAAGGATGGGCCCTGCCCTGAAGGGAGTGCCCTCTTAACTAGGACAGGAGCTGAAAGTTGGGGTCAAGCCATAGGGTGATGGTGCAAAAAAAGCACTTGTGAGAATGCTTAAACCCCAAGCACCCAAGCTTGGCCCTGCAACAGCTGACCACACCAGTGCATTCATCACAGCCTGCACCACTGCACAATATGTTTCCAGCACCATACTCCACATTGTCAAGACAAGCTGGAAAAAATTGCTGTGACAAAGGGGTCACGCCGAAAGCATTTGGTACAAAAGAGACCTAGAATGGAGCAGCCTATCAGCATGCCTCAACCCCACAGCATGTAATGAAACAAGACTTGCCTCCGCTGCAGCCTTATCCCCTTGCCACTGCAATCCAGGGTTTAAGCACCACAGTGGGATGTAGCAAAACACCCAGGGTTTGGTTGGCACAGCAACTAGGTGAAGTGCACAGGTGCCCATCTTGCACTCCAAACAAACATGTGCAAACAACACCCAAGCAGCCAGGCCCCCACATGCTGCTGTACTAGAGAGGGAGCCTCACCAAAGCCACCTGACTGCCACTCATGAGAATAAAGACTGGAACCATGGGAGCTAAGGCTAGCTGGCACATTCATTATGCAACACCCTGGATGGTCAACATCTGGATATGTTTGATCGTGAGTACGGTTAAACTGGGTGGATTGTGTGATGAGGAATTGATTGCTTGGGTGGATTGTCTGATGAGGAGTTGGTTGCTTGAGGTCCCTAGATGGTACATGTCCGGGGGTCCTGCTGGTCGGTGGTATGGAAGCCAAACTCTGTGTTTGGATCCAACTGATGGTGTGTTTGGTCGGCGGTCCGACCTAGCAATGAACTCTCTGGCGGTTGCCACGTAGTCTTAGATATCTGCCAACGGTTTGTTTTTTCGGAGCCGCCCAGCTGGGTGCACATGTCCTCAATGTAGCTGTTGCTTGCGGGAGTATAGAATTGCTGCCGACTGGGGGGCCACCACGGTATGTTGCTGTGCACCTTCTAAGGGCTGTGGTTTTCAGTATATGGTGGGGCTTCAGGCGTGCACCTATCTAACGTCCGTTAACTAGTTGAAGTGCTCTAGACGGGCCCAGGGTATGGTCTTTCTATGTTGGTGGTCTGGAATCCATAGGTTTTGGATCCATCCGATGGTGTGTTTGGTCGGTTCGACCTAGCAGCCCTTTGCGGTTGCCACACCTTAAATGTTTGTTATGTCACTATGTTAATGAACTGGAGTCAGTCCTTCGCCGCCCGTGAGTGCGGTCGACACGGCAGAGGCGCCAGTGACGGTTGCCTGTGATAAGTAGGTCTCCTCCACGATACCGAATGCAGAGGTGTTAATTTGCATCCTTCTCCCGCATACTAGCCGTTACCGCACTCTGGCAGACAACCGTGGATAGCTGCAGACAGTGCACCGATCAAGCCATGTTCAAGTTCCATTACTCCCATAATCTCGTTTGCAGACTATCTGTGAATGCATCCGGACAATGCCACCTCAATTTTCACCCTTATTCAAACAGAACTTGACGGGCTCGCTTCCCTCAGCCAGTACTGACCTCCCACTGACCACGCACTCCCCTCACTAGAATCAACACAGTGGTCCTAACGGCAACTTAAACGCTCCAGAAAATCAGCAGTTAATGAGCGAGTGCAACACATAGACGATGCCATGCCTGCCTGATAGACTCTTCCCTGGTCATGACCTCACAGCAGCAACTGCGCCCCCCCCCCCCCCCCCCGCCCGGACACTGCTGCAACCCGCCTGCACTTCAAAGCGCTTTCATGCAGTTGCCTCCAAGCAGTGAATGTGCTCCCTCATCGCAGATTTACTAGAGGTTGCACCAGGGAGGTGCATATGCAACCCAGCCCTATCTACCCATCCATGCAGCTTACAAGTGAGCATCACTTAGTCCCACCGTGGGTCAGCCAGTCCTCCCAAAGTGTGCTAGTAGATAAAGGCCAAATGTAGTCACCCATCTCCCAACTGAAGACTGGCTGGGCATGCACATGGCCACATCCCCTACACTTTCCGGCAATACTTTAACTCATGCAGAAAACATACAGGAACAGACCCGCAGCAGAAAGGTCACTGAACCCCAACCCCTAAGAACAGCAGCAAAATGAAGATCACACTGCAGGCATGTACTCACTCCATCCTCGACTTGGCAAAGCCAGCACTGCAACACCTGGCACTTGAGGAGCCCAAGCATCAACCCCCCAAGCATTGACCCCCCAGGCACCCAGGGTCTGGGGACCGGAACAGGCACTAAAGCAGTGGAATGCATGATCCTAAACCATACACTATGATTGCAAGAAATAGGCTCAGCTTGGATGGATCTATGCTTTTTCTCAACACCAGCAAGTGAAGCCCTGAAATCATGCATCCCCACATATGAGGTAGCTGCAGGACCCCCCTCCTCAGGAGTTCCAACTTCGGGCTGTGTACCTGCTTTGGCATGCTCGGAGCACCCCCCCGCCATGGGACATGCATGCAAGCAGCCTGATCCCACATCCCTTGCAAAGGCTGATCTTAGGTTCGTTTGCAAGTAACTAATCGCTACTGCGGTCATGGTATGTTCTCATCTGAGCAGTAGCACACTGTGCTCTGCTTTGCAAAATCATAATCCAGGCCAATGTCGTGATCACCCTCCTCTGCTCACTTGCTCCAATTCGGTGGCATGATCACAGGGAGGCCGCAGAAACTTGCCAGTCACTATGCCGTAAGAATCCGGACACAACTTTCTCCTTCAGCTTGAGAACGACTGAGCTGACCTCATTCAACAAGTGCATCAACAACTGGACACTGCAACAGCCTGAGGCAAAACAACTTAGAAAATGATTTCCTTATTGCCACGAGCACAGGTAAATACTGTGACAACCAACAACCAAAGCGCAAAGAGACCGTACATTTGAGTTACCCACGACATGAATCATCCAGAGCTGCTAATGTGCACCATCAGGTTGTTCTACTCCACGGCAAACAACGCAAAACTGGCCAGAGATCCTGACCCTGCGCAAGCAAATGCGCCACCATTCTTCCCATATAGGCTTCAAGTAAGAGTATTGCAAGCCTCTACTACCTTGTGTTTAATTTAACATAACTCATCAGACAATGTCCTGCAGTGAGACACGATGGCGACAAAACAAACAGAGGGGCCTGACCCATGCATTCATCAAACACATGTACTGCGCCATACGGAATGATGAAAGTGACGGAACACAGTTCTTCATACCAATGTTCTCTTACATTCCAGATCTGATGAAGCTTGCTCCTGTCAGACAATCATGTCAGCATGTTCGATCAATGGCAACACATGCCATGACTACTCAAAGCAGTGCCAAGGAACGTACAGTGGGCCCATGTATGGGTGCACTAAATTCAATTGCTCCACTGGGACCTGCATAGGGCTCTTTATGAACGGAATCCATACAAAACTCGTCCAAAGTTGAGACGATATCACAGCCTTCTAACTGCCCAATCGCTGGCCAGACTTCTCCACTTATCGGCTCTTCCTAGTTAAGACCGGCAAGTGTTCGCATGCTGGACGTAAAACTTGTACGTACCTCTTTCAAACAAACAACATTTGAGGCGTGGTAATAGCAAGAGGATGCCTTTCAAGCTTCAGCCCTCATATTGTAAAGACTTGTACCCAAGCTACTCCCAGTGAGCTACATTTAGCAAGCAACCTGCTGCCAGCACACTGCAAGGCATCAATGCCGCATCAAAGTATCGATCTGATCTTGCTGGTGAAGCCAAGAAAATTAATCAGAGCTTATCATGACAATTGACTTACCACACGATTCATTTCACCATCAGCAGCAATTGTTAATACAGCTTGCCCACTACAGACCATTTGAAACCATGATATAAGATCAACAACTAGGCCATGTTTGTCTCAGTAACCTTCATCTGAAGCCGCAGGGCACCTTCAAGGCGCCGATCACTCACAGATCTTTCTGCCAGTAAACCACACCTGGCAAGGGGTTCGGGTAGTAGGCATCCCTCTTGTAGAACCCCAGGCTCTCATAAAGCTTCATTGCAGGCACAAGGCTCTCCAGTGTGTCCAACACCAAACCACGGTAACCCACTGACTTGGCATGTTCGATAATGTGTGTCATTAGCGCCCTCCCAATGCCTGAGCTCTGGTGATCCGGCTGCACCCAGACATGCTTAACTTCCCCAAGACACCAGCTGTCATCGCTCTCGGCAGTGTCCTCGTGGTGATGCCTGGAGAGAGGCCGTATACCAAGGCAACCGATGTCTGCGTGGGACTTTTCGTTGGAGTGGTGCGAAGCAAGCAATATGCCGCCCCTTGGTGGTGCGTAGCAGCCTGGCAGCGTCATGAGCTCTCTTTCGAACCCGGTGAAGTGCAGGCTTACATCGAGCCACTCATGGTACTCCCTGGCCAGCTCCTGAAAGCGTCCATAGTCTGAGGGGTGTTGTGCGATGCGTATAAGGTAATTCTCTGGCACAATGCATGTGCTATACGTCATGGTGCCCTCAGCGCATCTATTGCGTAATGTACCGAGACAGCCGAAGCCCTTCCGCAGGGCAATGTGAGTATAAGGGCGGACCATGTTGCACATTCTAGGCATAACTGATCTAGAAGTCGTAGAGAAACCTTGTGTGCATTCCATTGAGCCTGGACGGACTGGAAGCGACTGTAGAAGCTAGCAAGGGCGTCGGACGAAATGCACCTGATTGGAATTCAGCGTCTCGTGATGGCCTGCCTGGCAGTCAGCGTTGGATGACCGTGTACTTTTCACAGGTCTTGGTGGTCCTGCAAATGGGCTCCCGCATGGCTATCTAGCGGTCATTGTGACGTCGACTCTGGAGTCAAGGGACATCTGACGGAAGATGAACCGTCTGTTTAAGGGTCCTTTCAAAAACCTGGTAAAGTAGTAATATGTTATTTGGCAAAATGGTCAACAAGCACCTTTCGCCACCAGTTCTCATGGTGTAGTTGGTTATCACATTCGCCTAACACGCGAAAGGTCTCCGGTTCGAACCCGGATGAGAACATTTTATGGATTCTTATATGAGTGTATTTTGGATGTAATGGTGTGTACAAGAGCTTCACCCTGGCTTGGGTGTCCGAGTGGTCTAAGGAGCCAGACTCAAGTTCTGGTACGGGTAACCGTGCGTGGGTTCGAACCCCACCTCAAGCAACACACAATTTTAACATTTTGCACTTCGCGGCTTTGTTCCGAGTCCTGCTTGCATCCATGGGTGGTCAATTACCTTGGGGCCAGGCTACATCTCATGACTTCCGCAGCGCTACCTGCAGGCTCTGCACCTGAACCTAGTTATGCAGGCCACCCCCCAGGCGCGTGTTCCTTTTACCCATAGGATGGTGGTTAGCCAAGCACTTGCCCCAGCCAATGGTCTTGCAGGCAATGGGCTGCCCATCTCGTGGCATTAACAACAAACAAACACAAATTTAAGGTGTGGCAGCACCAAAGCAGCTAACTCAAAACGGCCCTACAAGGCTTGCTCCTGCAGGACACCTGCATAACAACTGGTTCCATAACACCGCCACCTGCCCTGTTCCCATACTCCACCCACCAATTACTGCGCCACTGCAGTTCTGCCATACCCGGCTGCTTTGCCTTTGTTGCACAAGTTGGCTCCAGCTGACCTCCTTCGTAGGATGACAAACGATGCTTGACACCAAGGAGAGGTCCCAGTTGCAGCACCATCTACAGCAGACAGCACGATTTGGAATAAGATGACACTTTGGACACCAGCCACTGTTGATACTGCACAGTCCTCTGTAGCCAACTGCAGGCAGTTACACTACCTACCAGTCAAATGGGGCGTGATGCAAACTCAGATTAAGCTAGGATATGCATGCGATTGACCACTGCACTGCTTTTCGGGCCGTGCAGCGCTCGCCACATGACTCCAATAAGTTTCTTAGTATGTGCAGAGCAGCACACCACTTCAATACCCAGCCTCATTTCAAGGAGTACATGTATCATTGGGATGATGGCTACTCCTGCATCTGGTATGGATGTGCGTTTTCTGTTGTGTCAGTTGTTTGACGGCTTCCTCCCTGGCTTTGTGGCGTCAGCCCCCCCCCCCCCCCGGCTTGTATGACCTAAAACCCAACCAAGGAGCAATTCCTGCTTGCCCGCTATGGAAGCAGGGGTGGTGTGTGTGTGTGTGTGTGTGTGTGTGTGTGTGTGTGTGTGTGTGTGTGTGTGTGTGTGTGTGTGTGTGTGTGTGTGTGTGTGTGTGTGTGTGTGTGTGTGTGTGTGTGTGTGTGTAAAAGCACCATTCTGTAGATGTGAAAGCAAGCAAGTTGCCAGAGAAGGGGAAAGGCATGTTTTACTGCCATGGGAGCAATGCATCTTCCAAACTTGACCCCCTGCCATTTTTGTAGAGTTTGCCCTTGCTTGCCTGCTGCTGCTGTACATGCTCCCGGTACTCTAGGGAGCATGTGGTGCCTAGAGGTGAACAAGGGAGCTAGTGCGTAGCTGCCATTGGCAAAGGGGAAGAAGCGCGTCCGTGAACTCTTATAGGACACGATAGCAGACTTCATGCCATGTCCTCTTAATGCAACCCTTCCCCCCAGGTCAACCCTTCTTGACACCTGTATTCAGCCAGACACGTAACATTGTTACTCAAAAGACTTTTGGATAGTTGTCCCTTTTCTGGTGGCCTGTCCAGTGTTTACAGAGTTTTGCAGTTGGCCATTTCAAGCTGCACCTGTAAGTAATTTGAGGCTGCACTTGTAGGTAGTTTGAGGCTAGGCAACAGTGCCGGCCTTCCTAGATTTTTCCTATGGGCGTTTTGCTGCAAAGCTCACCGGCAGGGACCCTGGCTCTCCTGCGAGGCCTTGCTTTTAGCAAGAATTTTGCTCCCCGACAAAGTGTTGCTCGAGCACTTCGTCTATTGCCAGCAACGCTATACTCAAGGCTTAGCCAGTTGACTCAATAATTGCCGCCAATGGTGCAAAACTGAAAGATCATACTTAGGTAGTCAATGACTTGCCTCCTCTGCTCACCATGTCAGTGTGTCACTCCACTTTGGTCGCAGCTCCTCCGGCTGGTTGAGGACTTGGGCCCAGCTTCTTCTTCCGTTGCCTTAGCAGTGTTGAGAACATTTGCCACCAGAGGAAGGGGTATAGGTACAACATCACCTAAAGAAAGCAGCAGGGCCACATACCTTTGCATCAATGGTCTGATTGACACAATTGACCAAGCACTCTGTCCTGAGTGGACAATTTTTAGCTTTTGCTGCGGCCTCACTTCACCTTGCTGACATAATATGTGGACATTTCTGGCAAATTGCAAGCTAAGCAACCACCGCAACGACAAACGTACTAGACTATGACAAAACCAGGCAACCAGCAACTACACACATTGCAAGTACAGGGTTTACCACTCATAGCAGCATGTTCGTTATTGCAAAATCAGTCTGGGAGTATCACTCTCCTCCTGCAAGGCTTCCGCCTTTCAAGGGGAGGGTCCCCACT
Source organism: Pseudopediastrum boryanum (assembly GCA_963556185.1). Lineage (NCBI taxonomy): Eukaryota > Viridiplantae > Chlorophyta > Chlorophyceae > Sphaeropleales > Hydrodictyaceae > Pseudopediastrum > Pseudopediastrum boryanum. The sequence goes on along the minus strand of OY744502.1, from coordinate 3,801,397 downwards.
TGCACATTTCACCCTTCACTTAAGCACCAGGGCCAGTGCCCCACCAGAAGTTGCTCAGGCTCAGAGAAGGAGGGAGTAGTGCGGCATGTGTTCAATTTGACCGATTGCCACCTGCTGGCGCCGAGCCGCGCAGGGCTACATTCTCATCTCGCAAGTTAACCGTCCTCTGGGCCAGTATCCCATCTAGTAAACATGCAGAGCAAGATCTGTATGTGTCCTCTGTGGTGCATGCGATGCAAGTCATATACACCATATACCAGCAGGGGTGCTTTTCATACTACCTTGCTTCTGCGTGAGCTCTCCTTCCTCCCACCTAAGCCCACCCTTCTGAAGGCCCAGCACTCACATGTATAAATATGCTGTAGTCCCAGGCCCAATTCCATGCATTGGGCATGTGGATACTGAACATATCCCTCTCCCGTAAGAAGGGCACTGCCAGATACATCAGAATCATCTCACACACCACCCCCACAGGATAGTTGAAGAGAAACACAGAGTACCTAACATGCAGCCAGCAGCAGCCAGAGCGCCAAAATGACGGGAATCAGCTGAGCAACCATCTATTGACCAACCATTTGCTGGCAGAATCATCAGAAAGATGACAATATGACAAAAAGACCCCTGCAACCGCTTTGCAGCCATCGTCCAGATGCCCATGATGTGGTTCTTTTGGGCGTAGTCATATGGTAAGGAAAACTAAAAAAATTTGCTGTTTCTTCTGAACAGCATGAGGTTTCGGGGCTACTGCAGCTTTACCTATGGCATACTATGAACTTTTATCAAATAATGGGTGCACCTGCCAAATGCTGCTGACTAGGACAAAGCAGACACGTGACACTTTCAAGTGATGCTATGCACATTCCCTCTCACACAGCCAACGAGCTAGAGGTGCAGAGCTTGAAACAATACGGGGCATATCCCTGTCTTCCAGCAACTGTGTACACTGCATTGACAGCTCCAGCATTTCATCCACACGCTTACCTCAGCCAGGTCAGCCAGTAAAGGCAGGCCCCCAACTCTGACAGCGCATACCAGGGATACCGAATCACCTGCAACAGCACCAGAGCAGCACCAGCACTGAGCGACTGCTGATTGCAAGCACCATTTCCTACCACTGGACCGATCTAGGCATTCACATAGTGCCCAAACACAGCACCAAAGCAGCAGCCCAAGCAAGCCCTTACCTCGTTGGTCCTAGCCACTCTCAGCTCCAACATGAGCCCATGATAGCCTATCACACGTAAAGTTACAATAAGCGGCGGTGCCATGGGAGAAGCAGGAATGGCAGAAAAGCCATGCTGAAGCTCTATGCATGTACAGGCATCGATGCCCGAGATGTGCCATGTGCACACTCCTGTTCCTATGGAGTAGCTCCCTTGCCGCCCAGTTGACAAGCACAGCACATTCCGCTTTCTGCAAACCAAACACAACACCTCTTCTAAGATGCCAGCAATTACCTCTGGTTCAATGTCCTGCGCACCGGTCAACACCCCTCAGCACGTGCAATAAAAGCCCACATAGATCGCACAAGCGCCCAACAGTTACTGCATTGTCAACATATGATCAGATTGTGCTGAAACAAAGTAAAGCTGGGCACGAGCTCGCACGACAGCGGAAATGCACCAAACACTGCCCTAAATTTTAACAGAGGTTGCTCATGCCACCGTCACGGGGTTCGATGGCACTAACATTTGCACTCTTGCCCTGCAACTCATGTTCTGGGCTAACGTGCAGCAGGTTTAGCACATGTCGTCTGATGCATGCTGCTTACCTCTCCCAAAGACCAGCAGAACAGCATCAGGGGAGTGGCTGGAATGACCTGCAGCTGCAGCAGTTAAGAGGCATTGGCATGACCCATTAGCATTTCGATGGTGTACAACCATGTGGCTCACCACCGGCATATGTACTGTGGGTCCTGCGTAATCTATTGCTGTACCAAAGAAGCATGATGGGAGCATGACGAGACTTCAGATGCCTGCTCAAGCCTCCCCTGCTTTGCTTCCTGCTGCTTGCCATGTACTGTAGCTTTTCAGTGTCCATACAATCAGTGGAAGGGATATCAAAAGGTACTGACTATTGCTATTTTGGCAATCGCAGAGCTCACATGTCCCGCTCCTAGTCTCAGTCTTCCGCTCTCCCACGCATTTGAGATTGGTTGGGGCAGTGTATGCATTTGGTGCTGCACGGCCGCAAAGCTGCGCACTGATCTATTTTATACGAACGTTGCCCTGTCCGCTTTGCCAGGGACTGCCCCTGAGTGATGCGGTGCAGATCTTCATCTTGAACATTCAACACTGCCCGGCCAATGATGTCCTCCCTGCCTGCTATCAGTTTCCGCCGTTCAGCTTCACTGCTCACCTCAGGTATGGCCCCTGCTAGGCGGTACAGGGCGTTTGCTTTGCCAAGCCATTGCAGGAAGTTCTGAAACGGGCTGCTAGGAACCAGGCCTGCAAGGAATTGTCACAGCAAGCTGCTGGAACTCAGACACTTCTTGGGTCGTCAAGCAGGATAAAGACGAGCCTTTGGGCCAGGTCGCACCTATGGCTGCGTGTATGATCTCTAGAACAGCTATGTATTGCGTCCAACCTGCGGGATGACCAGGAACCGGGGTTAGGGGAGCCATCGGTAGAGTGGGGGCTCAGGTGCAACAGCGGCTACCCACGTGCGTATACATTGGCGGCTTCATATATAGCCTTTACGTCCTTGCCCTCAGCTGCTGCTTGGATAAGGGCAACGAGGCATAATCCCCAGCCTACAGCTTGACCGATGTTGTACAGGACGAGGTAGGCCCGTGCTATTGAGAAAGCTGGCATGGTGCTAGCAGCAAGCAGCAACGTCAAATATCCAGCAAGAATAATTTGATTTAAAGAGTATAATTGAGTTCACCACGCAAAAGCTATCCCCTGACAGGGAAAAAAATGCGATGTGAGCATCCTACCCGAAGAACTCCCTACAGTGAGTGTGACGCCAGAAGCTGGAGCAATGCATTGGAAACAGGTACCAGAGCACTTTCTGCGTGATCAGTGGCATGATTCGCGTGAAGTCCCCTACCGCTGTCACTTGCAAACCGCTGAACCCGATCGCGAGTGACACCCCAGAAACGCAGCTCTGCATTCGCTTGATGCCGTCATGTATTGCAACACCAGACCCGGAGCGAAAGTAGCGCATTCAGTCCGAACCTAGCTTCCCTGTCGTCTGGGTCCTGCTGCTTCTGGGTTATGCTCTGTTGGTTATGAAATAGATGGGGCTCTGCTAAACAGCCAAGCTCACTGACTCTGTTTTTGGGGACTGGTACACCTAGGATAGACTGTCTAGACCTATATGTGTGTACCTACCTACAGGATACCTCCGAGACACAATAACTTGCATTAACTGATGCCAGCTTGGCTTGGCAAGGTGCTCCTGGTTTGACCCGATATACCAAGCAGGCGTGCGATACTAGCAATGGTGGTGAAGGTCCTGGTAATACCCTTAGTAAATAGGTACTGGCTCCTCCATGGTTGGCGGCAAGCACTGCATAAAGAAGGCCCACCCAAGGCCTGGCAGCTTGGATCTAGCAGCAAGGAGAAGGCTCAGCTTCTGTTTGCCAATGCCAAGTACAAGGTCCGTACTCCCGAAGCAAACCCGTTTCTCAAAGTTGCATTTACTGCTTTCCCACATGCTCAGTAATGTGCTGCTGTATAGGCCATGTCCCAGTTCCAAGAGCAGTGGCACAAAATGGAGAAGTCGCGTGAGGGCACTTTAAACCACTGCTTATACAGGTAAGGTCTGGGTGGGCAGCAGGTGTGGTCATATCAGCGACGTGCTTGTCAGGTATACAGCATGTTGGTTGGTGCCATATGGTAGCAGCAGCTGAAGTGCAAGGGCCAGGTGGAGTTCCTGTTTTAATCTTAAATCTGGCACAGCAGGTGGTGGTGCCTTTGCTAGGCGACTTGCAGAAAGTACACATTGTTGCAGCATGTGGGTCTGTCAGCCGGTCGCCAGATTTTGATCGTAAGGCAGCATGTAAGTCTCGTCAGTCGTGAGAGGCAACAATGACAAAGTACAAAGTACCAGCCACAGCGCCTCATGCCGGTAGCAGCTGAACACAGTAGAACTCTGGTCGAGCACGCTGCTGCTTGACCTTGGCATCATAATTACTTGCAGCCCACTTTTTACGTACATACTTTTCACAATGAGATGCGATAGCAAATCTCCCCTGTAAGCAGCCCATAACAACATGCATTTATTTGCTTGGGTCAATCCGCAATGTAACAGTTATCTTCATAAATCCCAGTTGCGCCCTAAGTTCTGAACTCTCTTGCATGCAGGCTTGCAATGTACGTGCTATCCAGAGTGGATCCCACAGAGACCTGCCTCAAGGTCATACCCAGACACCCAGCTAGTGTCCAAGTAGTGCACCCGGTAAGGCTGCAGCTCCCTCCGCAAAAGATTACTGCAACGCAGCCTTGCAGCTCCTTGGCAGCATCATGCAAAAACTGATCCCAGCTACAAATTGAAACTTGCACCTGCTCACAATTACAATACAGCATTTGGCAGAGTTCACTGTCAGGAAACCACGCAGGCAAGTGATAGGCATCTCTTTCAGTGTGTCAAGCTTGAGTGCAACTGGTTCCTTGAGTGCGTCACCCTGGGCCTAAAGAGGCGATGCTGCTTTCGCTAATAGAAGCAAGATGGTTCCATCAGGATAGCGGTTGTGTTTGTCCACCACGGGATGGTAGACTACCCGGATTTTACAGAAGTCGGCTAGAATACTCATCTCCCTGTGGTACACAAATGAACATTTTACGTGGAATGCGAATACCCAAATCTATCCCAAACATGCCCCCAGCTGCCATTATGGAAACATGCCCACAAATCTTGCCCGCATCGAGATTCGAAATGGCAACTTGAGGAATACGAATTGATCATCGTACCCGTAGATTACTAGGGTGCCAGCAGGGTCTATGTGGTGCTCCACCTTGAAGTTTTGCTGACAGGATGTTGGGCGGGGCCTATGGCACTGTTGCGATGGCATGTCATGAGGGCAATGGTAATAGTCAACTGTGTTTTACTGGTGCGGCAAAGGGACACTTTTCCTGCCATTGGAGAAATTCCATTCCATTTGCTTGTACTCATTGGTTTTGCTTGCTTCTGCATCCTCCTTCAGGAATCTCTCCCTGAGGCGCTGGTTCGTCGTCATCTTCGACGCCTAGCAGCACAGCGCCAGCCCTTCCATAGGAAACGTTTCCTCCTGTGGATCAGTGCCATCATCCCTCAAATACCCATCCTTCCTTTGCCCCTGCCTAATGTCACCATCTACTACACACTGTGGAGGATATCCTCTCATTACAGTGCTAGCACAGGTAGGGGCAGAGGGTTTAAGTGGAAGCTCAGGAATGGATTGAGCTCAGATGTGGGAGATTGCCACTGATGGACAGCAAGTTGCATCAGCTCCAAGGTTACCCTTTAGGTACACCCACACTCTTGTAGTCTGCCTTTGTGCCGATTTGCATCGGCGGCGGCACTGACAGCAGGCCAGGCTGGCAAGAGCAGGCAGGGTGGCGGGGGGGGGGGGGGGGGGGATGGTGACTTTAGCAGGAAGACATGTTAGAACAGACTTTGACTGGGGGTCCTGGTGTGTTTTACACGTCCAGGGGTGTGATGTGCTGCTTCTGGCCTCACTCTTAATTGAGGAGTGATTAGCATGGGATGTATGTGCAAGTACCTTCCTGCATTGATTGCTTCTCACTAGGCGGCCCCTGGTCTTGCAAATGGAGGCATCCGGACAGGGGCATGCTGCACATGCCATCAGAACCTGGTATCCTCATAACCACCTGCTGCTGTATGCCTGCAGGTGCTCGTGTCCTGTCTGAGTGCCTTGACCTGGTAGACCTCCACCAGCGGTACAAGCTGTCCTGTCAGCTGCAGGCATTAGTAGATGGAGGGTTCAAGCTACGGCCTGGGGAGTGGCCACAGCAGCTGCTGGAGCAACGGCAGAGGTGCGCTGGCTCAGGTGGCTATAAATCCTTACAGATACAGCAGTATAGAACTTTGGCAGAATATGGGGAGATCTTTTGAGACAAAGTTCCATTGGGATGGAGCTGATCAACGTGGGAAGTGGGAGCCATATGCATGGACTAGCGCACGTTTTCCATGCCAATTGTCATCACGCTGGGATCAACTTGTCATGCTGATAATGAAACACATGCTGCTTCATTGTGTGTGGCCCTTTGGCATACTATCTCTGTGCAAGCAGTGGCTGGTTCTGGTTCTGATTCTACCTGCAGGCTAGAAAGTGAAGTGACCAAGCACAGTCCTGGGCCCTTGTTGCCACTACCTGGCGATCATGACAAGCAGCAGCAGCAGCAGAAAGCAGACCCACTCCAGCAGGAGAAGCAGCAGCAAGCACAGCAGCAACCAGAGCATGGGCAGCAGCAGCACCAGCTACAGGAAGAGGAGCAGCAGGGGCTAAGCAAGCATCCTCCCATGCCCATCCCAGTTTTTAAAGATGATGACTTTATGGACTCAGTACTAGGTCATGACAAAAGGTCAGTTGCTTTCCTGAAAATTGAGGGCCTTTTTAGCGAGAACACAGTAGCACCAGGCAGGAGTTGGGAATGCTAGTGAGAAGCCAACACTTCTTGATTTACACCACTACGTGCTGCAATCTTCACATACAACGTTGCCCTTAGGAAGTATCAAGCATGCTTTCGACCATTGTCCATGAGCAGCATGTGACAGGGCTCTTATTGTGCAATTCATTAGTTGCATGAGGATTCTGCAAGCACGGATTAGTCATGGGTGCTACGTGCTGTTTGCTGCTTGGTAAACAGCAACCACCTGCGATTCCTGTCGTTGAATAAACCACAGCAATGTCATACCGAATGTGGTCCCCTTGGTATCTTCAACAACCAGAACATCCTTGGCCTGCAATGTGTACATCCCATGTGGGTACGGTAGCAGCTGCAAAGCATCTACTGCTCATGACAGGACCACTCTGCTTTGAGTTTCATGTGAGATAGATTGCTGCACAGCCCTCGGGCCGTGCAGCACGGGCCACATGACTCCAACAAGTTTGTTGGGTGGGTGTGCTGAGAGGGCGAGACCCAGACTGAGAGCTAAGACAACGAGAGCCGGAGACATGCAGACATCCAGAGACCTGAAGAATTACATATTGTGCTCAACTTTTATGTCACAGCAGCTTGTGATGACCTCACCTTGGGTTTGTACTGGTGCAGGGGGTCCATACTGATTGAGGAAGCTGTGCAGAAGCTGGCTGCCCACTACAAGCAGACCCGCTTGGTGGATCACTATCAGGCAGCCATGAGGGTGTGCCTGAAGAACCAGCAGCAGTCATGTGCAGCTGGTGGCAGCAGCTCATGAGCAATGCGGTCAAACCATTGACTGTCGTCAGTTCTATCTGATGGTGTATTTGGTAATTCCAACCTAGCGGCCCTCTTGCGGTTGCCGCACCCACCGGATTTTGCAGTGCATGGCAGTCTGACACGTCTGGTGACCTCTGTTGTCTCCCCTGCTGGCGGCGTCAGCGCGGGTGAGATTGTTGTTCCAGTGAGTCTGCTCAGCTCTGAGGTGCATGGAAGGCACAGTTCTGCAGACTCCTGAGTCGCCCTGCATCCAGTTGGTGGGCTAGTTGGGCACAATTGCAAACAACCGGTCGAAGCGAAGTCTGAGGTCGCTCCAAAGCAACAGGCCCTTAGGGGCATGAGTTGCCGTGTTGGGTATGTCTTGTATTTCTAAGTTAGAACAGAAAGTGCCGTATGTGTTGAGTACAGTGTTCGAGCCTAATGTGGCTCCTTGCTAGTGTCACCACTGCTGGCACGGCACTGCTCGATCCATTCGGATGCGGTTGTAGGTGGGTCATTTGGTCCCAACCGACGCTACTCTGAATGCCAATGTGTGCCTTCATTATTGATCTAACTCGGCATACAGCAAATGGGTTAATACTAGGGCTTGCGCTCCTAGTACTGCACGTGTGTATGCTGGGAACAGTCTCAGAGGGGACGGAGTGAGTCAGTCTGTACTTAGTGGTATGGTGACTCACTCTTCCTGGCACCTGGATTATGCTTTTGACCCATCCAACAGTGCCACTTTGTTGAAATAGCATGGCTTGGGTGATGTTAGCAAGGCGGCATCAAACTGCTTGCTTGGCTTGCTGTTGACTGGGTCAACTGGTCAGCACATGGCAAGTCGAAATGGGCTGGCCTGACATCTGGGCCGGCATGGACATGGTTCGGATCTAGGGTGGGCTGGTGGCAGCCATGGTGTGAGTTTTGGACAGGAAGTTTAGTATGCATGCCGTTGGAGCCTAAGTTGGCTCCTTGTTGGTGGCGCTGGCCCCACTGACGCCCCGCTTTGACGGGGCCATTTGGTAATTGGTAATTGATGTCAGTTACACAATGTCGCACATAACATTTGAGATTCCTGCTGGAGCTACTAGTGAGTGATGGAAGCGCTCAAGATGGTGCAACTGACGGACTTGAGACGTCATGAAGAGCATTTAGAAGGCTTAGCCCGTGAATTGTAGAGGCGTGACCTCGGCCTACTCCAGCGCACCTGCCATCCATCGACAGCCGCACTACTTCGGCTCTCTCACCTTCATGCATCATCCATGTTTATTTGTTAAGAGAGACCACTGCACAGCCCTCTGGGCCGCTCAACACCCAAACATGCATCATCCATGTTAAGAGATTACCAGACTACTTGACTAGCCAAGAAGGGCATCCCATGGGAGCCAATGAAGGCTCATAAGGCCAAAGACACCAACACATAGAGAGTCTCCCCAGATGCAATTACCAAGAAATGACTGCTATGCTGCTGGCATACAGTTACAGTTCCACAGCGTTACTTGACTATCAATACACAATCCGAGACAATCCTCTAGTCCTCTGTCTCATCATATACATGTGTGCTGCCACATTACGTACCCCAAGACATACATTGACCAGCACCACCCAAATCTATCCTTCCCCATACAAGCCAGTGTAGTGTAGGTCATCCAGCCCACCCCAACTTGCCATGCGCTAACCACTTGATAGCACATGACCCAGTCAGCAGCAAGGCTAGCAGGTTGCTCAGGCCTTTGCATTGAAGCCTGGGCCAGTGTTGCATCCCTGCTGCTTGCAAACAAAAGCTTTATCTCTGCCGTTCCTTCAAAGGCATACTCAGAACATACCAGAACTGCTGAACAGAAACATCCACTTGATCTGGGACATTGATCGCAAACCCCTTTTGTTCAATCAAGCTTCTTGTCTCCTCCTGAGGCATAGCCTGTGCCTGCACGTGCCAGCTGCCTCTTAAGCATGTCACATTCAGACAGCAGCCTGTCATACTCCCGCTCCAGGCCCTGCAGATGCACAGCAACAGCTGCTTAGGTCTTTGGCTCCTTCTGGACACTCTCAATTGCACTGCAGTAACCAGCTGGAAAGTTACTGGTTCAAAACAAAGCCCCCATACTTCCTTATATCAGCAGCATTGCTAAGCCCTGCAAGTGCTCTGAAGCCCAGCATCACGCCCCAATTGGCTGCATGGCTGCAAAACTGTGCTGTGGACTACCTCATACAGTAAAACCTTGTGCCAGCAATACGGCAGACATTAAGGTATGGAGTCCATGTGCTGCATCACAAAGTTACAGCAATGCCTTGCAGCACCATTCAGCTATGATACACATGCAATAGTGTCCAATGTTAAACACAGGAAGGCAGGGCAGTTATTAAGCAGCACTCCATGGCAGTCCCTCTAGATCTTCCTTACTGGAGACATGCATAGAGCACCCAGTAGAATTCAGTAAGAGATACTACCTAAGTTTAGGATTATGTACCGTATGTGCCAGATATTTGCCACACTTGTGCAAGCCCTTACCTTAGCTTGTGACTTCACTGCTGTTGCATTTGCTTCTGCTGCCTTCTGATCCGCCTGAGCTTCTTCAAGTTGAGCCTGCAACAGGTGGAAGCAACAATCGATCCTATGTGTTGCCTTACATGGACGCAATGCCACAGATAGCCGGTCTCTTACAAGCCAAGAGCAAAACTGTGGGAGCAGAATGGCCTCGCTCACCCACTCATGTGATCGATAGGAGATGCTTCCGTGTATATTTCATACTCTCATAAGATGACAGCATTCAGATTCCTGGCCTTTTCAGACGACTGCAGGCACAAAGCCGGTTTTAAAGATAAGAGGATGCCTGATTGCATAACCTGTCATAACACAAGGCCCAGCCAATCTTCAGAGTTCAGACTCCATGTATTGTAGGCCCTGCACTTTCTGCTTCATCTGGACCCGCAAAGCTTGGATGCCTACCTGCAACCTCTGCTTGTCCTGGATCAGCTTGGCCACTTCACCTCTATGATCAGCTGCAGCATCAGGCTTGTCTTTGCTGCTGGTTGTTGCCCGCATGTACTCCGATTGCAAACCAGCAGCCTGCAGTTTCACCGTCGTTTGTCAGGATAGAGTCTGGGTCCCGAGGGTCACCAGACTGTTGCGGTCAGTTGCAAGTGCGCGGCTGAAAAATGTTCCTCAAGTGTAGCAGGAGCGAACAGGAAGCGATCTGCTGGATGGCGTGAGTGTTGTGATAGAAGTCTTACCTGCTTCTGTAGCACTGACAAGTTCAGCTGTGCCTTGTCGAGCTGCTGCTGCTCATAAGCGAGTGCGCGGTTGATGAAGATTAGCACCATGTTGCTGAGCCCCAAGACGGTAGCCAAGAGGGCTCGCAACTCCTCGATTGTCAAGGCCATGGCCCTGCATGCAGTTGCCAAATAACAGTGACTCCATTGTCATGCTGACTGGACAAGACCCCACTCCGCCTTGAATTTCCTGGCGCGTCCTGATCTCATGATCTCTCTGATTGCAAACCATGGCTAGAGGTGTCACGCTTCAAGCGCGGAGAGACATACCTGTCACCGAAGGGGTTCTGGACCTTCATGGTCTGCACAACTCCTGCAAGTTGTAGGATGGAGGATGCTGTCATGGCGCCCACTGCTGCAGCTACTGTGTATATGACCGTCTGGACCACTGTATTGGTGCGAGTGAGGGATAGCAAGGAAGCGACATGCTTGGAGAGAGCCCGAGGGCTGAGCAGCAGCAAGGACAGAAAGGCTTGAACGAACAAGAGGACAGCCAAGGGCAAAATCACCGCAAGATCCATGGTGATTCTAAAGTTATTTGAGTACTCAAAGTGTTTGCACTGGCCCAACTGTTAACGGTGTCCTAGTCTGCGCTAAGCTCTAAAATTACTCAACCGAAGCGGTTGTCACCGCTTGAGCCAGTGCTTCTTGAGGACCCGCAAGTCGGGGACATTTACAAGGTCCATGCGCCCGCGTTGAACCGCAACGATGTGTAGTGGCGTAACAGAGCACTCAGAATGTCCGAACAAGAGGCTGAATGCGGAAGGTACGGCACTACGATAGTCACTCGCGGGCAGTTGTGCCATTCAAATTCGGCACATGGAGGATTAGCATGCCCATGCTGAGACGGTCGTAAGCAGGCTAACCAGAAACTTTTATTTTCCAGCCGGATCCGGTGCTGCGAAGCAAGAGTGGCAGGCAACAAGGCTTGAAGGCAGGCATGTGTTGCTCGTTTGAACTCAAATTACGATCAATCCCAGCCAAGCATGCCTTGAAGTGCAATCAAGTGAAATCATCAATGAAATATCTATTGTATTCGGCCTGGGATGATGTTACCGTGCGAGACCCACTCCTTGCACTGCAGTTTGCAGGCGGATTGTTGCACGGGAGATGTTTGGGTGAACCTAGGGGTCATGGATCAGTTGTGAGCGTATCGCAGCGCAATGGATGCTGATGCTGTGAAGCTGTGTCTGTCGGCCCAGAGGCTGCTGAACTCTGAAGCAGACCACCCTCAATATGCCCACCTCAAGCAGCCAGGCATCCAGGTACTTAATGTGGCTGATTCTGGGCTCTAGAAAAGAGTAGGGATCGATTTCTACCACTTAATGAAAGGCTGAGGATTTTGGAAACCACTTATGTGTGATTTGGCGCTTGAGCTTCTTCCTTTGACAGTCCTGGGGTGCTGAATGCCCATGTAAGCAATGTTCCTGTGGACTTAATGAAGTTGGCTCAATCACAACTCTGCTCTGCAGGGCTTGGAGGCCACCCTCACAGTCCTCCAGGAGCGCTGTGGCTTACAAGTGGCAAGCCCTTTCATAGCAGCGGTTGATATCAAGCTGGGCTGCAAGCAGACACTCCAGAAAGCCTGGCAGTGCCTTCAGCAACATGCAGCAGCAAACCAAGCTTCGTTTCCTGCTCATACTCCAGGTACACAAAAGACTGGTCGACATGAAAATAAACGATGATGACAGCAAATCCACCATGTGGCAGCAGCTTGGTTGCATTACCATGCAGAGTTTGATATACCCGTGTATAGCAAAAAAAACAGCTTGTACAGGCTACCGGTACATTTAAACCTCTCTGTCAGTAGAGGTTTTCTGCATGCCAAGCTGTCTCTTGGTAAAGCTCAGGTTGACAGCCATCTCAATTTGCCACTGAGCAGAAATGACACTGCAGCATTGACATATCACGTCTAGCACTGGCAGCATGTGCAATTTAGCAGATACAATGCTTACCGAAACAGACTCTTCTGGTGTCTTTACCCTTTGCAAGGGTTGCATGCAGGAGCACCCTCAACTGAGTCAGCCATACCTTTTGCTGTGCACGGGTTTAACTCTAGCACCCCAAGCAGCAGCAGGACCAGCCTGTCAAAGCATTCGCACCGGGGCTCCACAGCAAGCATGCCTCCTGGAGCAGCCGCAGCAGCAGCTGCAGCTGAAGCAGAAGCAGCAGTGAGGGCTGAGGCTGTAGCAGCTGCAACTGCTGCCGCTTCTGCAGCAGCAGCAGCCAATGCAGCAGCAGCAGTTCGAGCAGCAGCAGAGGCAGAGGCAGCAGCTGCTACCCCTGGATACACTCAGCAGGCATACAATAGCCCCTTTATGCCATATGGCTTGAACCCTGCTGCGCAAAGCCCTGCCAGGTCCATCAGCTACTATGTAACTCCTCAAACCCTCCGCAGTCCACAGCAGCAGCAGCAGCAGCAGCAGGCAGGCACAGGGGTGCCAGGGTCAGTCATAGCAGCCTTGGCAGCCAGCTTGTCCCCGCTGGGTGAAGCTGGGCTGAAAAGCAGTGCTGGCAGCTGTGCAGCCACAATTGCATCTAGTGATTCCTCACCTTCTGGTGAGAGGATAAGGCGCAACTTGTGGGGTGACCGGATGCAGCATTATTCTGGATCAGCTGCTGAATTGCGCTCAGGAGTGCAGCATGGTGGTTATCTTTATGAAGCAGTAAGCTACCTTCAACATCCCCCTACTGGGGATATCCAGGCAGCAGCAGGAGCTGCAGCAGGGGAAGCGGGCGAGTCAGCGCATACAGCTGTCCTGAGCAGCCAAGGGAGGGGAGTGGTGTCGTTCCACCCCCCTAGCGGCGAGGCTGCTGCTGCTATTCCCGCTACCGAGACACGAGGAGGGCATGGTGCTGATTGCATGTCAACCCCATGGGAGGCAGGGCTGGAGGGGGAGGCTGGCTCAGCGCAAAGTGCGGGTATAGACAGCTGGACTGCATCTGGGGGCTTGGAGGGGTATGGCTGGACCACGAGAGGACAGCAGAATCTTTGGGCTCTGCCTGAGGGACAGCACCATCAATTGCAGCCGCAGCAGCATGGGCAGCAGTGGGGTCAGCGGGTAGGGCCGTTGCAGCCAGAGCAGCAGCAGCAATGGCAGGCCATGCAGCTCCAAACAGAAACCTTTCCCCGGTACCCCGATACTATGAGCTGTAGCAGCTGGGAGGCCAGCAGTGGGTTTGGTGCCATGCCAGCAGCTGCAACGGCAACTCCAAACCCAGGAAGCAGTCGTTCACACGACCAGGTTCAGCAGCAGCAGTACAGAGCGTTGTCTGGGCCAGGCTCCTTGGAAGCAGCAGCTGGCATGCAGGGCAGCAGTGCAGCTCCGCAGCAAGAGCAGCAGCTGCAGAAGGACAAAAAGAAAAAGAAGCAGAAGCGTAAGCACAGACGCCCAGAGCAGGAGGCAGGCTCTGACACTGTTAATAGCCTATCAGCCCGGGAGCTTGCTAGCAGCTTTACGGAAGGCTCAGAAGAACATATGCAAGAGAGGCAGGCCCGCAAGGCTGCAAGTGCAGGTGACTCAACGCAGGCACACCACTTAGCCCGAGGGAAGCTGACTTTCACGTCAGCACAGTTTGTTGTCCATCAGTACGATGGCCTCACAAGCTCCCCCTTGCGGCAGCACCAGCAGCAGCACCAGCTGCAGCAACAGCATCATGAGCAGCAGGGGTACCAGCTGCAGTATCAGCAGCAGCCATACCCAATGGCGGCCCACCGGGAGCAACAGCATTGGGAGCCACAGCAGCAGGAGCAGCAGCAGCAGCAGCAGCAGCGGCACCAGCACCAGCACCAGCAAATCCAGTACCAGCTGCAGATAGGAAGTACCAACAGCTCCCCAGTTCCTCTAGCAGGCACAAGAGTTCCACGAGGCCTGCAGCATTTGACGGCAGGGCCGTTACTGCAAGGGCAGCAGGAGCCGTTCAGAGCTGCAGAGCAGCTGCCAGGTAGTAGCAACGGCAGCCTAGGCAGCAGGATGCTTGCTCAGTTTGGAGTCCCTGTCTTGCGCCACTCAGAACCGGGATCCAGGGAGTTCCAGCAGCAGCAGCAGCGGCTAGTAGCTCATCGCGGGTTGCAGCGGCATGCCTCCATGCCAGCGCATCCACTGCCTGATCCTAATGGGACGCTGAGTCAGCAGCTGCAGCTGCAGCCGCAGTTGAGTCAGGTGCGGGAAAGGAGCCAGCAGTTGCAGCTCCATCTGCAGTCACAGCAGCAGCAGCACCTCCAGCAGCAGCAGCAGCAGCAGCAGCAGCAGCAGCAAGGAAAGCACTTGCAACCACAGCAGCAGCACATGAAACAGCAGCAGCAGCTCGAGCAAGGGAGGCAGAGCCTGGGGTGGCCAGTGCCCATAGCTGGTACAGGGCCATGCTTGAGGGTGGACATAGACCTGCAGAAGGTGGTGGACAGTCCTTGCAAGGTCCGCCTGGAGATCCAGCATGATGGGGGAGATGCAGAGCTGCAGCGCCCAGCGCATTTACAAACAGCAGCAGCAGGACAACGAGGTGCATTAGCTGAGGCAGCAACAGCAGCAGCAGCCTGTGGAGGCGGTTTAAGTAGGTGTCTTCAAGTGAAAGATGCAATTCCTGCTGCTGCTGTTGCTGATGGTGCTGAGGCTGGCAGTGTAACAGGGTATCTGCCTTCAGCTGCAGCAAGTACGGATGAATGCTTGGGGGGTGGGTTTGTTGCAGCAGGGAGGCTTTCTAACTGGAGCAGTGTGCTGATGGATATACCCCCAACCGATCGCGGGGAGGGGCGGAAGCGGAGGGGCTCAGAGGGTAGTGCAGAGGAAGCCAGCAGCAGCAGGCGCTTGTTGCGTAAACAGGAGCAGCATCAGGAGGTGGAGCAGCAGGTTGAACAACAGGATGAGGAGCAGCACCAGCAGCAGCTTGCTAAGCAAGGGGGTATTAGTGGGGAAATGTTAGGGGGTATGCTAGGAGCATTGGGGGGCGCTGGTGCGGAGGGGATGTTATCTGAAGCTGTAGGGTCTGCAGTTAATGTTAGCAGTGCCGGTCCAGCACCATCTGCTGCTGCTGCTGCTGCTGTCCAGGGCATGCTGAATGGAGCAGCAGCAGCAGCAGCAGCAGCTGAAGACCTGCAAGCAGGATCATTTACCCCATCAACCATGGAGTCTGCCAGCTTATCACACCAGCACAAACCACAACAGCAGCAGCACTTGCAAGCAGGTGGGCAGGATCAGCAGGAGTGTGGACGGGACAAGCCCTGGGAAGAGCAGGGGATAGGTGGTATGAGTTTGGGCTTATCCAATGCTTCTGAGAACCCCCTTGCAAGGCCAGGGACAAGGGAGGAGCACCGAAGGGGTCAGGCTGAGGGGGTGGCGGTGGTAGGCAGAGAGATGGAGCTACCGGGTCGGGACCATCAGCAGCGGCAACACGGGCAGCAGCATCGGAAACATGAGCAGCAGCAGCAGCAGCAGCAGCAGCAGCAGCAGCAGCAGCAATGGACTTGTGGGCTGGCTCAGGTGCTACAGTGTGCTGCAAATGTGGCAAGTGCCCGGGAGGGGGAGGAGGAACAGGAGCACACAATACACTCTGAGCTGGAGGTCCAGGGGCGAGACGAGGTTGTGCTTGAGAGCACCAGGAGCGGCAATCTCCTGGCAGCCTTGGATCAAGCAGAAGATCAGCAGCAACAGGACCAGCTGGGGGAGCAGCAGCACCGGCCCCAACAGCAGCACCAGCAGCAGGAGCTACCCCCAGTAGGTGTAGAAGGCCTTCAGCAGCAGCTCTTGGTCATGCAGCAGCAGCTGGACATGTTGCGGCAACAGCAGCAGGAGTCAGGGCCACAGCACCTGCTCATGCAGCAGTTACAGCAGCTGCTGATGCTCCAGCTGCAACAGCAGGAGGAGAAGCAGCAAAGCCAGCAGCAGCAACAGCTGGAGAAGGAGCAAAGCCAGCAGCAGCAGGAGCACCAACAGCAGGAGGAGATGCATGGAGAGTGTCATTCTACACTGCACAAGCAGCAACGACTGGTGCAGCAGCAGCAGCTTATTCCCATGCAAGCAGTGGAGTTTGGGTCACCAATTGCAGTCACTAGGAAGCAGGTGAATTCTATTACTCCTAAGAACAGCACTCTGCATATCCCAGTCAGCTACAACAGTAAAGGTACAACAGCAGCTACAGCAGCAACAGCAGCAAACTTGTACTCTGCTAAGATTGGTGATGATAGCCAGCAGAGGTCTCAGGACACAAGCTTTAGCTTAAGCCTTGGCTTTCACACCAGCGGGGTGTCGCCGCCAGAGGGAAGGGGTTCTGGCAGCACTCCTACTGCGCATCGGTCAAGTCGGTATGCTGACCTCCAGGAGGAGCCTTCTAGCCCCACTATGCAAAGCCCCGTCCAGTTAAGTTTGGGAGTGGCTGGGGAACAGCCAAACCCTGGCTCTAGTGGTATGGGCTACAGTGGCGGTGGTGGCTTATGGCAGGGGTTTACAATGGCAGAGGAGGGATCTGGGTTTAGTATGGAGTCTGCTGCTCCTTGTAGCACTCCAGTGCGACGAGCTGACTCCTCTTTGGAACCATCTCCTGCTCCCGCTGCTGCTGCTGCTGTGGGTGGTGGTAGTGGTGGTGGTGGTGGAAATAGTGGTGCTGCTGGTGAGGATGCTGATGCTGGCTGCTCCACACCACCTCCAACATGGCCAGCCTGGGAACAGCAAAGGGCCCTCCACACACCACCACCAGCAGCAGCAGCTCCAGTAGGGGTTGCTGCTCTTCCACGGCATGGTGCAGCACCCGTCCATAAGGCGTGTAGCAATGGTGCTGGGGTCCCTGATACCCCAGAGGCTTGTCCTGCAGTCAGCCCTGAGATGCACAGCAGGCCCTCCTCAGGCCTTGGCCGTGGTTTAGCATCTGGACGTGGGACTGGGAGGCTGGGGTTTAGGCGTGACCGGAATATCAAGGTGGAGAGCATGCAGTCGCTTTGCCCTAGTGGGTCTTTAGCTGAGGCTGGAGCAGGAAAGGTGGAGACTCCACCGGGGGATGAGAATGGACGACCTGCAGGAGAGCTAAGATCGGCAGCAGAGAGGGTTGAGGGTGGGATGGGGTTGGGGGTTGTACAGGATGCGGGAGAGGGCGTTAGGTGGCCAGTAGCAGCAGCTGCTGCTGCCGCTGCAATGCTACGCAACAGCAGCAGATGGGGCCCTATTCTTCAAGCGCACCCTCAGCAGAGCCTTGAGCTGCTGCCGTTGATGCTGACACGCAGCTTAAGGAGCATGGGGTCAGTGGGGCTGTCGGGGAACTGGTTGGGGACCTCACAAGCAGCTGCTGAGCAGCTACTGCTTGAGTTGGAGCTAGAGCAACCGGAAGCAGTGAGGCACTGGGGGAGGAACTTCGGCAGTAGCTTGTCATTAGTTGCCGGTGAACCTCAGCAAGAGAGTTGTGCTGCTGGGGAGTTAGCAGGTGGAACAAAAGAAGCGGCAGCAGTCCTCCCATGTGTAACAGAGGGCGGTGATGCTGCTGCTGCTGCTGCTGCTGCGGCTGCGGCTGCTCAGGGCGTGTTGCAGGAGGTTATCCAGTCACAGCTGCAGCCCTTTTTCCACCAGCTCTTCAAGCAGCAGCAGCTGCTGCAGCGTATGATGGAGCAATTGCAGCAGGTACAATGGCCGAAGGGCGAGGCTCCAGAGGAACAGCAGCAGCAGGACAATGAGCAGCAGCAGCAAGTGCAGTACAGTGAGCAGCACGTGGTGGATCACGTGCTCCAGCAGCAAGGAGAGGCTGAGGGAGCCCAGGGGACACAGCCTGCAATGCTCCTAGGAGGTCACGTCTCCCATGCAGCATCAGGTCCGGCTCAAATAAGCCAGCTACCGCACACCGCTGCTACTGCTCGTGGATTAGCGGCAGAGGTTGGTTCGGAAAGCACGGTGCTGCCTGAAGCTTCACCTATGCATGCTTTGATTAGGAAATACCACTTAGGAGGCGGGGACTTGAGGGAAGGTTTACAAGAGGAGCCTTCAGCTACTGTTCCTGTTGGCTCACCCACAATGGAGCACAGCAGCATTACACCTAGGCATAAGGAGTGGCACGAGGCGGTGAAGGAAGATGGGAATGATGGTAGCCATAGCAGCAGCAGTAGGGACGAGTATGCGGGGACTGGATGCGTTGTGCAGGAAAGCTATCAGCCTGCTTCTGCCGCGGCCCCTTCTGCTGCTGATGGTTGTGGTGGTGCTGCTGCCGCTACTTCAGCTGGTGCTGATGGAGAAAGTAGTGCAGCTGTTACTCCTGCTATAGGGAGCAGTGGTTCTGCAGCGGCTTTGGTCGAAGAATCTGATGCACAGGTTTCGTCAAATAGTGGCATAAGGTGGAGTGTGGACTCCTGGGGGGAGCCTAAGCAGCGGGGTGAGGAAGGGTCAATGGTCAGCAAAGATGTGTGGCAGACGCTACAGCAGCAGCAGATGGAGGTGTGGGGGACACCAAGAAGCCAGAGGCAGCACTATATGCTGCAGCCAGCAGCACGGCAACAGCAACAGCAGCAGTTAAGTCAGCTGCAACAGCAGCAGCAATCGCATCAGAGCCCTTTGCAGCAGCCACAGCATGAGCCCCCAGAGCTCAGGCAGCAATGGGAGCAGAAGAGTGCCGATTTGCAAGGGTGGAACGGGCAGGAGGCGGGTATGGAGGAGGGGGAATGGCAAGAGGTAGCAGTTGAGGTCCAGGGCGTTTACCTCGGAGAGGGTACCGACTGGCAGCAGCAGCCGCAGCCTGAGGGTGTGTTGCAGCAGCAGCAGCAGCTGGACGAGCAGCAGCAGCTGGAGGAGCAGTCAACGCAGCAGCCCGAGGTGCGTACTTCATCTCATGACACGGCAGCTTATTTCCAGAACAGTGTTGCCTGCTGTCAGGAAGATACATATGAGGCTGGATGCAGCAGTAGGGACAGCAGCAGTAGCCCAGATCGACGTGGATCAGTTAGTGAAGAGGCATCCTGTCAGGCAGTGGGGGTTGGACAAGGTGGGTGTGGCCACATTATGTGGGTTTCGCACAATTAGGGTATTGCTTGTTCTTTATTGGCAACACTTGGACATCAGAATACAAAGCATGAGGATATCAATAGTAATCTGCAGCCTGTACTTACAGTAAGTGCATGGAGGGCCGAGGCAAATGGGAGGTATGTATCAGGCATCGACAACATGTCAGTACTTTGCACTGGGCTCTAGGTCGTGGAGTGCCAGTAGACTGCCATGACAACTTGTCGTAGATGATGCCACAAGCTTGGCATGGTGCAGGAACTGATGCCTCCTTCAAACTCATAGATTGTAACAGCTCCGTTAGACTAACGCCACCCTGCTCTTTCTTCAGCCCATAGGCCGGATCAGACGATTGAGATCTTGAGTGCAGTCCAAAAGACATTTGCATGCTTGTACACGCTGATCTGCATACAAAGAGTCCATCAGAGAGGTTATACAAAATGTGACCATGTATATCTTTGGTGCTAACCATCAACTGTGTTCCCTGCAGCAGAAGACCTGTCCCTCCTCCATCACCTTCTGCTGGATAGTGATGGGTCAGACTTTGAAGAGACTTACGACATGAGCAGTCATCTGGAAGCAGCAGACTCTTACTCTGAGTTGGCAGCAGTGGGAGGGGGAGGTGAGGGCTTGCCAGCAGTTGGCAGCCCAGAACCTTCTGCTGCTGTTGCGTCTGCGTTAGGACCACTAGCAGCAGGGGAGAGCGTGCCAACAACAGCTCAGGTGGGCAGTGTAGTAAGCCATGATACTCCTGAAGGGGGCATTGGGCTGGACGCAGTGGAAACTAGCACCAGCGCATCAGAGGGGCAATGTGCTTTGGGGTATGGGCGGGAGCAAGGGCTTCCACCAGCATCACCAAACCTCTGCACAACAGCAGAAGCAACCGGAGGCACAGGAGCGAATGGTGATGCAGCGGCACCAGCACCAAAAGCGACAGCAGCTGGATTTGAGGAGGCAACCACAGCAGCTGAAGTCCAGGCAATATCTTTCAACATGGATGCTGCCTGTGTTTCAGAGCCCAATCCCCCAAGGGTTCCCAGTCAGCTCTACCAGGATTCAAAAGAAGCAGCAGCACCTGCAGAACATACCATTGTTCAGCATCCCATAGCCTCCCCAACTGCAGCGCCAGCACAGCTATGGCACCTGCCTGTAGGCTTTGACCACATGGCGACTGCAGCCCTTACTGCAGCAATGGCTATGGCGAATGCTGCTACAGCAGCAGCAACAGCAGGTCAAGTACTTCCAGCCAGCCCCCCGTGTGTTGCATCCACTGCTGCTGTCATTCCTGCAGCGGTGGACACGGCAGAGAAACTACGGCTGCCTGTCCCTGGTGCTGGTGCTCGTCTCAGTGCAGAGGGGCTCCAGCCTGTCTCATCAGTAGTGCATATTGTGGGAAAAACCGCCCCCACCTTTGCAGCACAGGTCCTGCATGAGCAACGCTCCGGTGAGTGTGCCAGAATAAGCTGCCCCATGTCTTCTTGTCGTATCGTAGCTTTTGCCTCTGATGTATGTGCTGTAAAGTGCAAGAACCTGTAATGCTTACACGACAATGCTCCTACAGTCCTAGCTATGCCAGGGGTAGGTGCTTTGCATCTGGGCTTCTGTTACCCCATTGCCAACCCTTGGGATCAGTTTGATTGTGTCTAACACTTGATAGCGGCAGGCAGACTATGAATGTAAGGCAACTGGAGCTCAAGGAGCTGTTTTGCTGCTGTCCCTGCTAACATGCACTTGTGCAGTACTCCAGGTGCCAGTTTCATTTAGGAGATGCTGGCAAACAATAGGGATGACCTTTTAGTTTTGCTGACCACCGCAACCTTTTCCTTACTTGCGTACATGGCAGTGTGTTACGCTTTCGCAGGACAAAGTCGAACTAAGCTTACAGCAAGCCAGCTTGTTGTTACATGCATTGGTGATCTGGGCAAGCAGAACATATGATCATCTGCAGAAGCACACCTCAGGCAAACTGCCTGTTGAAGTAGCATAGTTAACACTCATGCTGTGTTTGCTGCAGGAACTGCGGGCGGGTCGCCACACAGCAGCAGCAGCAGCACTAGCATGACACGCAGTCTGGAGGACTCCTCAGTGCTAAGCAAGAGCCTGAGGGAGGTGGGCTCTTCAACTAGTGGTGCTGCAGCAACAGCAGAGTTGGAGGAGCAGGTGGTGGGGGCAGATGTAAGCACAGACAGTCTCTGGAGGGACCAGGCAGCAGTGTTGCCAGCGAATAATAGGAAGGGGGCTTTGCTGATTGAAGGAGAGCTTATATTGCAAACGCCGCAGGCAGGGGTTGCCATGGGCAATTCCCAAGCAGGACGGCTGACACATAAGCAGTCAGTTGGGAAACCAGACAAGCCATCCCGACCCCAGGAGCAGGAGCAAGAACATGGTAAGGGGAACAGGGAAGAACCACACTATCAACAGGGGCAGGCAACACAGCAGCAGAAGCAGCAGCAGTGGCAAAGGGAGCTTTCCCAGAGCAACCTCCAGCAGCTGGACCAGGAGCAGCAGAAAGTGCAGCAGAGGCGCTTGGAGATCATTAAGATAGCCAAGCAGAAGCAACTACAGCTGCAGCAGCAACGACAGCAGGGAGTAGCAGGGGCTGGTGCTCATGTCCAAAGCAACATCAACACGTCAGCTCGCAGCCAGCAGCCTCGTGGGATAGTGGGCACACAACAGCCTGGGTCTGCAGGGAGTGTGAGCAGTAGTCAGCTGGGTTCGCTGCTAGCAAGTTTGTTGGGTGGAGGTGAGGTAGATGTGGAACAGCTTGTACGGCTGGAGCATGTGAGGGGAGTGTTATCAGGGGGTTCCCCAGCACAGCAGCAGCAGCAGCAGGGGGACAGGTACCTCCAGGTACTGAAAGGCAGGCTTGTAGAGCTTCAGCAGCATCTGCTGCAGGAGCAGCAAACAGGGGTTTGTGCTGGAGAAGCGTGGCCGGAAGGGAGCTTGGGGAGGGTGGGTTCTACTGCCGGTGGTGCTGCTGGTGCTGGTACTAATGCTGCTGTTAGTGAGGATAGCTTGCCTCCTCGCACTGCCACATGCTTTGGTGCTGCTACTGATGGTACTAGCTGTGTTGTGGGAGCGGCTGATGAGAACAAGTGCACTGCGGCCAGCAGTCCTGCAACATCTGCGTCTGTGACGAGGCAGCCATCTCAGCTGGATCAGCCTGAGGTAGCACTGGAGTTCCTAGGTCCTTGTAGCAGCTTGATGCAGCGGCTCCTCTCAGAGCCAAGCTGCGGCAGCTTAGCGGACCACAGTAACCACCTTGGTGTCTGTAGCGGTAATAGCAGCTATCAGGTGTCCACACAGTGTAGAGGCTGGCACCAGCAGCACCAGGAGCAGCAGCAGCAGCCAGGGTGGCAAAGTGGCAATGGCCCTCATGAGACAATACATGTGCCTAGAGCTATCCCAGAGGCTGAGGCATTGGGTAGGGGGTTAGGTGCAGGGAATGCACCAATGGACACTGTTAGTGACCCTCTGCTGGAGGAGGTGCAAGGGGAGGCAGGCGGACCCCTGCATGGGGAAGGGGTCTTTGAGCAGCAGCAGGAGCAAGCGGAGCAGCTGCAGGCAGAGCATAAACGCGATGATCAGGGGGAAGAACAGCCAGAGGAGCAGGAGCAGCAGCAACAGCAGCAGCAGCAAAAGCAGCGGCAAGAGGAGCACCCGGAGCAGGAGCTAAGGCAATTGGAGCAGGAGCAGACAGAGGAGCAGCAGCAACAGTGGCAGCGCAAGGACTGGCAGTTCCAACCACAGCAGCAGCAGCAAAACAGCTGGGAGCTGCAGGAATCAGAGGAGGGCTTTCCTGGAGACCATGACCCCCACCAGGAGCATCAGTGTGCCCTGGGCCAACAGCAGCAAGAGGTGATTGTTTGGGCCCATGAGAACTTAACAGAGCAGCAGCAGCAGCAGGGGGAAGCTGACGAGGGCTGGCAGTCTTGCTTCACCAACCCAAGTTATGGCGAAAGCTGCTCATCTGCTGATAGTAGCCCCAATTCTGCTACACCTGTCAGAAGTCTGGCAGCCGCAGCAGCAGCAGCAGCAGCAGTGGGAACGGACGACAACCCAGCACCATGTGCATCTGAGCACAGGGGTAATCAGGATGTTCCTACGGTATATCCAATGCAGCTATGTGGGAGCTGTCCAAGCAGCCAACAAGGTAGTACTAGAAGTATCAGGTCCAACAGGAGGAGCAGGAGCAGCAGCAGGCAAGCCAGCAAGGACAGCTCCACTGCTATAGGTTGTGATGATGACGTGAACCACATTGAGAAGGGTGTTTGGCCTTGTGGTGAGGCGCCTTATCTGCCTCTGCAGAACGAGCTTGGTATGCCCACACGCACAATGGGGTGTGCAGCATCAGGCAGGGCTAGTAAGGACGATGGTAGCAACAGCAGTCCTGCTTCTAGAGAGCAGCAGCAGGTGATTAGGGCAAGGGAATGGCTGGAAACTTCGCAGCAGCAGCAGGAGGAGGAAGTGCAGGAGGGCAAAGAATCATTTGGGAAGCAGCAGCAGCAGCAGGCGCACTTAGTGCAGCAGCTACCTAAACAGGGATATCAAGGCAGTGTTGTAGGTGCCCCGCAAGGTGTCAGTGGCTTGCATGCTAGGCCAGCTGCCTTGCAGGTGCCAGCAAGCCAGCTTGATGGGCAGTACAGGCAGTCACCCCTGTCATCACCTGCCACCAGCAGGCCCAGCTCAAAGGCAGCTGCACTCCAGGTGGGTTGGAAGGGAATCCTGATACGGACACTGTCTGGTGCTCAATGTTTGGACTACGCTGATGATGAGGGTGTAGCTAGGGCATTGGCTAACACGCCGAACCCCACCAACCACCACCAAAACACACCATCACCGTGGGGGGTGTGGCGTGTGTGTTGGGGTGGTTGGGGGGCGTTGGGGGGTTTTATTACTCTTGGCATATCATCAAGGCAGATGTGTAGGCATCTGTTAGACAGATGGTGGGGGCAGTAATGTGGGGGTAGATTGTCAGGGCGTTTGACAAGACCAACATCGATAGATGCATGAGCATAGCATGTACATTTGCAAGCAGTTGGTTGAAGTTGCAGCAGGTCAACTCGCAACCCTGAGACAGACAATTTTAGCTGACACTGTTTATTTACACGGCTGCAGAAGTGTACATTCCAAATCAACTGAGATAACGTTTCTTGTACACTTGCAGGTGCTACAGCAAGCCCGCACCCGTCGAGCCGCTGCCCTTCTTTCTCCGTGTTCTTCCGGCCATTCCTGGATTGCAGCACTGTCACCAGCACCTGAAGCTGGCCCCAAAGTGGCTGCTCCTGCATCTCAGGTAGCGGCGGCTCTTACGTCCGCTGAACCAGGTGGTATGGGTGTGCAGTTAGTACCAGGTGCCTTATCAGCTGCCACTAGGGCTGCCGCACTACTGAAGGGTGGTGGGAAGGCAGCACAGCCGCAGGTGCAGCCACGAAACGCAGCAGGGGAGGCCGATACAGAGGGTCGCGGCATTAGGGTTGACGCTGGTACTGCCACTGCCGCCGCTGCTGCTGTTCATGCTGTTCTGGGGCATGCACAGGAGCAGCAGGCAGCTGAGGTAAATTTCAGTAATGGTTGTCAATTTGAGGAAGTTCCAGTCGGTGGGGCGTTCCTTGAAGGTGCATCTTCACCCAGATTTGCACATAATATGTATGGAAGCACCCAGTGGGCCCCTGGCGGCTTGTCTTTTGCTGTCAGTGGGATACTTAGTGGGAACGGCACCCCCTTGAGACACACCCCACGGTACGGAGTTGATACATACGAAGCTGCTAGCCCTTCCCATGAGGATGGCAGCCCACACAGCAGCAGCAGCCACAGCAGCAGGAGCAGCTGTTCTGACCGCAGAAGCTGGAAGGAGGACAACAGAGGAGGTTGCAGGGAAAGCGCAGGGTCGGAAAAGGCAGTGGAGGGGGCTGTTGGCACTGTCAGTCAGGTTGAGCCCTACCCAGTTGTTAAGATATTGGCAAAGGGTTGGAAGCCTGATAATGAGCTGACCCATAATGACCACCTCTTAGCCAGTTCAGCAGTTGAGGGCATCCACATCAGGGGGGAAGCTTGGAGGCTAGGAGGCCTAGAGGGTCTGGGACTGCAGGATCTTGAAAGAGATTGCGCATATGGGGCTGTGTCATCTGCGGTGGGAGAGTCACAGGGAAGCTGTGGCTTGGAAGCAGATGACTCCTCCTCTGCAATTCTTGCAGCTGCAGGTTCTGCAGCTCAGGGTGCAAGAGCAGACAGCAAGCAGCACAATGCCAGCCTGCAAAGCCGTGTGAGCGTTCAAGAGTTGCTGCACCAGGCGCAGTGGGGGAGACCTCCTAGAAGCAGCAGCAGAAGCAACAGCGGTGCAAGCAGTAAGAGCTTGAGCAGAAGCAGGGGCAAGAAGAACAACGGCAGTAGCAGCAGCAGTGGCAGTGGCAGTTGTAGCAGTATAGCTCAGCAGCTGGAGCAGAGGCATGTGCTGAAGGCGGAGTCGGAGCTCTTCTTAGTGCCCTCACATCTGGACATCCAAGCCCCGTCTGTGCAGGAGGGTGAGCATTTTTACCTACTAGCTTCTGGTGGACACTCCGGGCTTCCAGCTCCGACAAGGGGACTCACTGCTGCTGCTGATGATGACGTTGGTCACAGCTCTGCAGAAGCAGGTGGCACCATAAGGTCGCTGCAGGCCCTGCCTCAAGAGGCTGAAGCTCTAGGGGCACGTCCAGCAGCGGTAGGGAGCAAGGCCGGTTCAGGGGTTTCCTTCTGGCAAAGTAAGATAAAGGGGCTGTTAGCACGTGCCGATGCTGCTGTAGCAGGTGTTGCCATCAGTAAAACATCCCAGCAAGGGGGCATTGATGATGGCCTTTTCCATGGCCGTCTGGCAGTTGCACGGGCTTCAGCAGCTCCTTGGGATGCAGGGGCCAATGCTGCTGCTGCTGCTGCAGATATGGCTATGGGTGGTGATGTAGGGAAAGGTAAGCATATAATGAGGCGGCATGGGGCAGCCAACGGATTCCTGGCAGGCCCTGCTTCACGCCCAACTTCCGTCTCGCCACGTAGGACAAGAGCAGCAGTGGCAACTCCTGCAGCAGCAGGAGCAGCAGCAGTGGCCGCTTTGCGGCCTGGTTCTGTTTCACCTCGTAGGGCCAGAACAATAGCAGCAGTTCCGCCAGCAGCGGCTTTACGGCGTCATTCCATTTCGCCTGGCAGGGAAGGGAGCTCAGGCGCAGCAGCAGCAGCGCCGCCAGCAGGTGGTTTGCGCCAAGCATCCATCTCGCCTTCTAGTAAGAGAAGAATAGCAGCAGCTGCAGCAGCAATGACCTACCGCCCTGGTCCTGTCTTGGCCAGTCGGAGCAAGGATCCAGCAGCACAAGCAGCAGCAGCAGTAACATGTGTCCCTTCTGTCTCCCCAAGCAGGGGAAGGATGCGAGTAGTGGCAGCTGCAGCAGCATCTGCTGCTTCTAGGTCGCCAGGTGAATGGCATGTAAGAGCAGCAGTAGCAGTAGCAGCAGCACGTCCTGCCTCCACCTCACCAAGCAGGGGCAGGAGGACATCAGCAGCAACAACAGCTACAGGAGCAGTTGAGCTGTTCAGTGGGGTACACGCAGCCGCAAATAGGTTGCATGCACCTAGGGCAGCTAGTAAGGCAGAAGGGGGTGAACTGCTACCACAGGTGGGAGACCCTGCAGCCAGCAGTAAACTGCATCGCCAGGTACCGGCCACGGAAGCAACAATAAGGTCTTCCACAACGGCACCTAAGCCCGCTGTGAAGCCGGCGGATAGAGCCCAGGCAAGAATAGAGGAGGCAGCAGCAGGCCAGTCGGCAGCAGTAGCAGTAAGAGCAAGGCCAGCGCCTGCAACCGATGTTGTTGCAGCAATAGCAGCTGCAGCACCTTCTGTAGCCCCTACGATCATAGACAGGGCAGTGGGAGCGGGAGCGGGAAGGCCAGGGGTTCTGAAATTCCCTTCTGGAGCTAGTGCTGGCAACAGCAGGAGCACACACGCTGCTGTTAGTGCTCTTTCCAACAGGAATGAGACTGGGGTTGCTGGGGATAAGGCTGCAGCTGGCAAGCGACGCTTCATATCTCCCCTTGTGCCTTCTACTCAGAGAGGGGAGGCGCAACAGCAGGTAGCCGCTCAGCTGCAGCCACAGCAACTAGTGGAGAAGAAGGTTAGCCAGCAGCCCGAAGCTATGCAGAAGTCAGCACATGGCTTTAGAGGCGTTGCTGCAGTAGGTGGCACCAAGGCAGAGCTGCAAGGAGTGCCTGGCTTCCAGCAGCAGGCAGCGGCAGGTGTGGAGAGGGCAGGGGATCATGTGAAGAGAGGGGGGAGGGGGCTTGGCCAAGTAGGATGCTCGGATGCTCAGCAGCAACAGCAGCAGCAGCTGTTGCAAGATGTCAAGCTGCGGAGCCAGCGGCAGCAGCAAGCACAGCAGCAGCTGCAGCAGCCACTGGACGAGTTGCAACAGCAGCAGCAGGTCCCATTAGTGAAGCCAGAGGGAGGCAATAGAGGTGCACGCAAACCACCTCCAGCTGTTGTAGCTGGAGCAAACAGCTGCCGTGCTGCTTTGTCACCCCAAATCGTTACGCCCAAGGAGCTGAAAGGCATGTTCGATAGCTTAGAAAAGCCAAAGGGTTATGCTGTCGCACAGCGGCGAGCGGTGCAAGGTGAAGTGACTCACAAGCACTGTGCAAGCGCAGATTCTAAATACTCGGGTGTAAATGGCTCTTCTGTTGTTGGGGAGGATGGGACCGGACGTAATAATGGGGATGGTGCTGGTAGTGCTTCTGGCAGTAGTGCAGGTATCCATGGGGGTCTTATAGCAGAAGCAAGAGCAGCAGCGGCAGGAGCAGGAGGGGGTGCAGGTGCAGGAGGCAAACAGCTTGGTGTCACAGTTGTTGAAGCCACGGCTGCAGGATCTGGCCAAGAACGCACAGCTAGCAGGAGAAGTAGTAGTAATTTGAGAGGGTTGGTTGCTTCCAGAGGACCCACCCCACCCAGGCGTGTTGGTGGCACTGCTGCTGTGAGTTGTACCCTTGCCGCGAATAGAGCCGCTTCAGCAGCAACAGCAGCAGGTCAGGGAGGAGCAGGAGCGTCAGGCAGCCTGATTTCGCCTAGGGTGCAGTTGGGAGGGGAGGTAAGGGTGGCAGCGTCTGGGAGGTTACAAGGGAGAGTGGCAGCAAGGACCAGGAGTGTCACCCCACCAAAAGTACTGGAGGCGGGGAGGGATAGGACTCCTACCGAAAGGTTACGAGCAGAAGCTGCAAGCCGGCCGGGGTTGGGACAGCAAGGGAGGCCTGGACAGGAAAGTGGAGCACAGGGAGGAGTTGGGGCAGGGGTGGTAACCTCCCAGCTTGCGGGTGCAGGGACAGAAGGGGCAATAGCAGGAGGCTTGGGTGGAAGAAATGGGGTAGCAGCAGTACGTGCTGGAAGAGGCAGAGGTGGCAGGGCTCCACCTGGAGGGAGAGCTACTGCAGCTGTTAGTGTTGTGGGCGCACGAGGTAGAGAATCTCAGTTGAGGAGCGCTATGAATAGCAGAGACATAACAGTCAATGGGCATCAGGTTGTCACCTTCCTCCCAGCCAGCGACCCAGTGCAGCAGGCAGTAGCGCTAAGGTGCAGCAGCAGTGATGCTAGCACAAATGGCATTGGAAGCAGCAGTAGCAGGCGCAGCAGCAGCAGTAGCAGTAATGATGTAGGCACCATCGGGAGTTGCAGCAACATTGCGGTGGTTAACGCTGCTGGGACAGTCCACCCACACGAGCTTACCATGGATGCAAATGGAGTCTTTGTGGCGGATCATAACCACCTCCGCGCAAAGCAGCCGATCCGTCTCAAGAAAAGCTTGGCAGCTCCCACTCCTAGTAGTGCGCTAATGGTTGTTGGTGCTAGCAGCGCTTGGCCAAGTAACAGTCAGCAAGGGAAACCGGCACATGCAGGTACAGCAGCAGCAGGGGCGATGGCGATGGCGGCAGGAGCGGCAAGGAGGAGTAATGACAGTGGCTTGGGGTCTCCTGGGAGACCAGCACTAACCGCTGCAGCTGCTCTGAAACCAGCAGCACATGGGCTCCCACAGAGAGGGAATGACTGCAGCCCACGGCGGGGCCTCAGACCGGACAGCAGTACTTCCCCGCCGGCCCGTAATACATTCCCTCTTCAACACAGTGCCCTGTATGCTGATGCTGGGGGCATACGTACCTCTGTCAATGGCTCACATGATGTGCATGTGGGTGCTGCCAGCATGGACAGCGGAAAGGCCATTAGCCATGATGGCCATCGGGAACACCACCAACACCACCAGCAGCAGCCGCATCAGATTGTGGTGTCACAAGGTGGAGTTTGCGCGCCCCCAGTAAGCCGCTGCATCAGCCCTTTCGGTGAAGATGGCCGTAGTCCAGCTGGTATGGCTGCAGCGGCAGCTGTTGTAGCAGCCGCCTCTGGCAGTAGCAGTGCTGCTTTGCCGGAGTGGCAGTGGCGGGACTTGTGGCAGTGGCTGGGGACCCTAAGGGTTCAGCTGCTACAGGAGGAGGCAGTAGCACCTCTCCTAAGCAACCCTCTACGTAATGGACTCTTATACTGCGACTTAGCTGCTGTGCTGACCGGGGTACCCGTGTCTGGGGCTTTGGCTAAACCCAAGGACCTATCTGCAGCTCGGGGGAATATAGTGAGGGCTTTGATGCACCTGGGGTTGATAGGGCAGATGTGTGGAATGGGCGCACTAAAAGCAGCACGGGCAGAATCAATGGCACGTGCTGCTGCTGCTGCTTCAGCGTCGTCACAGCTCTCCTCACCGATGTCCTCACCCCGGAGTTCGCCGCGAAGTTCGCGACTGAATGGGACAGGCTCGTCTTTCAGCAGGCCTGGCAGCAGCAGGCCAGGTATGGCAGGTGGGAATGTGTGGGGTGGTCAGAATGCTGGATGTAGGGATGAGAGGTGGTCTGATCAGGGCATTGGGTACCCTAATAGCCCAAGGCAATGGGGTACATCACCAAGAGCAGGGCGGCAGCATCAGTGGTCACAGGGGGATGGTGGAAATGGTCCCCATGAAGACTTGGGGATAACCTTGGGCCCAGAGTTAAGTACAGCTATCCTAGGAGCAGCAAATGGTGGTGGAGGTGGTGGTGGTGTGCTGCGCAGCTTCTGCAGTAGCGCTGCAACTTTGAGGGAAAGCAGCAGCTGCTACAGCAGGGTGCAAGGTAGTGCAGTGGAGCAACAGCTGCTGGGAGTAGTGGAGGGAGCTCTTAAGGGTGAGGGGTCTTGTGTATGGGGGTTGCTCTCTGGACTGAGGACACATTTTCCACATGCTGGGTCAGCAGCAAGGGCGCAGCAGCAGGAGCGACGCAGACAGCATGAAGAGGTCTTGGAAAGGCGTAAGGGTGGGTGGAAGGAGCAAGAGCAGCAGCGGCAGCAGCAGGAGGAGCAGCAGGATGTCCTACCGGGGATAGCAAACGGTGAGGAGAGGGGGGTGGCCCTGCATACAGCAGAAACTCGACCTTCAATGGTAACTATTAGAGGGCTGGGTGCGAAAGCAATATCACGTGCTGTTGGAGACCCTGCAGCAACGGCAGCAATTACTGCAGCAGCAGCAGCAAAAGGGGCCAGGGGGCGGGGGAGTCATGCTCTGCAAACCGACAAGCACCGGCTTCGGAGCAAAACTCCGCCTTCTGGTCGCTTGAAGGAGCATCAGCATGCCAGAGACAAGGAACCTGCTAAGGACCAAAGGGTGGCGTCAAACTCCCGGCAGCGACTAGGACACAAGCAGCAGCAGCAGGGTGAGGAGATAGCGGCACTTGCAGGCAATCAACTGGCTGCCCAGCAGCAGCGGCAACAGCAGCGATGGCAAATGCAGCAGCCGCAGTTGCAGATGCAGAACAAGCAGCAGCTGTTGGGGGCAGGGGTTTCTTTGGGGATGCGCCAGGACTGCTCCCCTGAGCCTGGTGGCCGTGATAGAGGCTACGGGCCTGCTGCTGGTAGGAGGGGTGGTCCAGGGCAAGGCAGCAGAAGCAGGGCACTGGTGCTAGATGAAGCGGAGGAAGAGCAGTTGGCTGGGTGAGTGATATAGTGATGATGGAGACAAAATCTGGTTACTCTGGCTACTTATGTCCTCTATTGTGTTTCTCAATATCTGACGTAGTTTGTCTGGGGGCCAGTGGAGCCATGTAGGGAGTAAAGCACATGGAGCTGTCCTTGTAGTAGTTGCTGCTGCCATTACCAGATTACCATGGAAGTCGGGCGCCTCGTGCTCATGCTCTCAGCATCGCATCAGGCATGTCAACAGGCATTATGAAGTCACAGTCTCAAAGAGAGCTGGCATAGCCACCACCACAGACCAAGGCAGAAATGCATGGGCTACGAAGCAGTGAGGATGCACGCTGCTATAGATGCGGCATGATACAGCATGGAATTGTGCTACTGCTGCCAATGTGAAAGACAGTAAACACTCATCGCTTGCAAAGAGTTTGGAAGAGCACATGGGAGTAAGCAGAAGTGCGATTCTGGGCCCAACATTGAACATGCAAAAGTCATGTGCATTTGTACACAACATGATTACAAACGTTTTATTGCTCTGCCACTGCTTCAGGGTTGAGCTGGACCTGCTCCTCTGGCTCCAGGGTTTGAACCTGCTAAGCCCTGATGAGATCAGCCAGGGTTTTAGCAGCCTCGCCCAGGAGCTTCCTTCTGGTGTTCTACTGGCTCAGGTGGTTGAAGCAGTGGGGGGCTGCCTGTTGCCTGGAGTGAACATGCGGCCATTAAGTGAGGCAGCTCGCAAGGGGAACCAGCGGAGAGTGCTGCTGGCTGCGCATCAATTGCTGGGCAGTAGAAGCAGGTGTGTGGGCCTTTGATAGGCTGGGGTGGTGGGGAGGGGAACAGGAGGCTAAGAAGCTGGATGCCCATCACAAAGATGTTGATGTATTCCAGCGAAACTGTTACGCGCTATAGAACTACTGGTCATGAGCCTGAATCAATTGAGGTACTGAGTGTGAAAGGGAGCCACAGCATGTCAAGCAGCTTCACACTACCGCTCTTGTAGGGACCTTGCTTACAAGGGAAGTTCTGCTAGCGATGAGGCGTGACCCCTCAGTAACATGCATCGGCAGCAATTCGCCACAGGTTTTGTTCCAGCCTCATCTCTTGGGTTCACCATCCATGATAGATGTATTGAGCATGAGCTCTATGATATCTGGAGTATACATTGGAAAGTCGTGTTAGTTGTCTGGGAGACCCAGGAGGAGAGGAGGTCATGCACTGATAATATTTAACCTCTATGTGTTGCACACTGCACGCCTATGAAAGCAGGGGGTACGATCATGCAGTTGACCCCCGTATCTTCAAAATCATAGCATCTGAAAGCCAACAGCGCCTACGCGTCTTGTAGAGCAAGGCAGTACGTTTCATCACCTCTTACAATGGCCATCTTCTTTTTGCGTTTACTTCTGTCTAGGCATATCTTGTCATACATGCCGAAGACAACCACACTGCTGTTCTTTGTGACAGCTTGAGGTGCGGGGCCTATGGCACTTTTTGCTATGGCATATCATGAAATGTAATATTCAAACCAATCCGGATAGTTATACTTCTTCTGTTCTTGTTTGCTTGCTGTGGCAGTTACTTGGTGGAGCATGAGGAGGCCCTGCTGGCCGGGGACAGGCTAGCGCTGACAGGTCTGCTCCAGCTGTTGCAGCAAGCATGGACAAGTCATACTCGCACAGGAGGAAGAGGCTGTGATGATAGGCTTAGGAGGCTGCAGGATAGTGAATAGAACAGGAGGAAGTGTGCAATAATGGCGTCTGCTCAGAAGCTCTTTTCAGAATGTGCCTACGTAGTGTGTGTGTGTGAATCTTACCAATTACCATATGGCCCCGTCAAAGCGGGGCGCCGGTGGGGGCAGCGCCACCCACAAGGAGCCAACTTAGGCTCCAACGGCATACTCAATTTCCTGTCCAAGCTCAAACAATGGCTGCCACCAGCCCACCCTAAATCCCTTGCTAGCCAATGTATGTCAGGCCAGCCCATTTCGACTTGCCATGCGCTGACCAGTTGACCCATTCAACAGCAAGCCAAGCAGTTTTATGCCTTGCTCAGGGCTCTTACATTGGCAAACCCATCGGCACGCGTGCGGTGCCACAGTTCACCACAGGGGTGGCAAAGCCACTAACACAGATAGAACCAGGAAAAAACTGAACACCATCCACCAGTTTGAACTCCATGATCATGCACGTCCAAGCAGATACAATGATGCAGAATACTGGCCCTGGCAGAATACGTAGGAAGACTCATACTATCCAAAGTTTAGCAGAGAGATCTTGAGGGGATAGGCATGCAGCTGCTGGCATATCTAATTCATTTTTTGGAAGACTGATACTGGTTGGTGGTCTGGAAGCCATTGTATGAGGGGTTGGCCTATCCGACCTAGCAGTTCTGTTGCATTCTTTGCTGGAATATGTCTGCCGTGGCAGAGCGGTCAACCTAGAAACTTCTGCCTGCCTGTGATGGGCACACTTTGCTGTTGGTGTTTACGAGGAGGGCCGGTCATTCAGGCATAAATAGTAAGGGAATCTTGCCTGTATCGGTCCTGTTCCTTGTCATGTTTGGTCCTGCCCTCGGTGAACTCCTTGCAAAGCTGCTGAACTACAGGAAAGCTTTGCATTGCTTCGCACCTCTGCCCTCACCAATGCCTGTTAGTGAGTTACTTCATGCCCATTGCTCGAGCGTTGAATCCGTTCCTTGTCTCTCAGTACGAGCCTTCCGCCGATGCGGGGATACTGATTCGAACTTCAGGACGTACGCAAGAGGCCAATCGCCACTTACATTAAGGCCGTGAAAACAGGAAGGGTTGTGGTGCAGTTTGAACCAGCAATGCAGTTCGTACGGGGCTGCACAGTTCACTTCAGGTCACCGATGCACAGGGAAGCAAGAGGAACGAACGTGCATTCCGATGCAACTCCCTGTGCTGACTCATTTGAAAGCATCTGGAGAGGTCAAGGTCAAGGATCGCCCACCGGCCAAGGGTCGTCTATGTTGCGGTTGCCGTGCAGATCTAGCGTGGATCTTCCTGGAATTCGTAAAGTACGAGCGAAGCATCGTTACGGATCCGTAGTAACTAAAGTTGGTTTCGGAGTCAGCCGAATTTCTTAATTGGGGAATCTTAAGCCATTGAAGAGACACTTTCCGCTGCCGTATGGCGGTTTCCGGGATCACGTGCCGGAAAGTGCACCGTTGAAAGGAAACTCACAAAAGTATAATCGCAGCTTGCAGCTGATGTGTCCGCACCATGCGGCGCCCATGGAGCAGTTTCACACAGTCAGCATACTCATACACATTGGCTTTTCGTTGACACGGCAGCTACGGTTAGCGATGGCTTAGTACCAGCTGAGCAGTCCCGTGTGCCAGAGCTCTGTACATAGTATAAGCAAAGGATATTCTTGAGATGGGATTCTGTAGTATGTACGGCCCTCTGCAGAAGTGTCGTCATAGTGAGGCCTGTGTTTCTAACTTGCCTCAACAAGAGAACCCGGTGGGTCATTGTTAGAACTGGCGTCACGTTTCGTTATTTGCATGGCGTGGCAACGCATTCTACAATATCCTGCATGGATAACGCTAGCATTTGGTCCCTGCCTGCTACTCTTGCATAAGCTTATGCCCGGCTGTGGTCCATCCAGGCGATCCCCACGTATGGACCTGAGAATCCCCCAAAGCAGGTGCAAGTGAAGGAAAGGTACGTCTGGATCCAGCTACGTGGTCAAAGCAGATCGTTCCGTAGATGCTTTGCGGATTATGCCGAGTTGGTCGGCCCATACCCCCGCTCAGTTGTCTTAAGAGGGGCTTGGTGTATATGACTTCGTGAAAGCAAAGCTGTGTGATCAAGTCTCTCAGTAGTTGATCTGGCTGCTGGTACGGTGCATAGCAGGAGTGTGTACTGCTTGCAACTGTATGGTTGTCCTACACCTAACTGACCCGTACTTTGTCTTCTTGCAGGCCTGCTCGCCAAGAAGCTCGCATTCAGGTACGGTGTGCAAAATAAAACGAACATAGCTTGGGCATATGAGGCTGTGCTTACTAAAGCACTGTTCTGCGCCATGGTGTGCTCTAAACAAGCAAGTGATCAATGATATAAGGCACCTAAATGCGTTTTCATTGCAATGTCATGGGACTCTAATGCATGCAGAAGCACCTCGCTCAACCATAAATGTATGTACCGAAGTCTTATGTTTACTTTTTGCTCTGCAGCAAACCGCTTCCAGCCCTCAGCAGGGGTTTGTGAAAAAGGGAGGGCGACCTGTGACATGGATTGGTGGTGGAGGCCTGGACCCAAAGTAAGTCTTGCAATCTATTCGATGTGGGAATGGCTGAGGAGTTCACTTCCAGCTAACGTGACCATTGGATTCAGATAAAGTAAATTGTCCTCGAGCATTGTTAGCGTTTCTAAGAGGCTGACCTATGTTAGTGTGGCTAAAGGGCCTTGGCAGCAGCCATGCTGCGTTTGGGTTCTCCCAGCTTTAGCTTGGCTGCACGTTTGATTCTGGATGAAAAGGGTAGATGCACAATATGTTCTGCCTGCAGCCTGGAGAAGCGTTTGAGAGATTGCTGGGAAAGAGGCCAGCAGCATGCACAGCTGGGACCACATGAGGCATTTGATATAGAGACTACACCTCAGTCCCTCAGGTCTGATATGTTGTTTCACTTCTCTTTGCGGTCTTCCCAAGGAACCCCGGCAAAGCAACACCATGAAGTTTTCTTTCCCTGCCATTGCTTACAGGAAGCTAGCAAACCTGGGAGTTCCCCAGCTAAGGAGCCTCTTTTCTGAGATCTTTGGAGAGCAAACTGCCTCCAACAATGCAGCATGGCTGCGCCGCAAGCTATCAGAAAATCCTGATGGCTTTTATGGGCAAGGGCGCTGTGTCACCGTGCGCGCACGCGATCTCGGAGCCGCTATCTGGAACAGCAGCAACCATATGATAATGCCCCAGGGGAAGGCATGTGGAGGAAATGGTCACCAGCACCAGCAAACGCACAACAACAGCAGTGGCAGCGGCAGCAGTGGTTGCCAGTCTCCAACTAACAGCTGCTCCACCAGCACTGCTAGCGGCAACAGCAGTGGCGACCACCATTTGCAGCAGCAGCTGCATGAGGGTGCTCGTTGTGGGCAGTTTAGGAGGTGCAGAGTGGAGAAGAGGGCAGCAGGGGGCGACAGCGGAGGGGAGGAGGAATCACTTGGGGATGTGGAGGTTGGGGAGGGTGGAGGGGGTGGGCGCTGGAGCGGGACTGGCGGCAGCCACAAGGCGGGGAAGCGGCATGTGATAGTTTGGGAGGAGTTTGGGGATGATTTTGTGGGCAGCAACATTGAGGTGTATTGGCCAGAGGACAACACGTGGTGGGGAGCAACCATCTTGCAGGTGAGCTGGGTGGTGGTGGTGGTAACACTGATGGATTGGTTCCCTTCTGGAGGTTGGTACAGGTTAGAAAAGCAGGGGAGAGTGCGGACGAGAATAGCAGGGTCTGTCATCCAGTGTCTATGATTAACCACTCGTTGATCAGTCAAGCACTGGTGTTAGGTTATGTGAAGACCTCCTTACATTGGTGATCCCATGTGATGGCAAAGGTATGGGACGAATAAATGCGAAAGACTGAGGCAAAGTAAGTCATGGGCATGTATGGCATACCTTAACACAAATCAGTTTTATACTTCAATGCCTTCCTGACTCCTTGGACAGTCAAGTGTGCTGCAAAGAAGTAGTTGCATGGGCTATGCAAGCGATTACACGTCCATCTCTTGCTTATACAGATATGCTTTTCCTCGCTTTTCCTTTGCAGCTTGATGTTCCTGCGCGTCGCATGCAGCTGCTGTACAGCAACATGCAGCAGGAGGATGTGACTGATGGTGACTTTGACGAAATGCTGATGGCAGGACACCTGGCCAAACCAGCTGCTCCAAGACCTAGTAAGTGTACTATAACACCAATAGATGAAGACAGGTTTGGGACGACACCATGCAAGCTACCGTGTCTTAGCTATCGTATTGTGATGTGATGGCTTGCCTTTCAGAGTAGTCAGGGGGAGAAACACCAAGTGGCAATCTTCAGATTAGAAGGTAGCTCATATGGATTGGGGCTTATGGATACGGGAATGATTCATGGGGTGACCGGCATATTGGTTAGGGCAGTGGCATCATCAGCTGTCGCTAGGGGATGCATGCTGCAGATCCTCAATGCCTGTCAAGGGGTATACCTACAGATGATTACTGTGAATACCGTCTTGTTTAAGATATTTCAGCATGAATGTGCTGTGTCGTGCTTGCAGAGGTTGTGCGGCGCCCATCCAAGCGCAAGGTGGTCCCTGCACCACACTCCTCTGTCAAGCACCCCAGCTCTCCTCCTACCAGCCCAGCCGGACACAAACGGTCCTTCCAGCAGCAGCAGCAGCAGATGCCCATCAAGGAGGAGCAGCAGCAGCAGCACATGCTTCAGAGCTTTGCTACAGCTCTGCCTGATGAGAGAGAGACCATGCTCAAGAGGCAGCACTTGTGCTGCCCAGGAGATGAGCAGCAGCAGGATGACGCCCTGGAGACGGAGGAGGGGGAAGACCAGGACGACCCTGTTGCAGCTGCGATCGAGGCCTTCACCTCTGGTGCCCCGTCTCAGGGCCTGAACTCGGCTTTAGCTGCAGTGCCGGGGTCGTACGGTGCCAGCGAGGCTGAGGGTAGGACTGCTGCAGCTGCTACTACCAGGGCTGCAACTCCCTTTGATCTGCAGCAGGGGTACATGGCAGGTGCTCAAGATGCTGCAGGGACTGCAGCAGCAGCAGTAGCAGCTGGGGGCTTGAGACAGTATGCGTCGGCTCCTCTGCCTTCCTCCAGCTTGCAAGCTTCTGCTGCTGCTGCTGCCATAGCTGCAGCTGCTGCAGGTATGGCTAGGGCGAGCTCCACAGGTGGTGTGGTACCTGCACTACCTGCTGCTTCTCAGGTGCTGCAGGGATCAGTAGTGATGACTCATCAGCAGCAGCAGCAGCTTCCGTCAGTAGTGGCTGCTGCTGGTGGTGGCGGCAGTGGTGACCTGCTAGCTCAGGAGATACAGCAGTTGCAGGAGCTGCAGGCTAGGTTGCAGCAAGCTGCCAACCAGCCTATGATGGCAGCAGCAATGGCGGCACAATGCTGGCCAGGAATCACTGCTGCAACAGCTGCTGCTGCTGCACAAGTGACCGCTTCCCTGCCAGCGGCGGGGTCATACTGCATGATGCCGCAAGCAGGGGCGGCAGCAGGGGATGTGAACAGCAGCAGGAGCTCTGATGGTTGTGGCTTGGCATGGAGGGTCAGGGAGAACAGTGCAGCTGCTCCTGGTATGCTGGAGCAGATGCAGCAACAGCAGCAGCAGCTGTGTGGCCATGGAAGCTGCTTGATCGCTGCTGCTGGTGGTAGTGGTGGGGCAGCAACAGCAGGGGCGGATTACATGCAGGGGTTCTTAGCTCCTAAGCAGGATGCTGTGGGTGGATATGATTCCGCAGCAGCAGCGGCTGAACCACCCATTGTGAGCATGCAAGAGGTACAGCAGGAACAGCAGCAGAGGTGCCAGCAGCAGCACGATGCATACGCTGCAGTGACTTCTGCGGGTGCTGCTGCTGCTGACATGGTGGTGGACTCGTTGTTGGCTGCTGGCAACAGCTCCGAGGATGATAACTCTGGGAGTTTCACGGCTGCACGGCCTCAGGGGCCAACAGATCTCAGCAGCAATGATTTGAGCACAAGCTACGATGAAATTGACACGCTGCTATCCAAGCCAGACGCTCCCTTTGATCTATCTATGGGGTTGGGTATACCAGCCGGCTTGGCAGGCGGAGCGGGGTATGGCATCTTCAATGGAGGAAGCGGGAATGGGTATATGGGAGGTTATGGGGCAGGTTTTACTGGGAATATGGCAGGCGCTTGGGGTAGGGGAGGCTTTGGGACTGGCCTGGGCGGTATCTTTGATCTGTAAATGATGAACGATGTCGTATAGCTGTAGGATACGGGCTTGTGCTGATTTGTCAGTACATATACGGTCCGGACGGATATCTGAATGACGGGGTTCTGCCATGGTTCCAAGATCAGTGGCGACGACAGACGATTGCAAAGAGATCCAACTGCTGCAGGCTTGAAATCGGCGGTATTGTTCTTCTGACTTGGCAGAGTTCACATTCATTCTTTCTTGTTCTAGGGCAAGCTGTGCTGCTCATGTAGCAGGCAGGGTTTGCTGCTTGGCCAACGGCTGTCCAGCAGCCGCTCATGGCGTGTATGAAATTGAATATGAGTTACAAGTTTTTGGCATGATTGGGCGGTATCCCCTTGGGCAGGATTGAATGAAAAGATGGGGCATGGCTTGTGTTCTACTTATAGTCTTCTGCTGAGCCTCCATGGTTGGTGCTGGGTGGTGACGATTTCAACACATCCATAAACTTGACTAAAGCACATCTATCAATTGAAGCATGTGATGTACCGGGCTGTGATGGACCAACTATATGCAAGAGGGGCATCCGCAACAAGTTGAAAGTAAGCGATTGTCTCTTCTGTCAGTTTCGCCTGTCATCTGATGTGCAGAATCTGGCGCTCTCTTTGTATTGAGCGATCTTGTGCTTCAGGCCTGTGCTGTAGCATGCCATTGACGGGTGTGCTGCGTATTCGCTTGGCGTGGCTAGCTTCCAACGGGTTGCTATCATGTGCCCTTTTGATGCACGCAGGTGACGCATGTTGCAAGCTGCTTCTTTTGTATGCCTGCAGCATGTGTTGGTGGCATGAGTACTCCTTACTACTGCTTGATCATGGGTGTACGATCACAAAAAGTTTTGATGAAAGCACATTTTCCACTCTTGGAAGGACGTATTTATCTCCCATGGTGACGAGTGCCACGACGAAATTTCAAGCTTGCAGGAACCTCAATGTGGTTGTCAGCATACTTCTGAGTTGCAGGTAAGGCAGTTTTACTGGGTGATTGGTCTACAGCACCTTCTTTTGCTCTTAAACATGTCTACAAACTTGCATGTACAGGAAGCAATGTGTTTTGGCTGTGCACGCAAACTTACAGCACAATCCTGCGCTTTGGGAGCAGGCATGAATACTACATGCAGTGTTGGCTAGCCGTTGCAGGGGCGCACAATGTAATGGAGGAGATAATAAGCGCTTGCATAGATGTCCAGTTGTACAGTTGCTGGTTTGGGTGTGTTGCGTCCTTGTGATGGTGGTGGTGGTATGTTCTGAGCATCTCACTGCATTTGTTGGAGGAGGTGAGGTGTGGGTAGAGACAACATCGGCCACAATGATGCCGGTGTGGAACATGTATAACAGATTTGAACACTGTATGCTCTTTTGGCACAGCTCCACAGAAATCCCTCGCGCTGCATGTTTGTATCTCTCGGCCTTAGGCTCCATCGTTGTGCTGCTTTGAAATGGATCTGCAGCTGATGCATGGTGGTGAATTGTTCTCAGATGCATCTTGCAGAGTTGAGTGCATGTGTGGGGCAGAGAGGTGCATGCTGTTGGAGGGTGCTTGGGAGGCACACCATATTACAGGGTGCTTGAAAACCCACGCAGTTTGAATAGAGTACTTCTAATGACCTCGGCGAGGGGCACGGTTGCAATTTAGACTTGGATTATTAGGCACTGCTGGTTTTCCAGCGGTGCGTTTCTGCAGTGCATTGAGTAATGGGGCTTTTGTGTGGGAGCCTTGTGTCTTGTATCGTTCTTGATATGCATCATTTTCATATGGAAGATGTGCAAGCTTCTGCTTGGTGCTTATGCCCTTATGTGTCGCTTGGTGCTTATGCCCTTATGCGTTGAGGTGTTACAGAATCTTACATTGGCGTACTCGGGCCCTGGCTCTCCCCTGCGCGTGCAATTTGGCGCCATGACGTGTCACCATGGTTTTCCAACGTTATTGTGTTCTTGTGAGGGTGGAGGGGGCTGCTGTCTTGGCATTGCGTTGGGCTGAGTATTGTTGTATACCATCTATAGAACCAGGCATGTATGCGCAGTTTCTAAATGGGGAACTCTCACTGGGACTGAAGTCCTTTGGGGGTGGTGGGAGTGGGTGGTAGAAGGAGATTACACCAGGCTACCACTAGCGAGTTGTCTGACTATGGATTCAGGAGGAATGAGAATTGGTACCTTGTCCATCCTTGCAACTAAGCTGAATTGGAGACCAGGGTTCGGGTTGTGCTGGAGGATTGGTTCTGCTGTGGCTGCTGCTGGCAGTCAACAGCTTTTTATATGCAGGATGGTTACAGCCATGCTGTCTCTTGCCCTGGTGCACCACAGGGCTGCACCACGTCATGTCAGTCTGTGCTGAGTTGTTACTTTGCATGCAGGACCTGAAGGAGTAAGCACATTTCTTAGAAGTGCTTGTGGGATCGCTAAGCTTATGTTTCATGGCATCATCTACAATAGAGGAATGTTGTGTCCTCTCATGGCTTTCAAGGGTACCAGCCCTGAGCAATAGCTGATTATACAAGTGGTGCCATTTGGACAAACATCCTCTGATGCAGGGATTCTGTCTTTCAGGGCCGTAACAGAGGTTGCCCAGACTTGTTAGCAAACCCAAAAATTGCACTATGCAAGTTTGTGAACACCACTTACTGCCTAGCAAGATGCTGCAGCCGTTGCGGTTGCCAGTGTTGCAGTGGCTTATGGAGAATGGTAGTTTTGTGTTCTGCTTGCGGCACAAAGGCTGTTGAACACAGTCTGAGTCAGTGCTTTAGGAGCTACAATAGCCTGTGGGGCTAAAAGGGAGGATGATTGTAGCATGACCAGATAAAGACAGAGTCTGCTGTGTGTCAACAGGCCGCTGGAATGCTTTGCTGTGCAGAGTCCATCTGTGCAGAGTCCATCTGGAACAGTGGAAGGAACAGTAGCGCCATGCTTTGTTTGTTGCTGTGCGTGGCCTTGCATGAGCCATGTTTTTTCCATGGTACTAATCTCCCTCATGGTGGTTGGTGGTCAAACCTGGTCATTGGTCATGACATGGGGGCGGTGGAGGCAGGGCAGTACTAGCACTGGCTGGCCATGTGAAGCTGAGTCAGATAATGAGTCAACAGGCTCTGGAACAGGGGGAATTAGGCAGTACGTGAATGTTTTGATCTGAAATGGAAGGATCCCATGGGTTCTCAGCACTGAGAAAGCAAGGATCCCATGGGGTTCGATTGGAACCTCTGGGGAGGCACAGATCTCGTGCAAAGCCCTAATAAAGTTGGTTCCTGGTACTGCAATCTGTCCTTTAGCTGCAGGCTAAGCCCTAATCTGCTGGCACTGTGGGGAGTTTTGTGGTATCCTTTTTTCCTCCAGGATTTCAAGGTATGTGTGCATTTGCGGCAACATTCAAATGATGGTCGTTGTGCAGCATTAATGTGATGATGTGCAGAATCACAATCTCACTGATGCGTGTTGATGTCCTGGGCGCACAAGCTTCACGAGGGCCTGAGTCTGTGTTGGGAAGGAGAGGTGCAAGAAGGGCACAGGCCTGAGCGGTTGTGAGCTCCATAACAGTACATGGATTGGTGATGGGTTTTCGGCCTTTCACTGTCAGTTTGAACCCTGTTCGGGGGGGTGGAGTAGAGGAGGGTGTTGATATCAACTTTGCCAAAAAGTGCACTTCTATCACAGCAGCAGTGTAGGGTACCCGGTGTCTTGTAGAGATGCGAGGCAATAGGGCACCCTACGGTTTGAAGCAAACGTCAGTCAGCTTTGTCAGGTGGGGTCTCTAGAGTGCGGGTGCATGTGTGACAGCTGCTGGTTCAAGTCGCTTGGATTGAGCATGGATGGGCACTGTCAAGCTTGTGGTACTTGGTTCAAAAGTCTGGTTTTGTACGGGCACAGGCTGGGGGGTGAGTGCTTTTGAAGTGTTTCTGCAGCAAGCCCGGTTGCGCTTGCTGCATTGACCACCAACGATGGAAGGGGTCAATATGTAACAGATTGGCTGGCCCTTGAATCTGTTGAGGCTGTGTATGTTATGCTTTCTACTCCATTCTTATTACACGCATTGTGCTCTGTACTGTCTGGGATATCTGTTTTTGCGTTGATGTTGTTTTGTACTGTGGTTCCTCTTGTGGGGGTATGCTTGGGGGGTGGCAGCCCTAAGCGACAGACGGAAGGGGGTTATGTGTATTTTACTGTTGGGCATGTTGCATCTGTTCTGTATATGCTGCCACAGGTAACTGACCTGTTAAAGGCCAGGAACGCTTTGAGTGCAGTTGTGGGTTCTATGCTAGGTTTGCCGTATGTTTCAGTATGGTAGTGGCGCAATGTGTTAGGGAAATGTTGCTTTGTATGAATGGTTTGGCTTGTGGCAGCAAACATACAGAGAACGGGATTACTGTGGCTCTTGGTATGGCGTGCACACCTTGCATTGGTTGTGGAACTGGTTGGCCGCTGTTGGTCTCGGCTTGTGATGGAGTATTCTTTCTGATGATTGCTGTTGGTATGCTGCATGCATTTCATGCCGGGGAAAGGTCTGTGATGCATGGGATTCCCTTGGCTTTACTCGAGCAGGGTCGTACATTTAAATCTTTCTGTTGAATAGCTCGTTGGAGCTGGGGTGTTTGCCCAATGTCTGGGAAAGCTGTGTTTAATGGTGTGAGGGGAGGGTATTTAACGCGGCAGTGATGTGTTGGAGATATTGATTGGAGCTATGCAGGCGGGGGTGAACTAACCTCGCTCAAAGCTGGTGTCATGGTGCTAGTGTCCTCTCGCGTTAATGTTGTTTGCGAGCTATGATCTGGCCTTAAGACAATAAAAATGACCTGGGATGAAAGGGTAGAAGTTCGGT
Source organism: Pseudopediastrum boryanum (assembly GCA_963556185.1). Classification (NCBI taxonomy): domain Eukaryota; kingdom Viridiplantae; phylum Chlorophyta; class Chlorophyceae; order Sphaeropleales; family Hydrodictyaceae; genus Pseudopediastrum; species Pseudopediastrum boryanum. The sequence continues at coordinate 3,757,054 of OY744502.1, read as the reverse complement.
TGCACCACTGTGACATCACAGTAGCCTGAGGGTGTTCGATGGATGGGCCATCTGCCGTATAGCAGGGTGCAGGTCTGTTCGCAGGCGGAAGCGAGAGCTCCATACCTAAAGCAGGAAATCTCCATGATGTGGTCGCTTGGCATGTTCTCGCTTCCCTTACACATTCCTAGTGCGAGTAGTCAGCCGGTCAAAGCGCGGCGTGCGCAATGCCAACTCAGGGGCGGCCCGCCCGAAGCGACTTCATGGAATTGGAACCATACCCGAGATCTTATAGCGGTGCGTTTGCTGCTAGAACAAGTATCTTTCTGTGGGAGGCAGTAAACACGACCCGCACTTCCGATTCGTGATTCCTTGGTCGTGGCCGTGTGTCGACTCTGCCTCGGGGCCGGGCAGGGTCGGCGGGTCGGCTGTCAATCTTAGGAAACAAGGGAGACACGTCAGCCTCCATAGAGTGCCTGAAACGGCTATCACTCAGCTAACTGCGTGCTTGGTTCTAGGGGATCGAAGAGTGAGTTCGTAACAGCGCACGGTACCGAGCGACCGACATTGGGGTAGCCTAGAAAGTATAGTGCCCTAGTGCCTGCTTGGTTCACCGTCTGCCCACTCGGCACGATCACGTGATCCATGCATATGTATCCTCATCTGAACAATCAGTTATCTCGTGTTCACCATCCCGCGCTAAGCATGCTTACTAAATCAAGCATAATAGACAGTTTCAGTAAGCACCTAGCCACCACTGCACCTCACATGCTTAGTCCGCATACTGAGCAGTTACCAATCAGCAATGGGACGACAACCTCACGTACATTTATGCTACATCACAAGCGCATGCACGCCAAGAGCAAACCGACTAGATTGCATGCAGTCAGACCCAGATTCAAACACCAGCAGTTGTTTGACCTGCAACCGCTCTTTTGCACACCCCCTTATGCCCTCGCTTCCAATGTTGCTCCTGACAGGCCCTGCTGCAATACCCTGCCACCCTGCACCTACTGCACACCCTCCCTGCTGCAGCCGCCTCTGACACCCCCTCCAGACTGATACAACCAGGGTTGCTACACCCCACAGGGCAAGGCACCACAGACACCACTACACCCAACATATTCACCTCCTCCTGCAGCAAAGCCTGCCACTCAGCATTTGTCAAAGGCGGCTTTGGTTCCTCCTTGCCAGCCCTCAACAGCAGCTCTTTACTCTGATCTGAAAACTCCAGGTTCACCATGTATTCCTCTGGCACTCCTGCGAGCATCATTTCAAAAGCCATTGGTAGACCACCTGCCACTGCCGGCGACGTACGTGAAGCATCTCCACCCCCCTGTGCTGCCGCTGCTGGCCCTACTCTACCCACTGCTGCTTCTGCTGCACCCCCTTCAGAGCCCCTATTCAACCCTTTCTGTGCAATGCTGCCAGCGAAAGCCTTCTCTCTGACTGCAGCCCCTCCTGCTGCTCCCTTGCAGCTGCTACTGCTCCCTGACGAGCTGCACACTCCATTTCCTGCTACCACCCCTTCCCCTCCACCCCCATTCCCCATGTGCCCCCTCCCACCACCACCACCACCAGCAGCAGCAGGAGTAACATGCCCCGCACCCCCTCCTGCTCCTTCTAGATGCGCTGCTTCCGCCCCAGCCTCTTTCAGATAATCATCCTTCCAGAATGTCAGCAGCTGCTGTCCTGCGCTAGCAACCATCTGCACCAGACGCTCTGCATTCCCCCTTACCCCCTCCTCCTCATGCTTTAACCCCACCAGCACCTCTTGCCCTAACACCATTACCACTTGAGACATCACACGCGCCAGCAGCGTGAGATTTGCCACCTGGTACCTCTTAAACTGCCCCCCAGGGGGTTCAGGCAGAGGACCTTCCTCCTCATTACCGGTAGACCCTCCTGCGGTTTCAGCATGCTGCTGGTCGTCTGCAGCACCCAGGAGTTTCACCCGGCCGCTACTGCTGCTGCTGGCACCCAAGTCCATGTCCTCTACGGCCTCCATCTTCTTGCCACTTGCCTCCTTAATGGATAACCTATCCCTGCTGCTGCCACTGCTGCTGGAGCTGACATCTGCCGTGCTCTGCCCAACATCTGACCCTTCCCCCTCCCCCTCCTCCTCCCCCTCCCCCCCCTCCCCCCGGCTCAGCTGAGACCGCTGATGCCAGTCATACAAGAAGCTGCTCCCAGCAAACAGGCGCCGCACCAGCCATAGCACCATGTACTCCACAGACTGCACCGTAAGCAGGAAGGAGAAGTACAACACCGGCTCATCAGCTGTGCGCACGACCTTTGCCACACTCAACCAAGCAGAAGCTAAAGCTGAGGCCACCTGCGTGTTATCTAGCAGCACGTGGCAGCTGTCTTTAGTGCTAGTGCTGGTAACATACACACTAGGGCGACGGATCAAGATCTCGGCATCATCATCATCATCAGCAGCAGCAGCAGCATTGGAAGCTGTAGGATCATTCTCACAGCTGCGACTGTTGCTACTGTTGCTACCGCTTTCAGGTGCAGTTGCTGCTGCTGGTGCAGTGCCACCAGCACCACCAGAAGCAGCAACAGGAGCAGCAGCAGCACCACCACCACCAGCAGTACCACCACCACCACCAGCATCAGTACCACCACCACCACCAGCAGCAGCACCACCACCAGCAGCAGTACCACCGCCACCAGCAGCAGCAGCAACAGTAGTACCATTCCGAGCTCCATCAGGAGCCCCAGCAGCAGCAGCATCTCCAGCTCCTGGTACTACTGGTGCAGCCCACAGTGTCATATCTATCATGGTCTGCACTAGTTTAGCCAGCCCCCCAATGTGGCAGCCCTGGCAGACCTCCCAGTGGCAGCCCCTAACCAGGGTGTCACAGCTCAGGAACAAGTGACGCAGATCCTGGGGGGACAGGACAACCTTGGGCTTGCCCTCCTCATCTGCAGGAACAGGAATGACAAAGGCAGAAACGTGAAGAGGCATTGAATATGTTGCATTTTCTTATGGTTGCAACAGGTAAGAAGATAGGAGCAGGAATTATGAACAGTCATTGAAGGTTTGGCAGCAGCAAGAGGGCTGCAAGGGCGCACCATTCACACACACCACAATTACGGCAGGATATGTACGGCAGAAGCGTGAATGACATCTTGTGTTTCATGACATCCAGGACAGACAAAAAAAGAGCTTAACTGTGGGACCCTTTACTCTGGTCGGGCGGCTCCTTGGGGCATTATGCCTTACTCACTATATTGAGAATAGAGCAGCAGGAACTGCAGATGCAAGTGGTTCCCCCGTTCCTGTCGGCAATTGCACGCGCCAAGATAACGGGTGCACTTTTGGAGACAAGGATCACCCCTCTACAAAGAAGATCATCATTTGGTCCTATCATCATCAATCCTCACCCATCTGTTGAGGTCATTCCCTGGGCACTCCTTAGTCCATTGACATTACAAAGAGCAACCATGCTGCAGGACCAGTAAGACCGGTCTGATACAGAATGGAAGTGAATGTACAGCAAAAAAGGGACTCAGCCCATGCTGACCACCATATATACCTCCAAGCCACAGCACAAAAATCATTCGCACATTGTCGTGCCACTAAAGCTTTGGGCACCACACTGATTGCCTAAGTGTTCATTACATATGACTTTGTGAATGGGATCAGGGGATTTAGACGGAGAACCTTGCATTACAATCTGCTTTTGCTGCTGGCTGAGCATGATCGAAAAGTACCACACATATATCTTAATTCTCTCCTCAGCAAGATGCGCTCCTAGCTTACACAAATACATGTACCTGTGTTTGTCAGCAGCGACAGACTAAACCTATAACCCAAAACCAGTAATCCCTAAGCTCCAAACTGCCGCACATGATGGCCCAATCTTCCTTGATAGCCAATAGCTAAAAGTGCCATAGGCCCCCACACCTCAAGCTGTCACAAAGAACAGCGAGGTAGAACATAATGGTCCTTACCTGTCTCCTTGAACACACTCTTAAGCTCCATCAGCAAATGTAAAGGGGGTCTGCTGCACCCTCCTTCCTGCTCTGGTTCCGCCCCCCTGCTGCTGCTGCCGCGCGTGTGCTGCTGCCAACGTGCACCTACACTGATCACCTTCAATAGCGTCCCCATCCTGCAGCGCAGAAACTGCACCAACTCCGGGCTACTCTCATGCATGAGCAAATCACTGTCGATATTGCTATCACTATCACTGCCACTGCTTTCGCTGCTGCTGCTGCTGCTGCCATTGCTGCTGCTGAGGGTATGAATATTGATATGAGTGAGGTCATATACAGGCCTCGCTCCTTCATCAGGAAGACTGCTGCTGGGTTTGCAGTCAGTAGATGTCAGGGCTTTGTTGTTGGTGCCGCCACTGCTGCTGTCAGGGCTGCTGCTGCTTGTGCTGCTGCTGATTGCTGCACCATCATGCACCCCAGACGGATCACCACCACCACCACCCGTGCTGATCCCACTGCCGTTGGTATGCTCATTGCTACCTGCCTTACCATCATGCATCGCCCTGCCATCACCACCACCGTCATCCCCACCGCTGCTAACATCACCACCCCCACCACCACCACCACCACCACCACCGCCGTTGAGATCACCACCCCCACCACCACCGCCGCCGTTGACATCACCACCCCCATCACCCCCACCACCCCCACCGTCCCCTCCGCCACCGCCAGCCTCACAACCCCCAACATCACCCCCATCACCCCCATCACAATCGTCACCACACCTGCTGCTGCTGCTGAAGGACTTATTGAGGCTGGCTTGTGTCCTCAAAAAGTGCAGGGCTGTGAGCAACATGTTTGACCTCTTGGTCTTCCCCCCCACCTTGCAGTCAGTGCTGGTGCAAGGAGCTGAGGCAAACAGCACACCCATCTCAAGCATGAGCTGCATAGCTGCTGCACTTAAAGCTGGGGACCTAACCACACCACCAGCCCTGCTGTTATCAGCACCACTACCACCAGCAGCAGCACTACCACCACTACCAGCAGCAGCAGCACTACCGCTACCAGCAGCAGCAGCACCACAACCACCAGAGGCAGCAGCAGCAGCTTTACCACATGCTGCAGCTAATATGGCGGCAGACAGCTCCCGAGCTGCCTTAGCAGAAGCCTTTATCCCACCACCTAGCTCCTGCACCTCTCCACTATAGGGGCGATCCTCTGGTGACTCGTACACACCTGCAGCCAAAGCTAAATGGGCATCAGCTACCGGGAGTATCTCATGTCGGCCTCTGTACCTAGGCTGACTGCTCTCTGCCTGCCCTGCTGCTCTACCACGGTCGCTGCTGCTACTGCTGCCCCTGACATCACTTCTCCCCCCGCTGCTGCTGCTGGTAGTAGTGTTCTTGGCGTCCCTGCTTTTGTCCCTGCTGCTGCTGTGCTTATGGCACCCCTCGCCATCACACGTCTCCCCCCGGCACCCCCGATCCCTACCACCACCATTATCACCCTCTTCCCCCTCTCCTTCCTCACTCTCCTCCCCGCCCTCCTCTGCATCTGCATCCCAAGGCTCTGGTGTGTCATCCTCCAACAGCCTCAGATGCTCAGAAACCACCTGAAACCCCACCCCAAATACCTCTATATTATCATGCGAGATGGAGTCGGATCCCGGAGCTGGAGTGTCTATTCCACCTGGCCAGTGGAGGTTAGCAGCAGAGTGCACCTTATGATACCAGCTAGCAGCAGAGGCCATAGCTTCTGGGAGCTGTAGAAGCACATGATCTGGAGACAGCCGTAGCTTCAGCATCATCTTATAAAGCACCTCCTGGTCCTCCTTTTGCTGCTGCTGCTGTTGGGGGTGGCAATTCTGCACATCCTGATCCATGCCTCCCACGTCCTGCTGCTGCCGCGGCTGCCGACGCTGCTGCTGTTGCTCTCCCTCCTCCTGCCCCTGCTGCTGCTGTGCTGCTGCTGCTGCTGCTGCTGCCGCTTGACGCTTCTTCTGCTGTATCCTTTGCTTCTTTGCCCGCTGCTGTTCCGCCATCCACCTCCCTCCCAACAAGCTGCATTCCGTGGCAATGACCCTCAACGCTACCCCCACTAGATCTGGCGCTCCTAGCACATCCCCAAGCGCCTTTCCCTTCCACATGTTAAACTCCTCCTGTGTAACTGGTGCAGCCAACATCTGCTGGCATACCCGGATGGATGCTAAGTACAGCAAGTATGGCAGTACATCCCGCCTCTGAAAAGCAGTACCAGCAGTACCACCACCAGCAGCAGCACCAACCTCAGAGGGCCCAGGAGGTTGCCCCATAAGTGCCATATCCCTTCGCTCAAGGGAGCAGCACTCCTTGTTATGGTGAGCGTTCGGCCGGAAGGCGCGGCAATCCCCTCGACACCGGCAGCAGAGCCCGCTAGCTGCGTCGTTACTGCTGCTACCATAGCCTGCTGCTGCCACTACTCCTGCTTCTGCTGCAGTGGGACCACGAGCAGCACCCCAACTCCTGCTGCTGCTGCTGCTGGTGGTGGTGGCAGCTATGGTACCGCAGTTCCCCCGTTGCTGCTGCTGCTGCTGGTGGTTGTGATGATGATGACTGTACACACTGCTCCCTAGCTCCTCCATGTGTAGCACATACCTCCCTAGCACGTGACACACAGCGCCATATCCCGGCCAGTGCTCCTCCACATGTACTAGCCACTTGTAAAACAGAACGTGGCAGATCACCTCCCACACTGCTGCTGCCATATCAAGGTAATCTGGGGGCTGGACCTCTAAGAGCCAGAGGAGGACACCAGGGGCACTGTCAAACCAGCCTGCAGGACAGACACAATGGAATGATGTTTAAGGTGCTGAGCAGTACACCACCACTGTTGACCAGCTGATTGCAGTCCAAGCATATCTCTTTCATGTTAAGCAACTGAGACTTGATGCAAAGGATTTCCAGGAATGCTGATTATGGCATTAGTGGTATACTAATGTACATAGGAGCATCTATGTGACATAGGAGGGGCAGTTGGTGCACCCACTAAGAATTTTTGAACCAGCCTGTAGGGACGGACAGAATGGGAAGATACACATCTTATTGCTGGGCAAGAGAGACGCAGAATATAATATCCACATAGGAACATATATGTGCAGTAGAAGGGGCAATCTGTGCACTCAATCAGGACAGCCTAAAGAGAACGTAACCACACATGCCACGTTCAGCATATGCTGGGGTGGGCACAGAGTTGATATGGGTGTTTTGCCTATGAACCACTGTATGCAGAACCAATCGCAAGTTGCATTCCGAGCTCATGCTATGGCGTGCATGGTCTTTTGCGCTTGAAACAATGAAACATTGTAGACTGCATGGGAGAGGAACCACTGCCAGCAATGCCTTACTACCTGCAAGGCATGTAGGTTCAAACCGGGATTGGCTACGATGCAGGTAGGTTTATAGCTTAACAAATGGATTGTTTCTCCTGATTTCAAAGTTGTCACAGCACCACCAAACTGGAGACGTCAGAAAGACGCATGCACATTAAAAGCCAAGCAAGCTATCAAGTGCAATACTCACAGCTTCCCTCAATCTGGGATGTACTTGCCTGTTTTTAGAAGCGATGAGCCAAAGTTGAAGCGAGGGGCCTCGCACTCAGCACTGAAGGCTACAGCCATGGCACATGTAGCTGCATACCACACGGGTTTCTTCGCAGGGTCTGTGGTGATGATGGCAGGATTAGGGTTCAGCTGTAGGGTGTGAGCTATCAGGCAGCAGCAAGCTGCTGCTGGTCTGTGGAGGGCATCTTCTGCCTCCTTCCATACAGCACAGCATACTTGGGCGTGGCGTGCTAAAGCAGGGTCAGTTGCTGGGGCAAGGATGTCATAAGCTTTGGCTAGGAGGTTGCGTTGGGCTCGTGAAGCGGTAGAAGGACTGTTAAGGAGGAGGAGAATGTCTAAGCCGTGCTTGGCGGAGAGGCGGGGCCAATCGATGCTCAGGACAGAGCAGTACTGCGAGCGGTGACTGCTGCTGCCAGTTCCCTTGGCGGGTCCTTGGCTCTTAGTCTTGGCTGCAATCATTGAAGGTTGGGATTCAGGAGATAGGCTCGAGGACTTCACGGCATGATTTTCGGGGTGCATGAAGCACATTTTAAAAGTCGCTGCCATTACTGTTGCCATTACATAGCATGAGAAGATGTCCCAGGTATTGCGAGATCGCTACCGTAGCTGGCTATACACACTGGCTGGCTTTACTGGGGCGATGTGACGCTGTCACCTCCCAACAACTTACCCCTTGGCATACTTTAGCAAGTCAGTGCTTGTGAACCAGGCGTACGTCACAAACCCGCTTGCCGCGTTGTAGAATGTTGGTAAAACAGAGCAGTGACGCCCCTTGCGACGGGTAGATCACACTACACTGAGCACTGCAGGTCCTCAGTTTGCACAGTAAATGCCGCAATGCACCGAGCCACTTGATTGCACCGCCAGCAAACATCCAAGGGGCTGAATCAGCCAGACAGTAACAGACGTAGCTGCAAACGAGGAGCCGAGTGCGATGCCCGAGCGACACCGGGTCGACGTTAGGGCAGATGCCTGCACTACTTTGTACTGTGTTGTAGCTAGTCCTTCCCTTGAGCCTGTTTTTGGGGAACCATTCTCTTACGTCTACCGGGCGACAATTAACGAAAACTGCTGAAATAGCGGCTATCGGAGCCAGTGACCTGGGTGACACAAAGGCGGGAAGGGGCGGGATCCGGAGACAGGAACGCTGTGGACTGAGATCCTGCAATGCTCTCTCTCTTTGGTTCCTTCTTGGACAAGCCTTAGGTACCAGGTATGGAAACAGCCTCGACGGACCTACTTCTTGTTCACATGTCAACCGGTATGGGGCCTCTGATGCGACAGCAAAGTGTTTTGGCAAGGGGTATAAAGGTTGCCAAGAGTTACAAGAGTCATGATTCCTTAAACCCCTTGGTTTTGGTAACCTGATCGACCAGCAGTAAGGGATAATGGAATCATCCATTGCTGAAAATCGTCCATGCTCAGCAGCTCAGGTAACGTGTTCGATTTAACGCAGTTGATCTACGTAGGGCAGTATCGCATCACGCATGTGCTAACCCAGCGGAGTAACTACCAGGGGTTTAGATGGCACTCTCCTGACTCAGCAGCAATAGGCACCCACACTCTGCACTAAGCTTGCCCCTTGCAGCATGAACCAGTGAGCAACCAATTAGCCACACTGCTCACTAGCCCAGCAAGGTATCGTCGACTGCCCAAACTGCAATCACTGAGGTATAACCTTGCTTCACTGGCGTGCCGGGCTCTGTTCTCCCCTGAGAGGAACCGCCCTCATTATGCCCTCGCTTCCAATATACTGACTTTGGAGGGATTGATTCGGCCATATCCATGGTGGCCACATTCCATGGTGGTTGGGTCTGGTTGCATATATCCCTCTGTGGTCGAGTCCTTTGCATGGTTCTTGTACATCTCCAGCCCGTGGTAATCGTCATTGTTTGCCATGCCATTGCAACCGGTGGAGGAGTGGGTGATGTTCTTGATCATGGGCTCTGTCTTGCCTGGATACATGTTTCGGTATCAGTACTACTTGGTTGGTGGTCTGAAAGCCATTGTGTTTGGATCCATCCGATGGTGTGTTTGGTCGTTTCGACCTAGCAGCCCTTTGCGGTTGCCACACCTTAAATGTTTGTTGTTGTTGTATACAATGTTGTTCCTGACAGGCCGCCCTGCTGCAATACGGCCCTGCCAACCTGCTCCTACTGCATGCCCTCCCTGCTGCAGCTGTCTCTAACACCCCCTCCAGACTGATACGGTGAGGCTTCAAGGCTTGCCATACACAGCATATCCACTCTGTGTCCTCCAGCATGCAGCAAAACCTGCCTGCCACATATGTCTACTCTGGAATACGGAAAGTAGCCCCTGATTTCCCATAAACGGCCATATCAGGAAGGATGCAATGTAAACTCCCCACCTGACTCTCATTTGCATTGCACAAATCATAACCACCTGCCAGCACCATAGACTTTAGCAGCTGGCTCAGGCTGGTTAGCAAGGGTTCAGGAAGACAACATTGACCACCGCCGACAGCAATGACGAAGAGCGTTCACATGTGCTCAACATTCTCATCATGCCTGATAAAGTAACAAGTGTGAGCAAGAAACTTCATGCTTGGGGGTGTGAAATGAAGGACTGGAACTGTTCTTCCCTCATATGGCCGCACACACGTATCATACGAAGCAATGCAATTACGAGACAGACATCTTGCCTGCATCCACAACTATGTAATGGCACCTCACGACCGCTCTAAGACTCCAGAAAGAATAACCTGACAATGACAAAAGGGTTGCTGCCAACCCACGCATGCATCATGCGACTACATGACTCCTATCTACAGTGGCTGAACATCCAGGTGCTGCTTTGGTGTTCTTAAAACCCTCTCCATTCAGAGCGCATCAGCAGCAGCACCAGTATCATGCAACAGCTCCTATTAACACACCACCCGCATGTATCTTGCAGCAACGATGGTCACCAAAGCAGCACTGTGACACGACGCCATCAGCCATTATGAAATCTTCATCCCATGCCCACGCATGCCCTCCGAAAGCCCTCTGCCAGCTCTCACATGTTATTTCTCTGCTCATTATCATACATGGCACCATGTTACACCCTCATAGAGAAACAAGCATGCTGGCTGGAAAAGTAAGGACCAATATTCAGACTCTTGTCTCACCCAAACACATGGTCAACATCTTCACACTGCCACAGCGAGGATCATCAGCCATCTACACCCAGCAAAATATTCTGCAGCTCAGAGTCCCAGAGCCAAGTCCTGTGCTGTTGAAGCTAAGCACCTTCATACCCACTCCTTTGACCCATGCCTATGGATAAACCCTTTACCCCAAGGCACCCAGATGCAGCAGCTCCCCCCTGCCAAAGCCCCTTCGCTCAACTCCTTGCATCCACCCACCACCGCCAATGCACAAGATCTTCCCCTCAATAACACCATGAAAGACTAAACTCAACCGGTACATTGGAGCACCCAAGTGATCCCTCAACAACATGCTGACACACTCCAACACCTGCACTACCAGTGCAAGCACTGAAGGCGTCGCAGGGTCAGGAAGATCCACGCGCCAATGCCTAGCAACCAATCTCTTCCACCGCCACAGCACGGCCCAGCCCACTTCCATACATTCCGGCACCAAAACTGCAATACCCCACAACATCATTACGCCTGACAACAACCCAGCGACTGTAAGGTACAATGAACCCCTCCCTCACTTTCGCCAGTGGTGCACAAGATAGCCATCGCGCACCTGGGCTAGCCATCAATCACCAGCAAGTTCCAGGAAGTATCACTAGCCAATGCTTGGTTGTGCTGTCCTGCTCAGTCTCTTGCTCACAACATATGCCTCAAGGACAAACCATTTGCTGGTAGGGAGCACCATATGCACGTCTTACAGCACATGGTTGCCATCTGATCTGCCCATAACTACGACTGCATACCTGCAGCCATCCATCACAAAACAGCTTCTACTTTACCCATCCAGTATCTGGGTGATGCTTACAATAGGGCTGCGATACCACTTACTGTTTTTAAAAGCTTACGGATAAGATTCAGCCTGATCCACCACCACAACAACCCATTCCCACATCTGGCTCCTAGCCATAAACAACTGACCCCTCCAAGCTACTCATGTCCTCTACAGCACTCGCCACCCCCCAGTATAGGACCTTTACAGGATTGACCAAATCAGCCCCAAGCTGGCACCGCCTGCACCACAGCATACTGGAAACCACTCCCGAGCAGGTATTGCCGCTTGAACACCAAATACTGGTGCAAACATCGGTTTGCTCTTGCGGCATGCACTGCCAATTTAACAGCCAGTCTACCACGCCCTCACATGCCCGTCCCTAAACACAATTACACCATCCGCTCGCGCGAAACATCTGATCATCTCCCAACTAACAAGCCAGAGTTTCAGATGCGTTCCATCCAGCAAATTCCCAACACAGACGGGGCTCCTCCTTGTCCTGGCCTCCCTGCTTCCAAACACACCCACACAGGCCACTAAGCATCCTTCTTGCTCTCCCAATTACGAGGGCACAATGCTACCTGCACCCTTACTCCGCTATACCATCCCATCCCACCCTTACAGCGAAGGTGGTGGTGAAGCCAGCGGCCTCCCCCTACCCACGCTGAAGCCCCTCGTACCATCTGGCCCACGTGCGATGCGAGCATGTGCCTCCAAATGCGCCTCCCCAGCATGCGGCTCCGCCCTAAGAGGGCTCACTCCCGCCCGCCCAAAGGGAGACTGCCGACCATGCTGGCTCCCCGACCCTCCCCCGCTACTACCCCCAGCACCCCTCTCACTCCCATGATGACTGTTTCCCCCATGCTTAGCAGCACTTGCTTCTGCCCTAAACTCCACTGTAGCACAAGCCCACGCAGCATAGTCTTTCTTCTCCTTGTGCTTCTTGTCCTTGTCCTTGTGATCGCCGCCTGCTGCTGCCCCACCACTGCTGCTTGCGCCATGCCCACGATGGTGTCTGTCCCCTTCCGGAGAGGGTGAGGGGCCATGGCCGTCTCGCTGCAAGACAAGCAAGCCAGGGAGTAAAACTCATGAAGAGGGACCAATCAACGCCAAGCAGCCACAGCATCCTAGGTTTAGGCTAGGGGTGATGCAAGGCCCGGACAATCTCTAATCTTCAGCTACAACGTACTGATGGGAGGCATAGCATACATAATGTGATCTGTAAGCTGTAACCAAATAAGCACCAGGCACTTATCCAGATGGATGCACAGGCAAGCTGAGCAGATTTGTAGAAGATGTATGTCATACTCCCCGCGACTGCCATCCCATGATCCTAATCATATACAACACAGTCCTACCACAAAGCCCGCCGGCAGCTGCAACACTCAAGACTGCTGCAGGCAATCTAATTGCTCTGTTGCCAGACCAGCCTCAAAAGCTAACCTCACCAATCACTCTATCTACTGTCCACCAACCCCGCAAGGTGCCAATCCAATTGGTATGCCAATCAAAGATGACACTCCCAATGACCCATTACAGTTTGCACCAGCAATGCACACCCTATGCCCAAGGCGATCATCATGTCTGTTTCAAATCAAATATCACAGCTTGAGTGCTCGTGCGGGTTCTTACTCTGCATATTCCACATAAACCAACTGCCAGCAGAACCAACCCACCAAAGAGCAAGAGGTTATGTACCCAAAAGAAGCCCTTTCTCACCTTCAGGTCCAGGCTCTGCCTCCTGCTGCCCGTCGACCTGCGCCGTTGCCTCCCGGCCCTCTTCTTCTTACCGTGTCCTGCCCCACCCTCCCCATCACCTGCCCCATCCTGTTCCCCAGGGCCATGCTCTGCTGTTCCGCCGCTGCCCTCGGCTGCACCACCCTCCCCATCATCAGCCCCCTCGGGCCCGCTGAAAGAGCTCCGGCGCCTCCTGTTCAACATCAACACATTTGGGCTGTCCACTGCAGTAGATGCTGATGCTGTCCCGCTAAGCGTAGCAATGGCTAGTGCAGCTATAGCTGGGTCCAGCTCGCAGCTTGCTTCCTTGATAGCCTCTATCGTAGACTTCCTAGTCCTCCCGCCCTTAGCGCCTCCACCAGAGCTGGACTGCTTCCTGCTGCTGCTCCCGCCGCCGCTGCTGCTGTGTCCATGGGCCCCCCTCTCATGCCCGTGACGGTCCTTGCTATCCCCTGGCTCGCTGGCATGCCATGACTGCCGCCGCTGCCTGCCACCCTCACTGGCGCTGTTGCCATCCAAGGAAGACCTCGGCCTGGGGGGCTTCCTATGGCTGTTGTCTTCCGCTTCTGAGCCGCTGGTGTGCCGGTTGGCATCTCCTGCAGCAGACTGCAGGAAACAGCAGGCACCAAGATACTCATATGAGAAGCTGCTAGTTCACTCACATAGTGAGACCTGCACCTACTGCTAATCATGCATTCTTCGACATCCTCCAGCCTACCAGGAAACTACAACTTACAATGGAGTCCTGAACCCTTGTAAAGCCAAGTCTCATACACAATATAGAAAATGTAAATGGAACTCAGAGCGCTAATGTAAGGAACACTCGAGTGCAAGAACGCTTTGGCAGAGCAAATGCAGCTCCAGCTACATTAACGAGCAACCTTGGCAAGCAATTTGAAACCCACGCTAAAATAGACTGCAGGCTTCCGAGCCTGCAGTGCTGCATACCTCTGCAGGTTTGTATGAATGTTCTGACAGCTACATCCGTCGCATAACATTGGCAGCCGACTGAAACACTAATGGTCAAGCATTACTTCTTTTGTGACAACCAAATCAGGAAAGCAGCCCCAGCCCAGGTGTCCTTACAGGAACCCGACCCATGGGAACAAGCTTACGCAATCTGCAGCCGTAATGAAGCACAACCTGCTGGTCTCAGATAACATAGCAATCAATAGAATTTGTTTAGTTGCAAATGTTAAACCATTCAAAAAGTCACAGGCAGAGCCTTAGTGGTTCCGTACAACATCTAGAAGAGGAACATACCTGCATATGCTGTAGGCGTGACGCTGGTACCCAGGGGGCTGGCTTGGGCTCAGGGGAGCTCAACACCCCATCAGAAGATGCTGCCCCACCCCCACTCCCAAAACCAGCAGCAGAACCAGACAGTGGCGTCACGGGCGCAGACGCACTGACACCAGAGGATGAGCCCCGCCAGAGCCCATTGGATGAAGCACGAGGGCTGCCTGTCAGTGCTGCTGCAGCTGCTGCCGCAGCCGCAGCTGCTGTGGCTGCTGCTACACCCACGGCATGACCCCCACCGCTGCTGGAGCTTGTCCCTGCACCAGACAGTCTTGTAGGCGTGCTTGGGTTGGTGCCCCGGCGGGGTGAGCCTGACTGCGACGTCTGGAAGCCTGCGAATGTGGGTGTGGCCCCTCCTGAAGAGCGCCAGGTAGGCGAGAAGGCTCCAGATGCAGCAGGCGGAGTACTCATAGGCGTTGCTGCTGCACTTGTAGGCGCCGAGAGGATCTTGTCAATGTAGGCTGCAACTTCCGGCGTTGCAGGTGAAGCTGTGTGCCGTGGGCTCCCTAGCATCCCACCTGCTGAGCTGCAAGCTTTGATGGGCGTAAGGTTGAAAGGCACACCAGTGGGACTCAAGGGCGGGGTCCCCCTTGCTCCGGTAGGCGCGTAGGGAGACATAGGCCGCTGTGATCCGGAAGCTGAGCGCCTGTGCTTGCCCTTGGTGTTCTCCCCATCCAACGAGGTCTTCACTGGAGGCAGTGATGGCAAGTCCACGCTTTTCCGTCCGCTCCTGCTGCTGCCTGCCTTGGCCCCACCACCTGAGCCACCATCTAATGATCCCCTCCTGGACCCCCCACGTGACCCATGGCCTCCATGACCGTCTGCTGCACCGGCACGTGAGCTGGGGCGGCTGTTACTGGCGCTGCCACCACCACCACCACTGCCACTAGTGTGCTTGCCACCAGATCGCACTAGGTGTCGCACACGCAGACTCGTACGCCTGCAGAACAAAAGCCAGTTAGTTGAGCATGGCGGTCACTGCCATCTTGCTGCAGAGGACTTCCCAAGCTCCCATGGACATATCCTGCTGATACAAATTGTTTCCATTTGGCAACCTCCAACCTCTCTTTGGAATGCCTGGGACTACAGCCTGACAATGAATCTAAGCAACCCTAACCCCCAGCTGTCACTACATCTCATGGACACTCCATAGCGCACATCTCCTTTACCAAAAACGATAGCTGCTAAACCATAAAGCAAGGACGAAGAGACTCACCAGTTGTCCACCTCCTTGAATGCATCAAAAGCTTTATTAGCCTCCTCTTCAGTGCCAAATTCCACCAAAGCAAACTGAGGGCTGTTGCAGTTCAAGGCTTGCACTGCAGTGTTGAGCCAGGAGGGCAGTTTGGTGGAGTTGGACGCCCTGGTGCAGATGCGGACCATGCGCACTTCCCCAAATCTCACAAACATCTGTGTCACAGACTCTGCAGCACAAGCGCAAATACCAAGATTTAACATGCAACACTGAGGCTGACCGCAGCAATACAGCGAGAAGGTGCAATCATTGCCCTCATTGAGAGATATGACAGGTCCATCTAATCACATCTGTAGTCACGCAGATACAATCTCAGCAAGCCTTCATGATCCGGCGTGGGCCCTAACAAGTGTCCGGCTATCCATTCCATGCTGCTTTTCACTCTTGCTGCACATATTGCAGCCCCTTCCACCCCCTGGTATTATGGTACCCATTCCACACCTTGACCCGCGCAAACAGCCTTACCTATGGTTGGCCCATCTGGCAGATGCTCCACCATGATGGTCCTCCTCTGGATGTCTGTTATATCAAAGTCAGGCACTGGAGCTGCACGCCGCACCCGCTTGGTGTCCTCCTGTACAACCAACTCACTGCTGCTTGCAAGCGCCTGTGTCACCACCTCCAGGTCCTTGGACAAAGCCTTCACACGCTTGAAGTTGGCCACCACCTTGATCGGCACTGCAGGAAGAAACAGCAGTGCACGGTGGACCTTGGAGATACTTGGAGGATGATCCTGACAAAAGCTTTACAGAGGGGAAGCAGAGCACTGAGGCGCAGATAGTCTTTGAATATGCAAGATGTGATAAGTACTTGTAAATGGAATTTGGCATCTTTGAACCGTACATCTCCAGCTGCATAGCTAGCTTGGGCGCATGCTTCTATACCATCAGGGGGCATGTCGCGCACGCCTATGGCATAGACAATAGCAAAGCCCTGTAGTGGCGCTTTGCAGAACAAAAGACGTAATGCTGCTGCTGCTCAGCTACCACCACCATCAAGACAGGTTACACCGTGAACAAGGCCTTCCCCATGCTGACTTTTCTCCATTTCGACCAATAATTACTCTTGAATTGCTGCATAACCTACATTTGCATGGACTTGCATCCCCCGACTCCAATGGTAAGCTGACACAGCCATGCTGCGAGGCCGCCTAAGCTGTCAAGCTGAAAACTTTATGTCTGCCTCTATAGTTGCAGGCTGTTGCTGTTGCTGCTGGTAGCAAGGACAGCTGCCGCTGCTGCTCCTTTATAATCGAGCTTAGCATGCCTGCCATGCTGCTCTACTGGCTCACAATTTTCTTTCAGGCTTACCATAGCCATCTGGATCCTTCTTGATCTGCTTCAGCAGATGCTTGTCCGTTGGGAGGTTAGCGTCGCTGAAGTAGAACTCCACCTGCGAAAACCAGGCATCAATGAACAATGTTTACTTGATGCCCAAGTCTGCTGCCCTGTTGCTTGCCACGGGTCAACCAGTACAGTAATGTGGAGTGTGTGGGTCACACTGGCAAACAAGATTGTTCAGTTACCTGCTTCCTTATTGCTGCCTTCACAGCCTCTGGGTCTGTAAGCTTGACATTGATCGCATGGTCTTCCCCTTCCTCGGGGTCATGCTCGTGATCGTCTTCTTCTTCAATAGCTGGTGGCAGATATGCAGCCTCTGTTTGAGACGCCATGCCTTGAAACCTGTCGAAACAAGACGGCCTCATTGGTGTTTGACGCTGTTTGAAATGTGTTCGCTCCTTGCACAAGCTTCCATCCACAGCTGCTTGATATACACTACTACGGCACCTATCGCTGTCGAGGGCTGTCGTCGTGCTGCTTGAGTTCCATAGGCTAGCCGGATGAGCAATCACAGGACATGCATACCCTTGGACCAAAGGTCTATAGACCCCAGAGCACACTTACTAGTAGCAAATGGCCACTATAGTTTGCCAATGTGTGTCTCTTAACACCTGTTTAAATCACGCCGAGACATTGCAGTGGGGGCCTCGTCGAATGACTGTGTGAGATGGGTGATGGAGCAGGGATGAGGGGATAGACGCGTCTTTGCGCGTAAGATCCGTTCCTGACCTGTCCAAGTGAAGGGCTACCTTTCTAGCTGCTAACACCAGCTGTGAATCTTGGCCGGATGCTGCTGACAATGGTAATGCTTAGAACCTTGTCTCAGCATGGGGGTTCAGCGATTGCACTTGTCAAGTGTCTTGGAGCACATGGAGCACTTGTCCTTCACTTGACAAGACCTTGAACCTTCCTTGGGCTGTTCAGACCTGCGCGCTAATACACAGCTGCTGCGAAGCCTTCCGTTTAGCAGCTGCGGTAGCCACTGGCGATGGAGGTTGTGTCCCCCAAATTGAGTCCCTGTAGCACGGAAGTAGCTTTCGGTAGAGTGATTCGCGTACAATGAGTCTATTTGGGCTTGGCAGGTACAATTGCTAGACCCGTTGCCATGTAGTCAATGGTTGCAGTGCTTAGTGCAGTGCATTGTAATGTATTATAGGAACACCAAGACTTTTCGTCCAAAGAAGAGCACACCAGTTGGCAGTAAGGTGACGACTGGTACCTCTGTACCCTCGGCATCGAATTGCTCAACGGACTCACATCAGTTCGCATTGGCTGGCAGGGCTTGCAACTCAAACGGCATATAGATGCCACACTTGGTCAGGGAAACCTCTTAGAAGCTGTGCGCCTGCCACCTGGGGAGGACATTAAGGAGTGGCTAGCAGTGAACACAGTAGATTTCTACAATGCCATCAGCGTACTGTACAGCACACTGGCCGAATTTTGCACAGATCGGAACTGTGAAGTCATGTGTGCAGGCAGTAAGGTAGGTTGTGGCAGAGTGAGGCCTTGCGGCAGGATTTCAAAGCAGCTCTTGCACACCTATACAACACATGCAAAGCACCTGCTTCTGTCACCGCCACTCATCAAAGGTTGGCAGGAAAGAAATTGCGAGTACGACAATGTGCTGAATTTTGTTTGGCGGGCATTGCTTTCACCTGCTGCTGCAGTACGAGTACTTATGGGCTGATGGCATAAAGTACAAGAAGCCAGTCCGTTTGCCGGCTCCTGAGTACATTGACAAGCTGTTTGACTGGGTTGAAGCACAGGTGGGTCCACCCGGTGGAGGCAACACCAGCAGCATCATTTGAAATTCTGTTGAATCTTCAAGTAGTCTGGTTGTGCAGTAACACCCTGGAGGTTGGATCGTCAGGAACTAGGTCTAAGCAGTGATGTACAGCGACAATGGCGAGCTGTCTGCATAGAGCCTGCTGACAGCAGTGGCTATGATCTGACATGCATTAGTACACGGCATCAACCAATGCATGTCTGCAAATGCAATGCCAGTTTTTGCCATTGGGATGGTGGTACACTACGCAAGCACACCAAAAGCAGCCTAAGTGCAAAGCACCAGGTGAAAGTGCCACAGATTCAATATCAAAAGGTTTCTAGAGGTGCTTATGGAGGCTATACACTGGTCCACCTTGTGGTCTCGCATGAGTTCTTGATATGTTGGCATATGTTACTTTCTGCACTACAGGGAGCATGCGACTCCATCATATGCTAAGCATTACCTGGTACCTTTCTGGATGCAGATAGATGACCCATCAGTGTTCCCTGCCCAGTTTGGAATGCCCTTCCCACCAAATTTCATGGAGGTGGTGCGCACCATGTACAAGAGGTTGTTCCGTGTGTACGCCCACATGTACCACTCACACTTCAAGCAGATATGTGCGTTAGGAGAGGAGGCTCATCTAAACACCTGCTTCAAGCACTTCATCTTCTTTGTCAAGGTGAGGGTGCCTCTGATCCTCAAGCCAAGAGGTGTTGCCACTTAGGAAGGCAGCTGTGTACACCCATATTGCAACGCATGGTTACTGAAGGGTGTGTTGGGGCCTGCATTGCTGCTGGTACATTGGCTGCCACCATGAACGCCAGCTCTTGCATGGGCTGTTGTCAGTTTAAGGCCCAGGGCGCTTTATGGGCTCGGCTGCTCCATCGCATATCAGGCATGTCAGTGTGCATCAGTCTCTGTTTGGCCAGCTGTGAATGCCATGCACTCCTTGCTGCTGGTGTCCTGCTGCTTCCACACCTTTCAAGGCCCAACAAGTAGCCTGGTGCACAAAATTCAGTCAATGCATCCCTGTACGGCAAGGGGACAGTACACTGTTCTCTGGCCGGGATTCAAAGCCAAGGTATTTTGTTCTGTGCTTGCAGCATTTTGACCTGGTGGAGGACAAAGAGCTGGCACCCTTGCAAGAGCTCATCGACCAGTTCACAGCAGGACGGGGCAATAGTTTGTAGCAGCAGCAGGATGCTTATGATTAGGGGTCAAGCTTGGTGCTCCACAGCATATGCTGTGCTGTGCTATCATTGCTGGCGGTTGCGCCACACATATGAAGGCATGTTGAAGGATGGCATGTTTGTGGAATCTTGTATGTAGACATTCGAGGATCAAGTGTGACACGATACAAGGTCACTTTTCACAGTTGCTACCACATGGCCCCATCAGAGATACAGGGGGCGGGGGCTTGGTCTCATTATGCACCCTCCCAGGGCAGGCGGTCACAGGGGCTGCCTTGGCAGTTGTGTCATTAGTCTGCTGGTTGCAGTGTGGGGCAGGGATGGTTCATGAACCAGATCACAGCACAGCCCTGTTGCCGTGCAGCGCCCGTGTTTTCTGATTACCAGACTATCAACTGGCTTGACAGGGCACACCTTGGAGCCAATGAAGGCTCAAACATAGTATGACTGCAACCATAGGTGGTAGCCCTAACTGTCAAAAGTTAAGGTGGTTGGTTATTGGTTGCTGTCCTCCTAGTGCGTACTTGGCTCAGGGGTTTTGGCTTTGGGGTCGAAGGAGGGTGTGGCTTCATCTTGTTACGGAAAATATGTTGAAATTGGGCTAGTTGGTGGCTCGGTTCAGGTTGTTTGGAGGTTCACGGATCTGTGAATGAAAGGGAGGTCCGACTCTATAGCCAACTGATGTGGTCATATGTCAAGCGGCGAGGCTCTGTCCAGTACGTCTATGTTCGACATCGAGTTGGCTGGAATCCTGCACAATAACATTCGATGTACGGCATCCATCGGCCGCACCGAAGCGCCTGCGACAGACGGGTGAGTGCCTTCAAACTTCGAACGAATCACTTGTGTCACTCCAAAATGAAAGGCAAGCGCTCTGCTTCTCTGTCTTGTGGGCCGTTATAGTCAGCTGCATTAAGCCCCGTTGTTACACCCGAAGCTCTGTACGGAAGGTCCTGTGCATGCATCCGTCCCATAGTGCGCGCCATGCAAAGCCCGTAGCTCCTGCCTTTGAATGACCCTATCGAACAGCTACATACGCTTAGCTCCTCTATCAAACAAGACCAGTGTCACCGGGTGATCTATATCGGACTGTCATTTTGGGGCATGTGCATTATGCTTCCCAGACGCTGATGCAAGCGTACCAAGCGTCCCTGTCGTACGAGCTCTAGAGGCTCTGTGTGCCAGCAATGTACATCAAGGAGATCATCATCGATGGTTTCAAATCTTATGCGCAACGGGTGACACTGCCGAGCTTTGATCCGGGCTTTAATGCCATAACTGGTTTAAATGGCAGTGGGAAGTCCAACATATTGGACTCGATCTGCTTCCTGTTGGGCCTCAAGACGCTTTCGCAAGTACGCAAGACTCCAGATCGGTCATTCCCCGCGGCAATTTGAAGCATGTACTTATAGAGGGCTGCCGCGTGCAGGTGCGAGTTCAGACCCTTCAGGAGCTTGTTTACAAGCAAGGCAGTGCGGGCATCACGAAGGCCGCTGTTTCCGTTGTGTTCCATAATGATAAGCCACAGAACAGCCCCTCTGGATACGAGGATAAAGAATACATCACAGTCACACGTCAGGTGTGGGGCTGTATGCAGCTGCAGGCTAGGCGCCTCCTACTGGAGCCAGCAACATCTTGCAGCAGGGCTTATCCTAAGAGCAGTGCTAATGATGGATCTGTTCTGACAGATTGTGATAGGAGGACGTGACAAGTACATGATCAATGGTCATGTGGCCAATCAAGCGTAAGTGTACTCATGGGTGTGCCTCTTGCAGAGACTAAACATTAGCAGCTCTAAGCCGAGTGCCTCTCACAGCATGTGTAGCAGTTTTGTGGGCCATGATATTGCCTGCGTCCATGTGAAAACTTTAGGGACCTTACACAAGCAAGCTGTTGATCTGGTCTTCCTGCCTGCACAACATACTACATGCTTCGATAGCTTTTGGATTCAGTGGGCTTCTTTCCAGGACAATGGAAACAAAGAAACACTGCCGACTCTCCATGATGAATCTCCAAAACTTGTCCTTACTTGATGTGCAGGCGAGTAGCAGACCTGTTCCAGTCAGTGCAGCTGAATGTCAACAATCCCCACTTCCTCATCATGCAAGGAAGAGTGACAAAGGTGAGCATGCATGCCTGATGACCCCTGCAGGGCCATACTTGAGAATGACAGGACCAGACAATGTATTAGAATGGTTTTACATGTACCGGGACTGCATCGTGCTAAAGCTCCAGTGAAGGGAAGCTGTCCGAACTGACAATCAACATACTGCGCCAGTACCTGGGCTTGGATTTTGACGAAATGCTGTGTAGGAGATGCATGCAGTGCTTATGTATGATATCATTCTTGTGCAGATCATGAACATGAAGCCACCAGAGATCCTGTCCCTGCTGGAGGAGGCATCGGGAACAAAGCTTTACGAGCGTAAGAAGGATGCAGCACTGAAAACACTGGAGAAGAAGCAGAAGAAGCTGGATGAGATAGACCAGGTACGCTGGCTGCTACCGATGTTTCTCCTGTGAACACAAATGCAGCTCCTTGAGGACGGTGATATGCAAGTATGCTGCTGGATTCCGAGCCAGAAATCAGACCAGCTGCATTAGCAAGTGCTGTGGTAATTGGAACAAGATGCTTGACAGGTCATAGGGTGCTGGGCTTGAGCTAGGGCACCTGAGCTTGTCGGCAAATGCAGCCGCTCAATGTCTCATTATGTCTGTTTTGGTGCTATACGGCACCTATTGGACAAGCAATGAACATGTTAAGGCAAAGGCAGACATAAATGGTGCAGCATGGTCCAGCTAGCAGGCATCCTGATGTGAAGGGGGCGGACACTCCCTCTGTCCCACCTCCGCCTATCCAATTCCAAACCAGTCCCTCCCCTTGGACCTTGCAAGCTGCAATGTTCTAAGCTCCAGTTTCTTGCTCTGCTGTCTTCCCTCAGCTTATGGAGGAGCAGATGCTGCCGAGTTTACGCAAGTTGGAGGCTCAGTGCGCAGAGTACCACGAGTATGCAGTGACCAGCCAGAATCATGAAAGGCTGAAGCGCTTCTGTGTGGCTTGGGACTACCAGAATTGCCAGAAGTAAGTTGCGGGCATGGGCTGGACAAGTAGCGATCCGTGCTGATCATGTGCCTTAATTCATGTTCTATGTCACATTGTGTTGGGTGGTGTCACCACAGACCGTTGCTACACTTTGCATGTTATTGTGGCACCATGAGCAACATAACGATGTTGCATTGCCTGTGCTGTATTCTTGACAACATGGGCAAGCATGGGTTGCCTCATGGGTCTTGTCACTTGTAACAGGGGATGGGTTGTAGAGGGCTGAATGCAGCTATGCACTATGTCATACTTCATGGGCCCACCCGCGTCGACGTTGACTGTGTCACGTTTGAGCTTCGCCTTCTGGCTGTTGCAGGGCCATAGACACTGCAGAGGAGGAGATTGCGGCTCTGACGGAGCAAGTAGCAGGCTTGCAGACAACCAGCACTGAAGTGGAGGCTGAGCTAGCTGATAAGGTGTCAGAGGTCAACCAGCTGCAGACAGAGAAGGAGATCCAAGCAGGCGGAGAGGTCAAGGAGCTGCAGCAGGAGGTGGATGAACTTGCTATGAAGTAGGTTTGTTTATGGCTTGGGATTCTTATGTGTTTTATTGGTGACAGATACTAGCAGGATGCTGGTTGAGCAAGGATTCATCCTGTTTTGGGCAGCAGACAAACAGCATGACAAGCAAAAAGTGATTGGGAGAGCACAGCAGCAGCGGATATTTTGGCCTTTTGAATGCAGTCAATGGCGTTGCCTTGGTTAAGCATATTCTTCGTTATGCACGATTTGTAGCTTAGAGCAGCTAAGCATGACTGTGGCCTGATATCCCCATCTGTATGAATGACTCTTGCATATGTGGTTCATGCGCACACTTTCCCCTACTTAACCAGCAGGTATCATCCAAGCACAATGCAAATGCTGCACTGTTGTGTTTGTCGATCTTTCACAAAATACGCGTACCGTGCTTCATGAATATGCTTTTGGCGCCTTATGGTCTTTTATGCATATGGCACATTATGGTGCTTTATCAAGATGCATATGGCACCTTATGAAGCTGGCATCTTGCTGTGCCCCTGCTTATGTGCTGCAGCCTGACAAAGGACACCACCAACTGGAAGAACAAGAAGGACTCTCTGGATGGTGAGCAGGCAGCACTGGCGGGCTTGAGGTCTGCCCTGCAGGACCTGAACCAGGAGGAGCTGGCAGCAGCAGTGGCAGCAGCACAGGAGGCAAGAGACAAGGCAGCTGAGGCCCTGGGGGCAGCAGAGCATGGGGTGGAAGCAGCTACACGGGAACTTGCTGGTAAGTAGCGATCGAGTGAATACCAGGGTGGCTGCATGCTGTGTAGTGAGACTTGGATACCAGGTATGTCATCACGCTGTAAGGTAGTACTGCAGCATGCCCCAAAGGAGAAAGGAAATGAGAAAAGAGCTTCATGAACAGCGCAAGGGGGGGGGGCGCTTGCTGTATGCGTGTAGGGGAGGGGAACGGGTGCCCCAGCCTGTCAGTGCACATGCTGTACTGAGAGCTGTCTTGTGGTAGTCTGGCATGGGGAAAGAGACTTTGAGAGCATGGCGGCTTCCTGCTGGCCGGAACGAGGTCAGAGACAACCTGATATCATATGTGTGAAAGCTGTAAGTCTAGCTGATTTCCCACTTGGCATCCCTTTCCTGGCATGTGCATGCAAGACTTGCGTCTGTATTGTAGTACGCCATTTTCTGCATCAAGAGTCCTCAAAACTAGGGCAGTATACCAGGATGGTTCCGGCTTGCGCAATCTTAATAAAGTCCATGAACTCTCTAAAAACAATAAGCACTTCTATGTTCTCACTTCAGGTGCTGAGGCCGGGGATGGCAGGGATGAGAGCAACAAGAGCTTGGAGGAGCGGCTCGCTGATGCACAGGTGAGCCTTGTGCTGAGGCAAGTGCAGGAATACGTACTGGTAGCTGTACTTGTAGAGGTGTCTGATTACTGGGACTGCATCTAGCCACTCCTCTGTTGGCGGGCGATTTTGTGTGGGCTTTCTAGTCCTCAGGCAGCAGTCAGTGTTTGCGACCCCTGTTTGCAGTCTTGTGACCAGCTTCAGTAAGCATTGCAAGGGGTAGAAATGATTGGCCTCGCAGTTCTTATCACAGAATGGCTTGCTTTGCTAGATCGATGCTCAAATGTCAATTAAAGTTATCGGCTCAAGCACTTCAAGGGAAACTAGCCGGTGCGTCCAGCAAGTGGCAGATAGCATCATATCAAGCACCTGGTGCTTGCAGTTCATGCCATGCTAAATGTGTGGGCTGTCGAGCTCTGTCTTTGAAAGGGGTTAAATAGAATGCAATCTAGCTGAGGTGTGATGCATGTGTTGCTCTGTGTCTGCAGAATGCTCAGACAGCAGCAGATGCAGAGGCTCAAGCAGCAGCTGTCCGCATCAAAGTCCTCACAAAGCAGCAGGCGGAGCAGAAGAAGACGCTGGCTACCAAGGACAAGGAGGCTGGGAAGCTGCAGGCGGAGCTCACAGCAGCACAAGCAGCACTCAGCAAAGCCACCAGCAGGTTGCAGGTAAGCCATCTGTCGTTATTTACTATCGGGTGACTCCCCTGCTCTTGCAAACCGGTACTCTACCATTGAGCTATGCACCTAGTCTATCAGCGTTGCTGCTGTATTGTATACTGCTTCTTGTATTGCTTGATAATTTACGATTGAAGGGATTCGAACCCGTTGATTTTTTCCCATATCACAACAGGCACGCGGTTGCAGGTAGACTCAGCTTGTGTGTGGGCTAGTGCACCCTGGTTTGTGTCGCTTTGCAATTGTGATCAGGAGCCTTGCATTCATGACCTGGGTTTCTTTCTTTGGCCTTTAGCATGGCTGATCTTGCATTGACGGCACTGTGTGAAGCAACCACTGTGTAAGATGAACCAAGGCGGTGTTGACTTATTGATCTCCTCTATAGCCTTTAGATGGCAATCGAGATCATGCCTAAGATGCCACTTCACCGTACTCACGTTCATTTACAACAGATAATGCGCCTCTTACTCCTTGCCTTTGTGTGCACTCTGTCTCCACCCTTATGTCCCGCCCCTTGCTCCAGTCCTTGGGCTATGACCCAGCTGCAGCAGAGGGCTTAGAAGCAGCTCGGAGGGAGGAGCTGACTGCAGTGCGGTCTGCAAAGGAGGCAGTGGAGCGGCTGGAGTCTCAGCTAGGGGGCCTGGACTTTGCTTACAACGCCCCAGAGAGAGGGTGGGATCACAATCGAGTCAAGGGGGTGAGCTGGGCAGGGATAATCTGGTAAACATTGCATGTAACTTTTCTGGTATCTGTCTACCCTGCTGCCACCAGTGCTGTTTAGGCTCTTCAAAAACATTCTGGTGATATACACCATATGGCAAAAGAATGCATGGACCAATGAATAGTCAAGTAGACACCAAGCCACGGTAGTCCCTTCAGCCCCTTATTGCCGAGTCACCACATTGATGAACAATAAAATGCAGTCGGTCCAGCTGCAGGCAAGACACGGTTCTGGATTGCTGCTGGTCGTATGCCGCGAGTCAAATGCTACTGGCAGAACAGGGAGTAACCAAATGATATGACCTCTCATGGGCCCCTCCGAGAGAGGTTAGCTCTGGTTGCTGACAATGGTAACATGATATAGCTGCTGCTTGCGCTGCATCAATGATGCAGGAGTGCAACTGTCATCCTGTTAGGTCCAGAATGGGTTATACGCGCCGTATAGTAATAGCTTGTTCTTCAAAGGACCCTTCTGTACTCTGCCTGCACTCCCTTTGTAGCAAAGCATGCTTGCAGCAACTGGGACAGAAGCGCTTTTCAAGATAAAGACTCTTGCATGTACACAGGGACGAGCAGCCTGCTGCCTGCTAATCGTTTTGCAATTACGGCTTGTATTGTTTTGATCAACAGATCTTCTATGCATTAAGTGTATGTTGATCTTGGTACTGACACCCCAGGTGGTAGCCAAGTTGGTGAAGGTACGGGACCCAGCTGCAGCTATGGCACTGGAGGTCACGGCAGGAGGGCGATTGTACCAAGTGGTGGTGGACACTGATGCCACTGGCAAAGCTCTGCTGGAGCGGGGAGGCCTTACAAAGCGAGTGACCATCATCCCACTCAATCAGGTGGGCGGGACTGCTAGAAAAGGGGGGGGGGGGGGGTGAATGTTGGGATCAGATGAGGTTTCAATATCAGAGCTTGGAGGAGTAGGTAGCTTGCATACGGGTGAGAATGGGAATGTAATTGGGGCCAAGAGGGAAAGAGGGTTGTGGCGGTTGAGGGGAGGGTGGCGATATGGAAGGGAAAGGCAAGAAGCAAAAGTGGAAGAGAATGGCAGAGTGGAAGGGGCAACTGGTAGAAAAAGGGGGTGGAAGGAATAGCAAAATGCCGCAGTGCGAGAGAGCAGAAGGATGGGATATTCTGTCGACATAAACAAGAGGGGAGACGGCAAACGGCCATATCCCAAAAATGGGAAGGGGGAGTGCTGGGGAGGGCAGGGTAGGAGGAGGAAGGGGACCTCCTGTTTGCTGTGTCAAGAACTTAGGAAGCAAATACCAGTCTTGCAGCGGCGCTGGTCAAGTTACTTTGTCATGGTCGATATATACTGCATCAGTCACTTCACCACTGTGTTGCTTGCCGGCTTTGCCTTCTACCCATGATGCATGTTTTCTTGATGGTAAGCACAGTGCATGTGCTGTCTGGCAGCCCCTCTGGACACGACAGCAGACTGCTAGTGAACCACGTACGCAACCTGCATGGCAAGAGTTGTCCATAGTACAGCCGTCGCAAAACCTCTGCGGGTGCTGTATAACAGCTTGAAGCCATTTACACAACTGATGTGTGCAATGTTACCAGTATACTCCTCATGCCAGTGCAGAGGTTTTCTTGTACAACAGATCAATGGAATTTTCTCTGTGGTGTGTCCCCCAACAGATCAAGTACAGTGATCTGCCAGGAGGGGTGCTGTCTGCTGCAAGGCAGCTAGCGGGGAACAAGGCAACCCCGGCAATCGAGCTGGTGGGCTATGACCATGAGTTGGAGGCAGCCATGAAGAATGTGTTTGGAGGGGCTTTCATCTGCCAGGTGGGTATTAACTCAGGTACTGGTACTCTGTCTGTCTGAATCGCATATTTGTAAAACCCTCGGTATGTGTGCTGTGCCACAGTTCACCGCTCTGTCTGCTGTTCCATCATGCTGCCTTCTTAACAGCTTGAGGTGCGGGGCATATGGCACTTTTGCTATGGCATATCATGGAATGTGATGCTGCCTTGGAGGCTGCTGGAGGCCATGAACACCACATTGTTTCCTTGTCTACTGCGATGCAGAGGCAAGGGAAAGCTTTTGAGCACAGGGCTGAGAGAGCATCACATGATATAGGGCAGCATGGCTCATGACACGTTGGCGTCATGTTAGACGCTTACTTTGCGACACGGTTTGGCAGGAATGGCCTTAGCCACCATGGCATATATGATTAGTGCTTTTGCAAAGCGCCCAATTTGCCTCTGGTTTGATGTGATGCGGTAAGAGGCATTTGACAAGGGTGAATTTCAGGCCGTTGATGTATTCATTTCTTCAAACCTCTATACTACTTTCAAAAAACGAAGGTAGCGGTCCAAGATACTGGACCTGGAACAAAAACGACTGAACCTGACCGTCTGTTGGGACTCTCTTGCACACAGCAACCCGCATGGTACACATTATAGACGCTGTGACATGTAGTTGCCTCCTAATCCGTGCCGCGTGGAAAAGCTGAGCCCTTTACCATGTGGTCCACCTGGTTGCACTGATAGCCGTTCATTGCACACCCTGCTTCATTCAGGATGCTGGAACAGCCAAGAAGCTGGCGTTCTCAAAGGATGTTGCCCGCCGCTGCATCACCCTGGATGGCGATGACTTCAACCCAGGTGGCTTGTTGACAGGAGGGTCACGGGCACAAGGGGGCAGTGTCCTCAGCAGGTGAGGAAAACACCTAGGGCTTAGGCTTTAGGCTTTGGAGTCTGCACCCTGCTTGCTGACAAGGGGGTCACAATGAGGGAGTGTGCTTAGCAGCTGGGAAGACAGGCTGCAGCTATATGCACATCAAATTGCTGTACATGAGCACAGTGCGAGTGCCTATGAGCCATGGCTACTGGAAAATGTCATCATCTAGCTGTTTTGCATGTGAAGAGTTGCATGCCCCCCCCCCCCCCCCCCCCCGTAATCACCAATAGCACAGGTTTGCCTGCTGGTTGGGCCTGGTTTGGGGCCCCTATGCAAGGGAGGTAAAGCAGAGGAAATGCAGGAAGAGCAAGTGCTTGTTGCCCTGCAGGCACAGCTGCTTCTTCCTCCGATGTGGATGCCATCAAGTCAAGCCACCAACGAGCAGTGTTGTCTCAGCAAGCTTGGTGTGCATGCATGGACCCTGTGATTATAGTAGCTCCAGCAGGAGAGATAGCATGTGGAACACAGGTTCAAGCTGCAGCTGGCCCATGTACTTCTTGGAAGTTCCTGCCAAGAGCCGCATCCTTTGCATGTAAATAGCAGTGCTGTTGTCTAGCAAGTTACATTTGCCCACCACAGATGGCCGCAGCCACACGCACATAAAATATTGTAATGACCATGTGGGATTGATTACGGCATTGATGTTGTTTGTGCAGGTTGGCAGCATTGATGGAAGCCGAGCAGGCACTGACAGGTCACCAGCAGCGGCTGGCAGATGTAGAGGCACAGCTGGCAACAATGGCAGCTTCCTGCAAGGAGTACAAGAGGTGCGCTGGCCAAGACTCACCAACGAGCATACTGTTGGTGGGTTGCAGTCACTTAATCATCATTTGTACATGTACAGCCAAATGGCATGCAGTTTTTGTACGCTTTTCTGGCATATGGGCCTGCCACAGGTCAGTGATCCAACAGAGCTTTGGCCTATGAACAGACAACAAGAACTGTCATCTCGATTAAACCCCAGGAAGAATATGTTTGCATGACTGGGACTAAGCTTCAAACTCTGAATACCGGTACGTAAAGCAGGCTGACCCTGGACTGGAAACAGGTGGAAATGCTGTTGGGTTGAATTTGACTGGGTTGCTGGTGCAGGTTGCATCAGGAGGTGGAGCTGCAGCAGCACTCCTTGAACCTGCTGCAGGAGCGTATTGCGGGGAGTGAGAGCCACCAGCTGGCTGAGGCATTGGCAGCAACAGAAGCAGCTGTGGCAGCAGCCACAGAGGAAGCACAAGGTGCACAGCAGAGGAAGAAGGAGCTGCAGGCACAGGCAAAGGTGGGACAGCGAGCTTCTCATCTGTGATGCATCATGACTCCTTGTAGCATGAAGATGGCATGTTGTAAGATGCTTTGCCAAGCCCTTGTGATGCTTTTCCCCGTGGTGGTGCATACCTTGGGTGATGTCCTTGCCTTGATGGGATTCATCAGGAGACGGTGTAGGGCCTATTTGCAGGCCCTTGAATGCCCTTCCAGTAGGATCTTGGGTATGTACCTAGTGTTAGCAGCTTGGCCTGGTAAAGTATATAAATGGGTCCTGGTTGCTGTGGGCTCGTGAGACTCCCACAGCATGAAGCCGCCGACAACTAGGCGCAGCAATCCATTGTGGCGTTGATCAGTAATGTTGGCCACCCCAATGTCTTGCTTGCTCATGCTTGCAGACGCTGGAGCAGGAGCTGGCTAACCTCAGCAAGGACCGGGACAAGCGGGTGAAGGCAGCTCAGACCAAGCTGAAGGCGGCTAAGCAGGTAGAATTGATGGCGTGGGTGGGGCGAGTTTAGGACATTAAGTGGAGTTCTGCCTGACTCAGGTCATAGTATGACTGTACTGCCTGCACAAACCCTGCAGGCTCAGCCTGATGTGTGCCATCAGCCCCGCGTTTCAACCTGATTCTGTGCTCTGCTCAATCGTGATGTATGATGCCAATGCCCATCAGGCGCCAAGCAAGCACCTGCCATTACCAGGGTTGTTGCACATTCCATGATAACCGGTAACCAAGGTGGATTTAAACTGCCTCTGTGTAAGGCAGTCTTATGCTGCTCTTAGGCAAGCCTGCCAGTATCAAGTGTCATGTACTATGACTGGTATAACCCCTGTGGTTGCAGGCTCTAGAAGCAGCCAAGAAGCAGCTCCGCGCCAAGGAGGCAGCTCTTGCAGAAGCCGTAGCAGAGGCTGAAGCAGCAGCAGGGGAGCGGACTAAGCTGGAGGAGCAAATCAAGGCATCCTTAGCGGCAGTGGCAGGTGGGCATGAGACTTGTATACTAGAGCTAAGCCTGCTGCTGGCGCCGTGGTAAACATGTGAACCATGCTTGCTTACTGGGTACAGGTCCAGAAGATACCGCCGAACACACTAACCATAGCCAAAAGACGTGCCATCTTTAGTTGCATTATGAACATCTTATACTGTTATGGACCATCAGTGTTAATTCTTGGCCAGGTACGTTTAAGGGGGAAAGCTGCTAAATCATGACCTGCTCAACTTTCACCAAAACTTTGTAAGGACCACACATAGGGTGTCCTGAGACTATATGCAAGCCTGGAGCATGTTCTGACCCGTTGCTAACCCCACCTTTTCCTGCTGCTGGTGCTGCTGCATGGAGGTGCCCTTGCACATAGGGGCCGTTGCTGGTTCGATCTACTGCTGCCTAACGGATCTTACGGACTTATTAAAACACGGTGTAATCGCAAGCGCACGAACATGCACCTCAAAGCCATTGCTCGTATGCAAGTTCGACCCTGACTTACCAGCTCCATAGGTAACACCTTGCGTATCAGACGCAGACCTCTATAGGCCCCAGCAAGTAGCAGAACTTAAATTTGCCCTCACAAACTAAACTGGGATGCAGCAAAACAAAGCGCGGAGCCTCTTGTCGACTTAGCCGATAGGTTGCTCGCGGAAGATCGCCCATGCAGACGCGTAGGGCCCCGGGGTCTGAAAGAGAGGCTCAGGTGCGGATATTTTCGAACAATAACTTAGGGAATGAGGGCATTTGAAGTTTCAGCTATCGAGATTGGGCTTTAGAGGTCTGCGTTCGCGGCGGACTCACGTGAGTCACTGTGACATGTAACCTGGGCCGGAACCCTTACACCCTCGTAAACCTCAAAAGCGCCGGCCGGCGCCGGCCGGCGCCGGCCGTGATGATCACGGATGGGTTTGTTTCACTCTAGTATGCTTGCCCATGCCACCCCAGCGCTTTAGCTGCCTGCATTGCACCAGCCCCAAATGCCCCTGGAATCACCAGCCTTCCCCCTTAAGCCGAAAACATACTTTGTTTAGAGTTTGATTGCCTTTCATCGACACATTGCACAGGTTAACTCCACATCTGCAGCCCAAGAGCAGGGACAGGACAGTGGCATGCACAGCTGGAAGCAAATGTGACAATGCCAACTAAACATAGCCCATGTTCCAGCTCCTGACTTACAGAACCTCTCATAGCTTACTGACTCCCTTGCTGAGGGGAACGCAAATGCTGTGGCTCCAGTGTTGCAGCTGGGGAGCAAGAGAAATGCAGCTGCACAGTGGTGATGCAATCACCACGTCGTACCCTGTTTGTGTGCATTATCACATTTCAGTGGTGTGATCCTCAGCTTTTCTGAGCTGCACTGGCTTACTGCCTCTGCTTTGCATGCACAACTGCATCATTAAGCATGGCAGTGTGTAGAGCAAATGTGTGCAAGTGGCAGCAAATATTACAATGCCAACAGAACATAGCCAGTGTAGCAGACATGGCCTTTTGCATGACATGTACGTTCTCGTCTCCAGAGGATACACGTTCTCTGCTGCTCTCACAACAAGTGTCCATCTAACCTACAACCACATTGTGCACAATTGGAGCTTTCGAGCCGTTCAAAATGCTGATTCTCATTCCTGCAGCTCAAGAGGAGGACGTGGGACAGCTGCACGAGCAGGTGGCAGCAACAAAGGCAGCACATGCCAGTGCAGCAGAGCGTCTAGCAGCCAAGCGTGCCAGACTGAAGGAATGTGACCAGGAAATCAAGGCCCTGGAGAAGGAGCGGGCCAAGCTGGCCAGGAGGCAGCAGGAGATTGAAGTTGAGAAGAAGCGCCTGGAGAGCCGGTAAGAGCTTGGGCCTGATATGGATTTGGTCTTGCTTTTTATTGCAACACCCATGCTGATGCTTGTTTGACAGGATATATTTTTGTAATTTTCCAAAGTTATAGCTTCAGCAGCAGGTCGTATGACGGACAGCGGATATACTCTACCCACATGGTGAGTCCGTGTGGTAGCGTCAGTGACCTCAATGCCTAGGTAAGCATCCAATAGTTCTGGCGCTGCTGAGCCAAATGTCTTGCAAGGTAGATGCACTGTACTGCTTGCAGCTCCACTGTAAGGACACGCACCTTCCACTGGTAAACTAGGCCCTGTTGTGCATCCATGTGACAGGATCAACTCAAGCCGTGGTGAACAGGCTGAGAAAACCGAGCGGATGCGCAAGCAGGAGGAGAGCTATGACTTCATCCTGCGGGAAAAGCACATGTTTGGCTCTGGGGAGTACGATTTCCAGGCAATTGACCCCAATAAGGCCTATGCGGAATATGAGGAGACCGGCAAGCGGCTGCAGCAGCTGAAGGAGCATGGCATCCAGAGGCAGGTGAGCAGTGGCTTTGGCCCTGGCGGGCGTTTTAGTAATCCGTGTATGGGGGAGCAGGCACATGAGAGTATGGCACTGAGTCACACCCATCCACATATGAGCAGTCAACGTATTGCTTCAGTTATGCGTGCTTGCAGCCACAGTCCCATCTGAGGCTACTTTGGGAAAAGGCCAAGTCCGACCAAGCGAGATGCAAGGAGTACAATGGCGATTGTGCTGATAAGGGACGAATTGCACAGAGCCTAACAGATCCAAAGCACAGCACACAAGGTCGCTGTTGTTACAGTGAGAGTGGGATGAACCCAGGTACAGGTCAAAATGACAGCAACCGCAGCATATACTTGTGCCACTATGCAGACCGATCACATTTGTGAGCCAAAGGAACAGTTACAACCAGCTCATGCGTAATCCTTTTGCTAGGCCCAAGCAAGATTGAGTGCTTGAAGTGCAATTTTATTGTAACTGCATGCTGATCTCATGAACATTGCTTGGGGTATCATGTATGCTGAAATCGCTCTTCTGTTGACCCTGAGGTCTTACATCAAGTGCATTCTTCATACCTGCAGGCGGATCTGATGTACCGGCGCAACAAGGAGGAGCTGGAAGGTCTGCAGGTCAAGAGGGACCAGGTGGAGTGTGATAAGAAGCAGATCAGTGCGGTCATACAGGAGCTGGATGATAAGAAGAAGGCAGCGCTGAAGAACACTTGGGAGCAGGTGGGGCTTTGCCTGGGCCGTTAGTTGTTTCTTTGCAAGGGCCACCAGTTGCTATATGGCAAGTCTAGCAGAGTTGAGTTTGGTACGACTATGAATTGCATCCTCTTCTGAGCAGGCTGGAGTGTCCACTGCAAGGGCTTGTTGTAATGCCAAATTTTGACTGGAAGTGGTAGGTGCAGTCTGCTCAAACATGCAAAGGGCTTGCACTTTTAGCCATCTCCATATGCTTGTCTTCAGCATTGCTGACAAGAAGCATAGTGCTGGAAGTTAGCTTCAGCCAGTATGCAGTAAACATTGAAGGCTCATATTTCCATGTGATGTCTGACCTGTCTTGCTGCAGTCAATGTGTAGATGAGCTTCCACACAGCGCCTCTTATGCCAAAATAATTCATTTGTAATCGGATTACGGAACTGAATGCTGCAGGTCAATGAGTTCTTTGGCTCCATCTTCAGCACGCTGCTGCCCGGGACACAAGCACGGCTGGTACCGCCAGAGGGGGGCACCTTCTTAGATGGTGAGTGTAGCACTAGGGCACAGTGGTGAATGTAGATACGGTGGAGCCACTTATGCAGGCGTTCTGCCAACCTCAATACAGCACAATCAAATGTGCTAGCGAGTAGACAAACCCTTAACAAACCCGTATCCTGCATGCTGGGGTTGTGCGGCGGAGCTGCTAGGGTGACCACCTGTAAGCATGGTGAAGCAGCATGTTATCGTGATAGACATGCTGTATGCCTATGGCTGCAGTGCGCTGACATGATGGTCGCTGGCAGTTGCAATGCACAAGAACCATGGCAGTCTGGACTCGGGACCTCTGCAATGACGTATAATGGTTGTGCTCTACAACAGCAAAGCTGATCTTTGCATGTATGCCTTGGACTATTCCATGATTGGACACCCAAAGAGATGTCACCTTTCACCCAACATCATTTGGCTCTACGATATCAAACAGCTTCCAGTGATTCTGCCCTGTACATGGTCGGACTACAATTGACAAAAGGCTTCTGTCAATTGGGAGATGTGGTCAAGCACATCCTCCTTTCAACACGCTCTGACCATGTTCTGTGCATGTTATTTCCCTATCCAGGTCTGGAGGTGAGCGTGGCATTTGGTGGTGTGTGGAAGGAGTCCTTGACAGAGCTATCAGGGGGTCAGAGGTCCCTGCTGGCACTTTCTCTGGTGCTGGCCCTGTGCAGGTTTAAGCCTGCTCCCATCTACATCCTGGATGAGGTGGATGCTGCTCTGGATCTCAACCACACACAGAACATTGGGGCCATGATCAAGACCCACTTCCCACAGGTGCGGTGCAGGGAGGCTAGGGTGTGTGTAGCAAGGGAGAGGAAGGAGTTGCTTGTTTGGGAGTTGGTGGATCCAGTAATGTTGCTGTTCAGGCTTGCATTAGCTGGGAAAGTGCATCACACAGGGCAACTGGTTGAAATCATGTTGTGGGTCCAGTGACGTTGCTGTTCAGGCTTGCATTAGCTTGGAAAGTGCATGATAAAGGGCAACTGGTTGAAGTCATGCCGTGGGTGCTGCATGGTGTGAGAGCTGTGCAGTGTGCTCTCTTAAATATACAGGGCAATGGTCGAGATTGTACAACACTGTTTCATGCTTCTGCACAACTGGTACCTGCCAGCTTGCTTGAAGCTTCATTGGAATGGTGAGGCATATTGAAGAGCAGACAACATGCAGCAGCATGCCATCACTGCCTTGGGTTTCACAGTGTCTGCAGCTAAAAAGATTAAAGAACATTCTCTAAAATGCAGGAGGGCCTAATATACCCTTGTGTTGTTTCTTTCATGTTTATGTCTGCAGAGCCAGTTCATTGTGGTGTCTCTGAAGGAAGGCATGTTCAACCATGCCAACGTGGTGTTTAGGACCAAGTTTGTGGAGGGGGTATCTACTGTAACCAGGACAGCAAACAGCGACCCCCACGGAAGCAGGCAAGCCAAGAACCAGAGTTGCATCACTAGAGAGCAGTATGCTAAGCATGTTGGAGTGGGTTTGGAATAGGACCTCCAGTACATGGTCCAACGTTGGAAAACCAAGTGCTGATGTGAACTGGGGCTCTCGTTTTTCAGATTGTGGTTTAGCTCTTGCATTTAATCATCCTTCTCAACTGGGGTGATCAAAGACATGCTCAGGGTCAGGGTCAGGGACATGCTCAGGGTCAGGCGCACTTTGCTGCAGGCAACTGTGGTTATGCTTGTTCCCACACCAGCATCAGCAAGTCTCAGATCATTCCTTTTGCTGACGGTCACTACCTATTATCTGCCCTAACTGGTTTTTCTTCTGAACATTACTCTTGCTGACGTTATGCTCAAGCTGTTCACCCTGAACAAGAGTAACTTGCCTGCCATTTTCACCATCCTGGTGGCAGAAAACATGTTCTCAATCTTTGGAAAAGGGGGGTTTGGACCGCAAAGTGAGCCAACGAAGCACCAATCTCTGGAATGGTTTCTAGAAGTCTGCCTGTCTTTTCTGCTGCAGAGAAAATGCTGCTGCTGGGCTTGGAGGCAAGGCAGCTGTTGCAGCTGGGAGAGCTGGGGCCAGCCGGCAGGCTTTGAGAGATGCCAATAGGGCTTGAGAAGATGGCAACAGGGAGTGTGAGTCACACAGGCTGCTGGAGCTATTAGTCACACGGGCTGCTGGAGGGATCCAAAACCGGCTTTGCAGCAGTCTCACGTACCTGGCTCATGATAGGATTTAGAGTTGCCGTGGAGATGACTGAATGCCGTGCCAAATACATCAGGAGGGACCTCAATAGAGTCCTGGGTGGTGAGGCTGGCAAGGCTGGTGCTGCTCAGAGCAGCTGGGGTCTGCATGGGCCCACAATGCATGCAGATCCCAATCAACTGCTTTAATGAAGGGTCCACCAGGGTGCTGGGATTTTGGTGTGTTGGATACGTGCCTGTGAGCCTCGATGGGCCCTCATGCATGCAATGCTCGCTACTGTAGATGGGAGACAGCTGCAAGGATGTAGGGGCTGCTTGATGTCTGGCCAGGAAAGGTATGTGAGCATGGTGACTAAGCTGCTAAAGAGACAGGTGGAGGCTTGGGCTGAATGAGTGGCCATCTTGCGGCGCTGTAGGCGGAGGCCTGCTTATTGCTGTTGGACTGCTATCTTCAGTGCCCGTTGCTCGAGTGGTCGCCCTCTGGGGTGGGGTGGTGTCCTGCCCAAGTTGCCACAATGTATGTGGTGGAGTTGCGTGGGAATGCAATGTGTTGTTCACGGGTGTTAGGAGCGTCATTGAATGCTATATCATTTCACATTGAAATCTGCTTCGGTTGGGGAAGCCGTCCTCACCCGCTGCATTGGGCTTTCTGTGCGGCGGGCAGCCTTTTACAAAAGCACGTGTTCGGTAAGAAAAGAATTGCGTATTGCTACGTCTGAGGAAGCCACATAACAGTGCAGCATGTGATGGTCAGTCTTTTAAACAATGGCAGGCTCGTTCGGTCCTCACCTGTCAGACAGGGATCAACTTTGGAAGATCGCCAGAGAGCTAGTAGAGTCTGAAATTTGCTTAAAGCCTTGCAAAGAATGTTGCCTGCACGACGCAAATCATCCAAAAGCCTCATGTTCCTAGCTTGAAGAGACAAGTGTGATACTGTTTCCTGCAACCTCGCACATACAGCGCCCACTGTTGTGCTGCTGTTGGAGCGACTAACCCTAACGGCCGAGCTTTCTAGAATACAGCGCACTAACTACTGCACGTTTCAATACAGCATGAGACTGACGGCGGTCTTCGCTTCCACGACAAGCGCTATCAGGCAGGCAGGCAGACCAAGCTTCACCTCAGCTCTGTATACATGGACCCAGGGCCGGCACAAACCGCGCGTGTAGCCGGCGCAGTTAGATAATGGCTATTCCGCCGTCATCTGGCTTATAGGGCTGTCTGGAGCCTCTATGAGTACTCCATACGCCATTGCTGGCCCATGACAGTAGTGGAAGCTGACCGGTCGGGCCCATTGGCCATCACTCACTGCTGCATCACCGCCTGAACAACAGCCTCCTGGCTTTGATCTCGTACGAGCAGGGGAAGGAGGTCAATCTAGACAAGCTATGAGCATAATGAAGTCATGAAATCGGTTGAGATGTGACATATTGGCCTCAGCAGGAAACCTTTGCTTGCCGCCTAGTGCTTCAACTACCCTTATCCCTGTGTACCTCTCTAAGGCGCATGGCATCGCCATTCTGCTTCCGACTGTAGCACTGCGGATGGAGTCATCGTTTGTCTACTTTTCCTAGTACTCTATTGGGCCTGCTTCCTCTGCTGCTGCACAGTACGATGGCGGCAACTAGGCCTGTAGACGAAGTGGAGGAGTTCGCCCGGTTGTACCAAGTGGAACAATGGATGCAGCCTGGGAGGTATGCTTGGCACGTTCAAGGTGCTGTCCTATTATTTGCTGCTCGTAGAGCTCGGCTGAAGGAGCGTGTCCGGACTGCTGCAGTATGGTACCCGTTCAGCTAGCGAAGCTAAAGGAGGAGACACGTTGCCCAATCTGCTTCGGTAAGTGGGAGTCGCATCACTAGCATTGTGGCTTAATGATTCTGGCTGAGCTCTTACCCGCATCATGCAGGCAAGATAAGAAACGCCAGGGTGTCTATGGTGTGCCTTCACCGCTACTGCGCCACTTGCATAGAACAGTACCTCCGAGCTAAGGTCCCAGGAAGGTAAGAGATTGTACATCTTATGCATGAAAGGTCGGCATGCTTTACTTTCGCTGTCAGGGCTTGCCAGACCTCCTCTCCTCCCTTTTCAGTTGCAGCTGTTTGAACACCAGCCAGCAATTGCCAAACAGCAATTTGAAACACAGGGAACGCATCTTTTATTAGTCTTGCAAACGTTCGAGCCTGCAGCACCTGCTCCTGACCATACATGCCCTTACTGAATGCTCAGCAACCATAGTCACTTGGTGTCACTAGCCACACACCTGCCTCGTTACAAGCAGCATGCGCATAGGCGTGCCTGGTGCAACCGTTTTATCTTCCCTTCCTAAATGGTATTGCTTGTCATGTGCATGTACAGGTCAGCAGACACTAAGGAGTGCCCAGTGTGCAGAGCTCACCTCCACAGCAGAAGAGCAACGAGACCAGTGAGTGCCTTTTAGCAGCAGCAGCAGCAGCAAGGACAACATGAATGCTTTGTGGCCCTTCTAATGCAGCAGGAAGCAAGCAGCAACTAGAGTGCGTGGTGTGCAGATTCGCAGAGAGTGCTTCCGCCACTATGACTTACGCAGCAGCAGCAGTAGTAGCAGCAACCATAGGAGGTTCTGGAGCTGCACTTATACTGGAAAAGCACGGGGTTCTCGAGTTGTAGAGGCATGCAGTGCATCAGGAGGAGCAGCTGCCAGGGAAGAAGGACGGAAGTGCCGTACCCGTGACTGTTGATTTGGGCTTCCAGGCACGCAACCCTGTGTGGCTGTACCAGGATGTAGATAGTGCCTGAATGGAGGTGGCCCTTTCCCGCTGTATTTACAATGAGAAGCACGTGAGATTTGCAGTAATGTGTGCAGGCGGTTACTAGACTGACGTTGGATTACATGCTTAATGGGGACATGCTGCTCCTGGTGTAGTTTCATACATGGCCATGAAGCAACATTGCCAATCAAAGTACACATGCTTATGAGGTGGCAACAGCAGCTGCAGTTACAGTTATTGGATGCGAGCAGCAGCTTCATGCATCCTTGTGCTCAATGGCGTAGTATCATGACACCATTATGCTGCCTTCCTGTGTTTGCTGCAGGATCCAAGCTATGATCGTTTGCTCCTAGGCCTGTATGGGGACGTGGCCAAGTTTGATGAGGAGGTGAGAAAATGGGAGTAGCAAAAACCTATGACCTAGGACCAATCTAAAACATGGGAGCATCGAGCTCAGAAACATGTCGTTGGCCTTGTTGAATGTGGGATGTATTGCTGGCAGTACACCTGGTGACTTGCACCCTCGGGGTGAGGGTCCACAATGCAGATAAGACCACTGCAGGCACCCAGTTGTCGTCGGCATCAAGCACCAGCAGGTCACTGCATTGATATGGAAGTTGGGATTGTCATCATTCAGCTGTGGCTGGTTGCATTAAAGACAGGGTGCAAAATGTGAGGGTTGAGGGGCTGGGACATCAGTTCCAGTATGTGCGAGGGGCTGGATTCATTGATGTCAGATGGCTTAGCAAGGCAGCACCTCTGTGATGTTTCAAGAGGGCTCGGCCTACCAGCATGCCTTCTTTTCTGGTTTGATATGTGTTTGATTGATTGGTTGTCTGTTTATTACAGGAGGA
This sequence comes from Pseudopediastrum boryanum, assembly GCA_963556185.1. Classification (NCBI taxonomy): domain Eukaryota; kingdom Viridiplantae; phylum Chlorophyta; class Chlorophyceae; order Sphaeropleales; family Hydrodictyaceae; genus Pseudopediastrum; species Pseudopediastrum boryanum. The sequence goes on along the minus strand of OY744502.1, from coordinate 3,716,386 downwards.
GAAGCTGATTGCTGCCAGCAATACATCCCACATCCAACAATGGCAGTTGCAGCTGGCTCAGATGAAGGAGAAGGCAGAACAGGCGCGAGCTGCGGTGAGCCTGGGACCACTAGGACTAGGCCATGGGTGCTTAGGTTGAAGTTTACTGGCAGTGATAGCAGTGACTGCTGCTGGGCTCTCCATGTGCAGCCGCCACATAACCCCTAGTTGTGTAGTGTTCTCTCTTAACAAACATGTTGTTTATAGATTGGGCTTCCGTTGCCAAGGGGGTCGCTCTGGTAACCCAGGGTGGGTCCTCTCTAGGAGTGCAGCATTTGACTACATGGTGCTTTTAGTGCAATGTGGAGCTGCTGTGTCGGCTGTACTATGTTACTATGGTCCCTGCATTCTGATGTGTGAAGCTCTAGCCCTGGCATGTCCCCATCTGTGCTTTATAGGACTTGCGGTTTCATGCCAAGCATGGGTCAATAGGAGATAGTGGGAAGGACCATGGGCCGGCAGTGCACGTACTGGTAGCTGTCGACCCTGACAGCACTCCCGAACTACTACTTATTGCATCCAGGCAGATGTACCCGCATTCCATTACCTTAGCCTGCAGATGCTTTTAAGCTAGGTATGCTCTAGCTGCTGCTGGACCTCAACGCTTGCTAGGAGAGGGGCACTGGCGGCTACTGCTGAAGTGGGGAGCGTGTGGTCTAGTCATGTCATGCCTTGTGTTGTCATGTGGTTGGTTTAGTCATGACATGTCATGTCTTGTCGTGTGATCTCTTCGTGTCATGTCTTCTATTTGCTCCGTAGGCTCCTCGTGGCTTTGCGCGCAAGTCTGTGAAACGTGAAGTCACGCCAGAAGCAGGCCTAGCTACAGCAGCCAGTGGCAGCCCAGTGAGTGGGAGCAACAGCAAGGCGGGCGGGGGAGGAGGAGCAGCTGCATCAGGGAGGAAGCGCACAGCACATGCTGATGGCAACACTGCCACTGCTGCAGCCAAACGTGAGCGCCTGGAGTTGGATTCTCTCGCAGCAGCAGCAGCAGGAGTAGGAGGTGGTTATGACAGCAGCGGAGGCCATGGGAATGGAAAGAAGGTGGCAAGGGTGGAGGGAGGAGGAGGTAGTGGTGGGGTTAGGACTAGCAAGCAACAGGGTGTGGTGAAGGATGGGGCCGGCAGCAGCAGAAACGGGCGGCCAAGCGGGGCGGCAGCAGCAGCAGTGGGGGGTGATGGGTTAGGAGCAGTGGCACGAGGTGGGCCGCGGTGGGGTGGATCTGCTGTGGTCACTGCATATGCTGGAGGCATACGACCTGGGAGTTACCAGCTGGGCAGTGGCTATGGTCAGCTGTCAGCTGTGCCTAAGGAACAGCAGCAGCACCAACAGCAACAGATGCATGACAACCTTCGTGCTGCTGCTGCTCGCCTGGTGGCTGCTGGGTTTGCTGGTGGTGGTGGTCCTGGGTTTGCTGCTGGTGGTGATGGTAGAGCGGTGGCAGCTGCAGCTATGGCCTGTGTCAGAGCAGGGAATGCGGCAGCGGCTGCTGGTGGTGGCGGCGCATACCCTGCTGTATCTGGTGCTAGGACATCTTCTAGTGACAGAGGGGTGCCTGTGAGAACTTCTTCGGGTGACAAAGGGGTGCCTTTGAGAACTTCTTCTGCTGACAGAGGGGTGCCAATGAGAACTTCATCAGGTGAAAGAGGGACACTAGTGGCACACAGCGGTGCGAAGCGTGGGGCGCACCCGCCGTCGCCGTTAGGCCCCGGAAAAACCGCAGCAGCAGGTCGCGGGGCTTTGGCTGGTGGAGGTGGGAGCGCCGGCGGTGCAGCAGCAGCAGCAGCAGCAGCTCGTAAGAGAGCGAGCCCAAGGGAAGAGGCTCGGATGCTGCTCGCAGCTTCAATCTCAGCTGCTGCTCATGCTCAGAAGGTGCGGAGCTGTTTGGTCCGGGTGGTGCCGGTGCAGCCGTCGGCGGACCTGGGCGCAGCAGCAGCAGCAGCAGCAGGGGTTGGTCGTGCAGTAGCAGCTGTGGAGCAGCCATACATGCTGTGCTCCCCGCAGGTGCTAGTGCGGTCCCTTCGGCATGTGTTAGTGCAGCAGCTGATACAGCAGGATATGCTGCCGGGGGAGTTGGTGGGAGGGGCGGGTGTGGGGTTGTGGATCAGGGTGGCGGGCAAGGCGGGGGAGCTGCTTGGAGATGAGGTGCAGGTGAAGCAATTGATGGAAGGGGATAGGGGGTTGGGGGCTAGCCCAGAGCTGGTTCTGGAATATGGGTTTGGTAGGGTTTAGAGTCAAGGGAGCTGAAGAGGAGAGTTGAGATGGGGATGGGTAGAGAGAATCGATGGCCTGCCTTTCAGCAGATGATCTTTGATGGGGGTTGAGTAATTCTAGTGCCATCTTGGTGGGTTTTCCAGCAACATAGTCCCAGGTGCATGAGATTCTATGACATCAATGTGAAGAGGGAGCGAGCTGTCTGGAACTGGTTTCTTGAATGTGGGTTTGGGAGCAGCTTGGATCTTGGGAGGTGCGGCCAGGGGTTCAAGGCCAAGCTTGTGCCGTTGATGTGCTAATGGGAAGGGCGAGTAACTGGCTAGGTCAGGTGGAAAGTTTCACTGAGCAGCGGTGTACTGCCTAGTAGCAGGGTAGGGCACATGGCATATTAGTAGGGCACGCAGGCAAAAACTGAGTATAGTGCTGCAGTAATGCAGGGTCTGGGATAAGGCTGGAGCTGTCTGATTTGCAAAGGACCTAGTTGTGCAATCTGGCTGCCGTCTGTGGCCTTGGGTGGCTTTTCTCATACGGTCATCTATACAGTAGGTAAGGGCCTATTCCCTGAATTTATGCAAGAAGGGGATTTCGTCCCTCCCTGCAGAATTTTGTCTCCGTCTTTTTGCGGTCGGAGGCTTGGCATCTGTGTGAGTGGTTCGATCTGCTTTGGCATGGCTATTGCTGTCAAGTGACGTAGGGCGGATATGTTGCAGGCTGCCCTGGCTAGATTGTTGGGAGCTTATGTTGGCAGTTGTTGGGTTCTGAGGGGTCCTATAGGTCAGGGTAAGGGGTGATACACACCAGAGATGCGGGTCGACATTCTTATGAGTTGATCTACCTGTATGGTGGTCTTGGAGAGCTGCTAATAGATCCCACTCTGGGAATGTACCTCAGCTCGGGTCTGTGTGTCCTGTGCAGCACCCATATCTCCAGCTAGACAGCATGCATTGAGTGGGGCTGTGGCTATGTGTTAGTATTGCTCTAGATGAATCTGTAGAGTATGCATCATTTGCAAACTGTAGTGTTCATGGCAAGCTAGTAGTGGCTCCATGTGGTTGATGTATCCCTTGAAGGTTCAATTTGTACGTCACAGTCTTGAAAGACGGGGAAGAGCTATGCTTGATGTATCTAACAGCTATGACAACCTTGGCGGCAATGTGGGTCGCCGTCGCCGGACCCGCTGCCCTTTTGCTTCAAGACGCTTTATGCGCACGTGTTAGCGCAATACCCCTACTTGAATTGAACGGATTGCGGCTTCCTTATTCTGGTATCTCACGGCAGCCCAGCGCTCCCCTGGTCTCGTCACTCCCGCTTGCCATCGGCGGTTGCCATGGGCCGAAAGCTCCGTCCGTGTGATATCTGCCCCACTAGTCTGGACCTGCCAAACAGAGGTGCATCACACCATTATTTCGCTGTGTCATTCCAAATGTCAGCATGCAGACTCAATTGGTACATTCAAGGCAGTAATCACCTTCCTACGGCCGTGGCCATGCCAACCAGACAACCGCCAAGCTGGCACCATCAGAGGCCTGCTCAGGATCGAAGACAGCTTCCCTAAAGACGACTGCACCCCACGTTGCCCTAGTTGCAAACACAAATCACGCTGTTCCTCCAGGCTAGTGATCCAAGGGCCACCTGTCACTTCAAACATAATCAAATGCACCAACCCGCCGTTGCAGTCGAGCCCTCCTAGGAGGCCCCATCCTGATATACATTCATTCCAAGCAAACATGCCAAGCAAAAACATGATGAGGCAAGGTCGATTCCCCACTAGGGGCAATACTATCACAACACACCATCTGGAAGCTCACATGCCACATATCATACCATGCGCTGGCGAAGAGCAGCCAGCCAAACTCACCACTGGACATATCTCAAGCAAACGCAACTGAGCTCTGTCTGCCCAGTGGCACAAAGGGTCCACAGCATTCCTATACTGAGTCCCGTGCCCTTAAGGAATCAAAAACCTGTAACAAGTATCCACCCGCCCTCCAATCCAAGCAGCTACACCACAAACCCTTCTTCTCTTTGATCTCGATAATGAGCTGCCATGGCTTATATCACAGGACCGACTTACTGGTGCTACAAAAGGTCCCACCCATAGCGTCAATCAAAGCGCTCATAAACTTCATGCCTCCATAGCATCACCGGCAGCAGCGGCCGCGGGAGTTGGAGCCTTACTTGACGACTTCTTCTTCTTCTTCACAATCTTTATTATCTTCTTCCTCTTGGGTTTGCCTGCTGCTGCTGCCTCCCCCTCCTCCTCAATGTCCATCTTGCGCATGGCCGCCTCTGCCTTCAACCGCTGCAGTGCTTCCCTTCTGCTGTCTGCATCTGTGACTTTGATACCCTGCACAACCAAAACCACGGCACCATTGATCAGACCTAATTCCCCAAATGGACCTTGTGTCTTCTCCAATATACCAGAGAGCAGATTCCCATCAGAAAAAAAACTGTGTTCATTAGGTATGCATTCCGTTGGTGAAGAGGTGCCAAATAGACCAAATCACCCGTCTCCAAGGCTCAAGAACATCAACAACACTTCATTGCAGGCCACTTGCATGAGCGGCTTCACCTGCTGCCTACCCAAAGAACACTGGATATGTCTGGTCTGAGGAACCCAGTTGGCTAGAATAAGGCTACCAGAAAAGAGAAGGTTACAACCTTGCTTATGCATTGAAAACATTACAACCTCCGCTCCACCTCAAAAGCTATGGAGAGGCAAGATTTCTCAAAGCACTGTTCTAGCAAGGAGAACTTCCAGTGGAACATTTACGAGACAACAGAGACTGCACTCTGGACTGCAACGCATCTTTACTCTTTCTCTTCTCACTTATGCTTGTTCACTTTCCCTGCTAGCCTAAAAACAAAGCAATGCAGCACCGACACCTTAATTATGCTCAGCCTGTGCGCTCCGTAAGATTGGCTTACGTGAAATTTGTGTAAGATTGTGATGTAACGCAGGCGGCCAGCTGCACTACATGCACTACAATAGGGCAGCAACCGCAACCACATGCACGCCACATTGGGATGGTTACAGATGCTCATTCTATCCTACCAGCTCGACTTGCATGCCTAGCCCTCCAATAACCATCAAGCACATACTAAAAAATTTGGTTTGATCCCGTGGACACTGCACGGCCTGGAAGCTGTAGGGTGACCTGTCTCATATAATCATGCATTAAGATGTACTGAGAAAAACTGGTTTGAAGTCATTCGCAGACGCTGCATGGCCCAAAAGTTGTGCAGGACTCGAATGATATAAGCCTCCAGCAAGGCCTCTCACCCTGATGCGAACGCCCTTGCGTATGCGTATTCCCTTGGTCTTCTTCTTGACAACACCTGCCGCTGCTTGGCGCTCAATCTTGCGTTTGTGCTTCTCTGCCTTCTTCTCCCGCTCCAGCCTCTGTTCCTTTTCACCTGTGTCAGCACAAAAAAAGGGAAATGAGTATGATAACACCATAAGAAACAGTATGTGATAAAAGGACCTCTGCTTAATCTACTTGCAACCAGCCCGTGATACCTGTGTTGGAGCTGCGTCCCTTATCCTATACAGGGGAACTACAGGTAAAGCTATCCCGATGCAAGACCACCCTGAAGCAGCATTAGGACCCCTTGGAGCAGCACAGAGATCCCTTTAAAGCACTGCACTATGCTAGAGCTTTTGGTAGCATATCAGAAGCCTGGGTGCATTAGTACATTGGCATTGCTGGTCCGGTCTCCTGATTGATTGACTGATGAAGGCAGCTAATGGGACAGCTACAGCTGCTGTCATTAGCTGCTATCATTACTGCTTCTGTCATTACTGAAGCTGCTGCCCAGAGGTTGCACTGCTGCTCTTGGCAAGTGGGAACACGTGAGTCAAGAAGCCTTTCTTGGGCCTCAGGAGCTCCTTACTCACGTTTGAGATCAAACGCATGCTGCCGAGCCCTGATTGCTAGGTTGTTCTTCTTAGACATTTTCGGGCGTGCACCTCTGGGCCGAGACACGAACCCTGCGCATGGCAACGTTGTTCAGCAAGGGATTCTCATCATAGCTCTTTGGATGATTCAAATTTCGGGATCATGGCGAGGGCAGAGCGGATTTCGGACCTGGGGATACAGCACAGCTGGATGTCGGTGCTTATCACTGCTGCTGACTCTTGCTCATAGATATTGGCCCCCTTTCTACAGACGTGTCTTTCTGCACTGACGTGCTGCTAATGCGTTGACAACAGAACGTCGGCGAAAGATATGTACGGCAGGACGACTCGCCCTGGAGCATCCAGTGGTGCGTAATTCAGAAATCAACACTTGGAGCGGTGCCCAAGAGCGGGCTCCCAGACATGCACCATCTGCACGTTATGTGAGAGCTGTGAGTAAACAGGAATGCGGCCTGGTGGCGGTTCTAATTGGTCTGGTTACACTCGGTGACGAAGAACCAGGAATGTGGACAATTCACTGCACCGTCCTGACGTCAGCTGTGCAGGAAGCACCGTCAAGAGCCATATCGCATACGTAGCCTCCCTGATAGCTTGTGTGTATGAGGTACTAGGTTGATTACCGAACATCTTGGCTCGAGCATTTGCGGTTTTTGCCCTTTGATTTCTTGTCCTGTTCCTACCATCCATATCGATATGGGTACAAACAATGTCGCAACCTTTCAGCCAGCTTAAGCAGCACAAAGAACGTGTTACAGACAAGATCCAAGGCTTGGTAAAGACCATTCTAGGCATCCCGGCGCTGATCCACAGCGAGAGCGGCAAGCAGGTACCCAGCTACCGCTCAACCGTATGTAGCCACGAGCAGAGAAATCCCGACCCTCTTCTGAAACCCAGCCTTGCGCGTCTTTCGTATTCAGCTGACTAACGCCACTAAGGAGCTGGCGAGTAAGGAGCCAGCTATAGCTCGGACGATCCAGGTGAGGGGTTGCTTGGGTGGATACCACAGCTTGGGCGTGGCAGAACTCGCTGGGAGGCCATAACTTAAACCTTAAGTGCTTGCTGCAGAATCTTGATGCTCTGCCAAAAGCATTGTCAGAGTATGATGCAGCACTAGACACATGCTTGGAAAGGTGCGTAGGGACCCGGCCTGACCTATTGGGCAACATACTGTAAGCTGGTACAGTCTTGAAGTATCTCCTTCAGGGGACCCACAGTTCCTGCAAGTGTCACACAGGCTCAAATAGTGTTCGGAACTTATGGCCTCCCCTTTAAGATCACTTATAGATAGGGAAGGCATCTTTAGGACGGTTATAAAACAGTTACAGCCAATGAACAGCAGACAAGCAAAGCACTCAGCAGCACCCCAACCTCACCATAGTAACACCGCTCACCGCATGTGCTTGAGGTGTCTGACGTCGTCCATTACGCAGCTTGCACTATGCACCCCATCTACTGCTGGGTTGTTGTTTGTTCCTCCCCCTCCTGTAGGTGTGCTGAAATACAGAAAGCAGCTGCTGTACTGCGGGTCCAAAACAACAAGCACCCGCCACCCCCTAGGGGCTAAGCAGCCCTGAGCAGCCTTTGCCTAGGAGCTAAGCAGCTTACAGCAAGCCAGCGCAATACGGCCCTCTAAACAAGCAGCAGCAGCGGCTGCTGGCGCTGAAACGTTCCAAGCAGCAGCTGCAGAGTCAGGAGGAGGTTTTGACAGCCTAAGTCCACAACACCGGTGCATGTTAAGGTTATGAAGTGTATGTCAGCAGCTGGACCATCATGCAAAGATATGGAAGTTGCAGAGGTTCAAGCAGCAGGAGGGGTTGTGCTGAGAGGGGAAGCAGCAGCAGCTGGCGCAGGTACAGGCCCAGCCACCTCTCTGGATGTAGAACGTTTGAGCAGCAACCTCCAGCAGCGTTTGAAGGTCCTGCAGCAGAGGCTTGCAGCTGCAGATCAGATGGCAGGGGGCTCATCACCACCATCAGCAGCAGCAGGCGGAGGAGGGGCGGCTTTGCAAGCATCACCAGCAGCAGCAGGAGGAGGAACAGCACAAGCACTAGCAGCAGCAGCATCCGCAGCTGGTTTGACAGCTGAAGGTTTGAGCGTCAGCCAGCGGTTGAAGGTATTGCAGGCTCGGAAGTCAACAGCAAGGGCTGTGGAGAGCTGGAGCAGTGACGCTGCGGCTAAACCGGCAACATGTAGAGCTTTGGCCGGAAGTAGAGCACCTTTTCCGGCAGCAACAGCAGAAGCATCCCAAGAAGCAGCAGCAGCTGAATCGGCAACAGCACTAGCGCTTCCAGAGCAAACACCAGCAACTGCAGGCAACACCTCTGGTACAGCCATGCCCCCTGTTCCAGCAGCAGGAACAGCAGTAGCAGAAGCAGCACGAACAGCAGCAGCAGTATCCGCGGCAGCAGCTATGTCACCAGAGGCAGCAGCAGTAGCAGCTGGAGCTCTTGCACCCGCTGATCTCAATGAGAGGTTGAGGGTCCTGCAGGGTCGAAGCAAGGTGCGGGCAGAACCAGCAGCAAACGCACCAGCAGCAGTGAATCTGCACTATGCCCCCGTGGAGGTCATTGAGCGGTTGAAAGTTTTGGGGAAAAGAAGGGACCGTTCAGTGTTACCAGGAAAGGGGTTAGCAGGAGGGACAGCAGCAGCAGCAGGAGGAGGAGGAGGAGGAGGAGGGTTAGAAAGAGCTGCAGCAGCATCGGTAGCAGAAGGAGTGATAGCGGCCAAAGTAGCATCAGGGATTGAGCATATGTGTCCTGAAGTGTTCGTTGAACAGCTTCGCTTGCTATTGCAACAGGAACAGCAGCATGAGGAGCAGCAGCAGCAGCAGGTGCAGGGGCAAGGATATGAAGTCAGCAACAGGGAAGACGAAGGCAAAGATTACTGGGGAGATGGGACTGTTACAGAACCCCAGTTGTGTACTCTAAGGGAGGGTATGGATGGGCTTGAGGGAATGATGGAAAAGAGTGGGGTTGAAGGGTTGGGAAGGGGGGAAAGGGATGGTGCTGATGAGGATGGGGAGGACGATTGGGGGGATGGGGCTGTTGCTGCTCCCTGGAATGGGGATGAGGGGCAAGGGGTAGAAGCGTGTAACAGAGAGCACGAACATGAGGGTGGTTGGGCAGGGTGTGGTAAGGGCCTGGTGAACCAGGAGAAGGCAAAGGAGGAGGAGCATGAGGTGGAGGAGGATTATTGGGGTGATGGAACTGCTACTGTTGCTTGGGGTGGGGTGGAAGGGGGTGGGCTGGGGTGCACAGGAGAGTTCAAAGACTGGCAAGGGGAGGAGGAGGGGGAGGTGCATGAGGAGGAACTGAAGGACTACTGGGGGGAAGGGACTGCTGTGGAGGCAGTGTCGGAGACTATGCTCAATGTGGAAGCAGCAGCAGCAGTTGATGTGCACTCTGCTCCACAGCACATTGCTGAGCGCTGGAAATTGCTGGAATGCAGAAGCGTCCCAGCAAGGGTTGCACCAACAGCAGCAGGCGGGGCAGAAGGAAAGGGCGAAGCAGTGTTAAAACCGCTGGCAGCAGCAGCAGCAGGGGAAGAGGAGCCGGGGGTTAGCTGCCAGCAGCACCAGGAGCAGCAGCACCGGGGTGAGCAAGAGGTATCCTGTGCGGAGGAAGATGAGGATTACTGGGGTGATGGTTCAGCTGCTGCTCCTCTGGGTGACGGGGAGGAGTGCTGGAGGTTAGGGGGGGACATGCGGTGGAAGGAAGGGGCATGGGTAGGTGCAGCAGTAGCTCCTTTTAGGGGGAGTTTCAGTTTAGCAGCAGCACCTTTGGGTGATGCTGATGCTGGTGGTGGTGCCATGGCGGGACTTGCAGCCGCCTTAACAGCTACCTCCAGTGCTGCTGCTGCTGCGGCTGCCTCCTTCGCTGCTGGGGACATGGCGAGCGCTTGCGACTTTGAAAAGAAGGAAGCAAAACTTCTACGGTCCGACTCCGCAGCCAGTTGTTGTTGTGGGCGGGGTTGTGTGGAGAGGCATGGGGGCTCTGGGGCATGTGAGGGTGATGGGGACTGGGAGGGGTGTAGGGAGGGTGGGGAGGAGTGTAGCGCTAATGGGGATGAGGGTGGCCAGGGCTCAGGGCGAGATGTCAATGGGGAGGAAGAGGGAGGGAAGCTGTCCGGGCAGCAGGAAAAAGAACAGCAACAGCAAGGGTGGCAGCAGCAGGAGGATAAGGAGCAGGAGGGAGGGACGGAGGAGTATGAAGATCATGCACAGCAGGAGAAGCAGGGGAGAGCTCCAGGGCAAGCCCAGCACATACCGGCAGAACAAAACCTGCAGCAGCAGGGGGAGGTGGGGCAGCAGGGGGAGGAGGAGGACAGAGAGGAGGAGGAGGAGGAGCAGCAGCAGCAGCAGAGCTCAGTGCAAGCTGCAGCTGCTTCAATCGAGAACAGTCTTGATGCTGGTAACTATGCTGAGGCATTACAACAGGCAAGAACAGCAGTACAAGCAGTACCTTCTGGGAAGGAGGTTCCGCTGGTGCTGCAACAGCTCACAGCGTTGGCTTCTGTGCTGCACTACAGCCAGTCAAGGACGTGGCGGGAGGTGCTACAGCTTGGTCAACCACAGGGTCAAACTGTCGGTCAAGGTGCCCAGGCTGTGGCTATTGTAGATGTGAAGGTGTTGCGGCAGCGGTATAGGAAGCTAGCAAGTTTGATACATCCTGATAAGTGCAGCTGTCCTGCTGCAGAGGCAGGGTTTAAGGCCTTGTCTCGGGCTTATCAGGAGGGGGTTGGGGAGTTGCAGGGGAATGGTGGGGAGGTGGGTGGGGATGAAGAGGAGGAAGAGGGAGACAGTGGGTATGGTGGGATGAGCAGTGGAGATTGGTGGTCGCCTTGGGTAGGGGAGGGAGGGGCTGCGGGTGCTGCTGGTGGTGGCGGTGGTGGCCGTACAGTGCCTGGTGCAGGAGATGAAGAGCCTGAGCTGTGGCATATCCCTATGCAGGTAAGGTGCTCTGTTAGATTCTTGATTGGAGGGTGTGTGATTCGTTTACACTACTGGGAAGCACCGGCATCTGTTGCACCCTAATGCTTTTGACATTACCTTGGTGGGTGCCGTGCCCAGGTTTTCTGTCGAGTGCATGGACACGGCAGCTGTTCCCGTGGCTCATACTCAACAGGAAGCATATCCTGGTGACCAAGTCTGCACATCATTCAGCGTCAGTTGACATACATGAGCTAGCACTCACCTCCTTGCATCCTGCTATGCAAGTACGAGGGTGCCCCTTGATTGTTGTGCAAGGAGCCAGGGGTCGGACAGGTGTGGAAACTTGTTTGTGTCTGTGCTAAGCAGGTCGTACTGTAGAATTTCTTGGTGCTTACCATGTTGTGCATCAATTGCCCTGGTTTGCTACATTCAGGCTGCCGGATCTTAGGTCAGTCTTGGCTTGATGCTGCCTTTCTGATGCCACAGGAGTTGACTGTTGAAGTGAGAAGGCGTCAGATAGCTGTGCTGCGTCCAAGCAACCCCATTGAAGCAGCTATGACCCCAGCTGAACGACAGAGGAGGTTGAGGGTGGCGCGCTCAGTGCTAGCCACTAGGAACAGCGGTGGCGGTGGTAGCCACTACAGCCATAGCCCAGGGTTCTTCGGGGCTAGAGAGGGGCAGTGGATGCATGGTAGAGGGGCGGATGGGAGCTATGGTGGCTTTGGTATGGGACAAGCTGCTGCGGATGGGGATGAGGGTGCATGGAGAGGTGGCAGTGGACCTGATGGTGAAGGAGGGGGGTACATGGGTGAAGGGGGTTTTGTGAGGAGGGATTTGGGTGTTTCTGGTGGTCAGGGTGATGGAGGGGTTGCTAGTTCTGGCCCTGCTGCTGGTGCTCAGCCTGCTGGTGAAGGCCCCGTGGATCAGGGGTCGAGGAGGCAATGGCAGGCGGGTGAGTTGGAAGCTGGTGTTGAGAGGGACACGGAGCAGGCGAAGAGACAGAGATTGTACGGTCCAAGGAGTAAGATATGACTTTTTGAGGATTGCTCTGGCTTGGTCTGATCTGATGCCAGTCGTGTCTTCGCTTAGAACCATTTTAAGCCGCTAGATGTATTTATCAGCATTGTACCATTACCCACCGGGTAACAACGCCAGGTAGCCCTAAACTGCTCAAGAAAGGCAAAACAGCGGAGTCACTGAGACGGGTGACTCGAGCGGGTTACGACTTGTAACCGTGCGAATGTTTGAGCTTTGCCACCAACCAGGCAAATTATACAAACCATTGAGTGTCAAATCTGCATCGCTTTCGAAACGATAGTGCTTCTCGGCTATGCCTGTAGTGGCGAAGGTCGCCCATCAGCAGTCGGCTCTGACTCAATAAGGTTGACTCCGTGTATCAAAAAGATTCTAGAAGCACTCCTTTCCCTCGCCTTTCTCCATAAGGCTGTCTGTAAATGCCCCTTCGCATACAGTCAGTGTGGCGCTATGGAAGAACCGGCACTCGCCATCATAGTCTTTACCTTATCCACCAGATACTTTGATGCCCTGGACGTTGTTCAAGTGTCTGCCAGCAGCAAGCACCTAGCACAGCTGTGTCAAAATGAATTGTGTGCTGCCAATGGTCAGCTGCTTCACACAGTCATGCGAAAAGCCATGGAAGCAGCAGAGGACCTGGCACCTCCTCCATCACTATCCAGGCGGGAAGGGGCCGGCATAGCAACCAACGCCCCCGAGGACATGAGAGAGATGCGATACAAGGCCGTGTTACAGTTGGTTCAGATGTCAACCACCTCTCCTTCACATGAGACCAATCCACACAGCACAGAGACAACCAGACTGATGCTGGCAACCCCCAATGTGCCCCTAGTCCTTGTCAAAGCCCTGGTCGCCTTTGGCCTGACGGTCAACTATGCAGAGGTTGTGGCAGCAGCACGCAAGGGAGGCAAAGGAGTAGGGGTCTACATCAGGGCCTGCCATGAGCTTGGCAGCATGGCTGACATCCCCTCGTACATATCAGACCTCTGCTTCAAGTTGGTAAGGCTGTGATTGAGGTTTGTTGGTTGTCCTTTTGTTCTTGTACTCTGACCCTCTGATTTACTCCGCTTTGTTGAGCCTGGCGATGATGGTTTGCAATCATTCATTTTACAATCGCAAGAAGAAGAACCTAGCAGGAAAACATGGACGAAGAGATTTAACAACAACAACATTCAAGGCACTTCCGGCCACGCAGGGCGAAGAGATTTAAGCCACGCTTGCCTTGCAGCCCTAGAATGCTTTGACATCACAGCTTTGCTTGCCATCCGTATTGCTTTGCACTTGTCGCACCTTGGAAAATTCCTGCAAAACCAGCTTCCCCTTGTGTATCCCGACACAGCAAACAACTTGCCAAACAAGCTGGGGTCACATGGCAGGATCGTGCATTAAGACCAACGGGACCTTCGCCTCTATGAGAGATTAGTCATGGTGGCTCTGTTTGCGAGCGACGCATTGGTGTGGTTGGTTCAACTATTTGTCTTTAAATTGCATTACCCTCTCCTGTGTGCCTGTCCTCAATGCAGGCGTACAACCAAGAAGTACCAGAGTCCTGCAAAGGCCTCACACCAGCACAATTGTCTGATGCCTTGCATGTGCTACTGGATCTTCACGCATCTTGCAGCACCTGTTACGACTTCATCATGTTGAAGCTACTCGACGGGGCAAAGCAAGCAGCAGGACAGCTAACTGCGAGTGCAGTCGGGGAGCTGCTGGAGAATGCTATTGGAACACTCAATGCGGGGGAGGTTGCTACCCTGTTCCAGCTGCTTCCCAGAATCCAGCAACTGGATGTGAAAACAACTGCTAGCCTGCTGGAAAGAGTGTTAGAGGCAGAGCAAGGCGACCCATACCTTCTCTACCAGGTATGCGGCCGCGTGGAGGCAGCCAAGACGCTTGATGCTCCCATGCTCAGCACCCTCCTTACAAAGGCTGTTGCCTTGCCATCACGCGAGTCAATTTGTCTCCTGCTTGACCTACCAGCTGCAGCACAACTCACTTCAGACACTGTCGGCAGCTTGCTTGCAACCATCACCCGCTCTTACCAGCCCACTGAGGCTCGTCACGTCCGGGCCCTTTGCAGATTGCCAGCAGCAGCACTTGTAAGCTCAACCACAGTCAGCAGCCTTCTGGAAGCTGCGCTGGAACCCAGGCAGCATTCTTTGCTCCGCATTCTCTGCGGGCTGCGTGGGGTTGCCAGTCTAGCTGCCGCATCTTTACACCGGCTGCTGTCTGCTGCCTTGGCCCTGCAGTACTCAGCATCAGCACAAATGTTGCTGAGCTTGACCGCAGCACAGCATCTTGGGCCAGGGGTGGTGGAGGAGCTGCTGCTGAAGGCCGTGGATATGAGGTTGCAGGGAGTAATTGTTGGGTTGTGTGCTCTTCCAGCAGCTCAACATGTGGGACCAGAAGGTGTGGCCTCCCTGCTTAGGAAAGCCTATAAGGCCAAGCAGCTGCAGGCAGTGCACCTCTTCTGTGAGCTCCATGGGGCTAAGAAGGTCAGTGCAGACGTAGTGGTGGAGTTGCTGACTTTGGCTGTGGCAGATAAGGTTTCAGAGGTGTTTAAACCGCTGTGTGGGCTGCCGGCAGCGGGGGAGATTGGTGGGATGGTCGTGGGGGATCTGCTGGTTGGGGCTTTGCAGGCTGAGTCCATGCTGTCAGCAGTGGTGGTGCTGTGTGAGTTACCTAGGGCAGGGGAGGTGGACGGGGAGGCTGCTGCTGCATTGGTTAAAACCACTAGGGAGACTTATAGCTATTGCCTGAGCTTGAGCATGCAGCCACTGCCTGGGGATGATGTGGGTCCCATTGAAGCGCTGGGAGAGCTGGCAGCTGAGGTGTGTGAGTGGCTAGGGTGTTACAAGCGCTGCAAGAGACTATTTACAGATTTGTGAATGAAAGGTTGCTCGTGCCACCAGGAGCCGGACAGTGTACCAGTGGGCTGATGCCGCTGTTGAGGATTTGTCTGGATGGTGACACCTAGCTATGGTGGAACCTGATCCCATGACTTTTTACTGTTGGTCTTCAGGCACGTTGATGCAAGAGCGTGCCTGGTGTGGGACTGCAAATTCTCTGTTGATGTTCGCTGGAGGTCTGCGTGTGGACAATGTCTGTGATATCATTTCGGCTGGCCAAGTTGAGGATTGGTGAGCCAAGGTACACGGCTTTAGCATGCATTTAGGGGTAGGGTGGGTCGCATTGAGACATGCTTGAATATATCAGGGGTGTAGGGTTGCAAGCTCTGGGGTGTTTGATCTCTCCAGTGGCAAAGCAACCACAGATCCTCGCCATTGTGATATCCAGCATAGCTGGGGCCACACTATGAAATCCGGCTGGCCAAGGCAGTCTGGAGCGGCCTATAGTGTCAAACACTGTCCGAGTGAACTGCAGTGTATTGACACTTGGCAGACGATCGGGGCAAGTTATGGAGACTTTGGTTGGGGAAATGCTCTCAAGGCGTTTGGTCTTGCTGTGAGCTGAGTAGCCAGCTGGTAGTGGCTCTGGGCGCTGCATGAGTGTTTGCTGATGCTAGTGATAATCTGGAGTGATGTTCTCAGCATGGCATGGAGCAGGTTGCGGCAGGAGATATGGTCGTGGTGGTGATCAATTGAATGGATCCAAGGCCTGGCAGCACGGGTATAGTGTGGTAGTTTGTTTGTTCCGGCGAGTCGCCGGCTTGGTGCAGTGTTGCCCAGGCTGAGCGAGCAGGGCAAGACGGCACTACGGAGATGATCTAGTAACATGTAATCAAGGCTCTGTCCTAATACCAATTACCAAATGGCCCCGTCAAAGCGGGGCGCCGGTGGGGGCAGCGCCACCCACAAGGAGCCAACTTAGTCCTCCAACGGCATATTATTATTACATTTCATGATATGCCATAGCAATAAGTCCTCCAACGGCATACTCAAGTTCATGTCCAAAACTCACACAACGGCTGCCACCAGCCCATCCTAAATCCCTTGTTAGCCAATGTATGTCAGGCCAGCCCATTTCGACTTCCCATGTGCTGGGCCAGTCGGACGCAGTCAACAGCACTCAAGCCAAGCAGTTTAATGCCTTGCTCAGGCGGGCCTATTGCAGTTGGATTGCCTCAGCCATCAGCCAATATAATATTGGACACATTTGCATTCACTGTTCAGCACGGTCTTGCTGTAAAAGTGAGCTGCCATGAGTGGCAAGGTGTGAGACTGACGGTCTGCCGAACCGCCGACCGCGGGGTCACTCCTTTCGGGCCGGAACAGACCTGTAACTTGAGCAGCTGGCATATGGACGCTCCGAACCCCAGGGACCTAGCGCCCACACAACAAGTGATTGCCGAGAGGTGCTCAAGTGTTGCACACGCTTACAGGCACAAACATGTTCCTCCATCAGTACATTTTGGAAATGTTATCACGAGCGCCAGACGCTGCAAGACACCAGTAATCAACAAAAATCATTGAACAACAACGGCATTATAATCCAAAGATGTTGCACCACTACCGGACAAGGCCTCAGTACACAATGGGACCGATGGATGCATACGTCATCAACCATGATACAACTGCATGAGCATGTAAACAGACGCAAAGGCACGATACGCATGCAATGTGTCCACTAGATAGTTCGGAGTACAAGCACCTGCCCCATAACCACCCAAAAGTGCCCGAGACGTCCCCAAAATCTGAACAACCATCAAAAGCAGCCAAACTCTCGTCAACTCTCTGACAACCAGTGCATTATTCCAGGCCCCATATGCACGCAGCCTTCCAACTCCAGTGCTGAAAGCAGGGTGTGCAACGCACCATCAATTGAGAGGCTTTAGAACCCAAAAACAGGAGCAAACATTTATGCTTTACACCCATACAGACAATAGGCGCTTTGATAAACCCATACAAACATCCAGAGCCATTCTGCTCCTGCAATGTGCATATATGTTCATTGCTCCTGCCGCTGTCTAACAGTCATGCAATTCCAATATCTCAGCTCGGAAAGCCAAGCCAAGCCAGCGCAAACTATTCAGCCTCGGCGCCGGCACTGGACAACGCAAAAATGGATATAGTGATTACCGCTGTCGAGTGCAGGTAACAAGGCTCGCAACACAAAAACCATACAAGAACAACACAGCATGCCATGACCTGCTCCAGAGCAAGTCAAGGAGAATGGAAACCACAAAGGCGATTAAGCACCCCACTCCAGCTTATTAGCAAGCAAAGCTGCTCCCTTCCAAGAAAAGGGGTGACATTGGATTTGTCGATTGAATTACTCAGTGGAGTCAGTGTCAGACTAGCAATTTATGCAAGGGAAAAGTAAGGAGCAAACAGTACTGTCGTATGTCTCACGAAACGGATACACATATGTCCCCTCCCCCCGAAGTGCGCATCCACCATTCACCCACAACTCGCTCACATCAGTACACTGTACGAGGGCACAGGGCCAGGTATCATACTGTCAGCTGCCCCTCCTGTAACTGAGGCTGGCTGGGACTGGAGTGCCTCAGGCTCTATCTAGGCCAATCCCCCAACCAGCCCAGTGTAGCTCCTCTCCCTCTTCCATTCGTTCACACCACCACCTTGGCAGGCAAACCCAATGTTATCATACACATACAAGCTCCTACCGATAGCTGATGACAAAGATTATCAACGTCCCCTTCTACATAGTAGTTTACTCTCTCACCAACTCCGCCTAACCCCTCTGACCCCACACCCTTTACATATGTTGGCACACTCAAGACCCTCGTGACATTATGTCCCCTTTTCATTCTTTCACGGTCCAACGAGTACATGACCTCGGGAAAAATCAAGTATGCAGAACGAAAAACCGCTTTGCGCTACCGGTACGGGACCATGTGGACAAGGAAGATGGCCTATAGGTGTGGACATGCACCTAGTAGCAAATGTCTCCTGTGCGGTGACGAGGATGGCGGACACCACACAGCCTCAGGATGCCCAGCTTTGAAAAGAATGTACATCAACAGGCATAACAAGGTCGGCCGACTAATCATGACAAGAGTGTTAAGGGGACGCAAAGGAGCATTTGTCATTCAAATGGACCTTGGATCAACTGAAAATTGTGCAGAAGACGGCATCATGGCCCACCAGTCTAGAAACATCCCGTGGGAGCTCCTTCCAAGGGGACTAAAGGAGGCAGTGCAACAAGCACAAGGCACCACCGATAAGCGCCCTGATGGTATGCTCTACAAACCCAAGAATGGAAACAACCCAGCAGAGTACTGGATATTAGAGGTCAAGATCTGCAGGGTTTCAGACCCAACAGGCCAGCAAAGCAAAGCTGATTATCAACACCAAGTACTCATTGACAAAATCAAAGACATAGACCCCACTGCCAAAGTATGGTACTATCCCTTGCTTGTCGGAGTTGCAGGCACCATATACAACAGTACCACCATGAATCTTCAAGCCCTCGGTATCAAAGGGCAAGCTCTAAAGCAATGCATTTCAGAACTACATACTGCAGCAGTCAAGTCCTTACACAGCATATACACAACAAAAAGAAAACTGGAAAAGCCCAAAGAGCCTCAATGGCACAGGAGGAACTACAAGAAAGTAAGCTAACAAAGGCGGGTGGGCGGAAGCCCACCCACGGATGTAACTATCCTATGGTAGGCTGGCCCAGGTAATCCTTACACCAATGGGCCCCTCCCTTAATCTTACGCGGGAGGGCAGCTCACGCCCCTCCTTGCGTAGCTCTCTCTCTCTCTCTCTCTCTCTCTCTCTCTCTCTCTCTCTCTCTCTCTCTCTCTCTCTCTCTCTTTCACGGTCCTCAAATGTTACCAAAGCCCAAAAACTTAAGGCTCCAAATGGATAATACCCTTCTCTTTGCAGAACTCAGTCCTCTTTTCTCCCCCATCAAACACCCCTGGAATCATAACCCTTACCATCTCCCAATTGGGACAAAAATACACATTTTCTTGCAAAAGCTACCTTCCCCTCTTGTGTTCTCTCTCCCTTGAAGCAGCCTTACTATGTACATGGCCACCAATTGTACACCCTAGGCAGCTCACGATCCTACCAGGACTGGTCAGATACAGCAGGAGAAGCAGCTCTCCCTCAACGGAACCCCCACAGGGGCCACTCTCAAGCTGCAAACCTCCTGAGACACAGACACAGAACCCGCATCCCCTAAGGTAACTTCTGGGTACCTGCGATCCAGGTTTGGCCAGAAATTCCCATGGTATTGGCCTACTTATGGCTGATACAATGGCCACGATTACCAAACCAGTTCCTAACTAGAGCCACCTGCAGCCCCAGAATCAGTGACAGCTCCCGCACCTAACCTCGGTGACGATAATAGAGACGCCAGCGCTGCTGCTGATTAATGTGATGACTCATCAATTGATGCCGCTCCTGACGACACTTCTGCCCCACTTGCTGCACCACCTGAACCGCCCCTAACACCAGCAAAGGCAGAGCCCCAAGGGTCTGAGTTAGATGGGGCATAAGAAGGGTCCTCTGATGATGATGATGAGGGCAGCAGCACTGGAGCTGATGACTCATCATCAGTAGCTGCTGATCTAGCCGCCGCCCCGGCGGCTACTGCTGCTGCTGCCGGCCGGCTGCCACCATCACCAGCAGCTCCAACAGATGCAGTACCACCACCACCACCACCACCAGCAGCAGTGACAGCAGCAGCAGGAGGAGGGGGTGGTAAGGGTGGTGCAGGTAGGGCCAGCAATGGCGCTGGTGGTGTTGGTGGTGTTGGGGGGTTGAATGTGAGCTCAGTCTCTTGGTAAGACCCTTCCTCGTCAAAGTCCAGCAGCCAGGCTACCCTGACAGGGGGATGGGACCACTCTGGCTTGAAGAAGACAGTAGCTTGAATGTAGAAGATACCCCAACCAACCTGCATGTTCAACATAGAACAGCAAGAAAGGAATGAACATCATGTAAGTATCACGTACTGATGCATTATTTGCACCATGTCATGTGAGAAGCTCTGTGTGTACTTGACACTACTCAGCTCCTTATCCAGTGCTGAGACTGCAACTGTTGTCTTGCCCGCGGCCTCCAAGAAAAAGAGGCCATGATAAAAACCAAAGCCACTCCGTGTTAGCTGCAGTTAAGCAAGCAACTGCTAGACATCGACCGTTGAAACTAGACTGCTTCCCTTGGTACTCCATTTGCTTGCTTGCATTGTCTTGTTGAGAAGTCTATAAACTGGCTACAGCGTAAGTAGCGTAATCGCACAATCGTGTGGCATACTGGAAGACATCTTCCCTGGAACAAGGGGCCTTCCCTGTGCAGGGGAAAAGGGAAACGAATTGCTGCTCATTAAACAGCAAAGGCACAGATATAACCAAATACATCAGCATAGAAGATCCATGCAGATGAGGCCCTGCCCTTACCCTCCTGACTCTGAAGGGCGGCTCCTGCAGCACTACCATTGGTGGGGTGAAGGTAGGGTGGAGGCGCACCACCACACGGTCTATGTACTGCTCATCATCCCTGGGGTCTTCCATGGCAACAAAGAACTCCCACAGATGAACATTCTGGGAAGCACCACGGGCCTGGGGAGGAAGCAGGGAGGCACGCGAGTCAGCACGTGTCAGGGACAGGGATGAGTCAGTGATAACAAAGAGGGGGAGGGGTATGCCGATCTCTGATTGCCAATTTCAGACCAGAAGGTGCTGGAGCATGCTTGGCAAGAATAGGTCCAAGCCTGCCTTCGGCAGCACATGCTTCCTCTGTAGTGCATGTGTGCAAGATGCTCCAACCAGATGCCTTGTTCAGCAAAGAGAGGGAAGCAGGCACAAGAGAGGTATCGTTGATACCAATAACTAGAGCCAACTACTGAATACAAAATGAATAGAGGTCCCGACACATGTGCAAGATTACCCATCAGCAGTTGCCTTGCAGAACACCTTGCACCTTTTGCCTCACTGCTCCGGTTGTCCCCTGTCTAACAGCAACTGGACCCCTTCCCACTACTAAACCCATTGTTGCAAGGATGTCCACCACATTGGCTAAGGGCAGCTCACGGTAAATAAACTCCCTAACTTCTACCGAAAGCTCTGTTGACTGGTTCCATGGTTACATCTATGCACACACCATTTGTGGCGTACAGTATAGGAAGTAGGCCTACTTAGTGAGGACCACCTACCCCAGAGTTGGACTCAACCATCTGTTGACTCACCCTGTCCACTACCTGGTGCTTGTTGCCCACCATGAGCTTCTTAATTGTCTGCTGACGAGCATAATAAGCTGCCTGCTCTGCCTCCACCTGCTGCTTCCTCCTCAGGTGCTCCTCTGGCTCCTGCTCCTGCACTTGATGCTCCTGTACCAGGTGGCAAATGATGCAGCAACAGCAGCAGCAGCAGCGTGGAAGACAGCCTGAGGAAACTGGTGCTGCCAAGACGCTGTCAGACGCTCAGGCTACTAAAGTCAGGGGTTTCAGCAAAGGGTGCTGCCAGTGCAACGTTGATTGCTAAGTTACCTGGAACCCTGTACTGTATGACCAGTAATTGTTGGTTCTTTGATAATTCATGTCCTCTGTACTGCTGCTGTGCGTCCAGTTCCTTGATCATGACGACATTATCCTGGCAAGAGACAAGCAATCCGCCAACAAGAACGAACTAGGTGGCCCATACGGACCTTGTGGAGTTGACATTTGCTGTACATTTGGCACATGCATGGGGCCTTAAATGCTCGCTTGGGTCTGTTGAGCGCTAAGCAACCAAAAACTCTGATCACTGGCTATGGCAGTGACGGATAAATAACGAAGGAGTTATGACGTTTAGATAAGGCAGCCAACCAAAGCAGTAGCGTCCAATTACTCACCATTCGGGGATTGGGTTGCAGATCACTGCTGCTGACTGGTGCCCTACAGAGTGGGCAGGTCGGTTGCTCTTCGGGCTGGCCTACGCCCAGACGAGCACGCCGCTGCTTGACTGCTGGAATCCATCGCTCCATGCAAAACTCGCAAAAGGTATGCCCACATTTCGTCAGCATAGGGGCGACATAGACCTGATGGCACAGCGGGCAGTCCAGGTCCATGGCGACCTTTGATGCTGGATCAGCTGCACTGATTAGCCACAACGGCAGCCAGCAGGCATTAACATACCACACTGAGGTTTACAAAGTATTCTGGAACATAAACAACGGAGTAGCGGGCAATAGGAACTGCCTGTCGTGCACGGCTTTCACGCAGCATGAGAAGGCCCAAGTGGAATTGCCTTGACTGCTAGGTACTCTTCCAGCTGCTGCAAGCACTAGAATGTATGCAGATTTCCCGGATCTGCGCCAGCTCTAGCAACCGTCTTTTGCCCTGCAGAGCAGTTCGTTCGTAAGAGAGATGCGTCCGGAACCTGCCTATGTCACGGCACAAATAGTAAACAGGTGTCTTCCGTATACGATTCCTGCTCAAGTCATGGACCATGTAACATGATTGTGATGCTCAAAGTCAGGCGGCTTTCGTTCACTGTTGGCCTGCACAACTTCAGCGTTCTGAGCCGACGTCACCGGAACAAACCGTTCCGGTCCATAAGCGGTACAGCTGACGTCAACAGCTGAATCTCATCATAGAGCCAGCAGCGAGCCGACATAAGCACTTTTTCGTAATACCCACCAGTCTGCAACAAGAACCAATTAAGGTCCAGGCAAACTGGCACGCATTCATGCTTGCAGTATAGGCCCTTAAAACTCTGGCTCCTGGAAGCCACAGTGGCTGAGGAGACACCTTTTAAACACCAGTCTGCCACAATCTTAGAACCAGCAGGCCAAGGCCCGTTATTGAGCTCATCCCTTCACAATATTACAATACATGGTACCTACCACTGCCTGCCATCCCCAGCACCGCGACAATCATCCTCCCTGCTGCTGCTGCTGCTGCTGCTGCTGATAACAAACCCAGCGCCCCTCCCCCTGCTTTGTGAGTTGTTTGCCACATTGCTGTACCTCACGCTTTCCAGAGATCCATCAGGACGAGCATGACCAAGCCTGACCAAGACACATTTCTCCTTTGAAGATGCTATACCCGCGGCCCCCCTCAGCTGACTCTCGATCCTGCAGCTGACCCCTCCCTTCTCCTGTTGCTTCTGCTTCTGCTGCTGCAAGCCTACATCAGACCTCTCCTTCTGCTCCCTGGCACCTGCCCCCCTGAGCAGCTCTGGGGAAGTCTCCTTGCCGAGTCCCTTGAACACAGGCAAACTGCTATGAATAGTACCCAACCCGCCACACTTCACCCGCAGTGGTGGAAACTTCACCACCACCGCCTTTGGCGCAGATGACTCGGCATCCTTACTGCTGCTCACACTCCTTCCTAGGTCCCAGCTTTGACTAGAACCACCACTACCACTGCCACCAGCAGCAGCACCAGCAGGGACATCACCCCCACCAGCAGCAGCAGCAGCTGGAAGCAGCATGCCTGCCTTGAACCCAGCATTCCCACCACCAGCAGCTGCAAATCTCATGGCTGGATTATCAACACTAGCATACCTCCTGCTATGCTGACACTTACGCAGCTGATGTGCAGCTCTCAATATCATATCAGGTGACACTGACGATGCCCTAGGTTCCAGCTGAACTAATACCCCAGTGTTGGTGACCCTTGTTCCACCAACAACCCTCTCAGAACTAGAGGCAAGAGGCACCTTCACACCTTGTGGCGGCAGCACATCTCTTGCCGGAGCACATGACACATCAACCTGGACAATAATGAGCTGGTCCCCTCCTGCTGATGTCGCTCCCAGGGCTGGCGTAGAGGCTGCTAGTGCAAGCGGGTTCACCACCGCTTCTGCTGCTGCCGACACATTGGCTGCTGTTGCTGCTAGCGTAAGCGGGTTCATCACTACTGCTGCTGCTGCCAACGATTTGGCTGCTGCTGCTAGCGTCAGCGGGTTCACCATTCCCGCTGCCACAACCCCTGCTGCTGCTACCCCTGCTGGAGATGTTGGTCCTCTTTCGCCTGCCAGGCCATCCCACCCACCCTCACCCTCACACCCCCCTCCCACAGGCTGTGAAGTGAACTGAATTGCACCAGCAGCACTTGCTGTCACCAAACCCCCTCCATCGTCCCCCATCGGCAACACCTGCTTTACTGGAGATGTTCGGATCTCGGGCAGATGCTGCTCCCTCGCTCCCTCCACTGCATTGCTTGCAGTATGACTCACGCCATACGTACTTCCTGCCCCATTTTGGGGCGATACAGAAGGGCCTGAGGCCGCTAAGTTGCTGATATTTATCTCACGCCTTGAAGCCCGATCATGGACTAGTAGCGACGATTGAATGGTTGCTGCGACACTTGAAACATTTGAATTGGCACTGCTGTTGGCAGTTGCTGAGCTCCAATTTGCTAAGCACTGGGTACTTGGACTACTCTGGGCAGACGCAATCATGGGCTCCTCTCTACCACTTGTTGCTGCTCCTCCTCCTCCTCCTCCTGCTGCTGCTGCTGCTGCTGTTGAACTTGCACCAGAGCGGTTCCTAACAGAACACAGGGGCACCAATGCATGACGTCGATCAGGAGATGCAGCCGCTGCTGCTGCTGCTGCTGCTGCTGCTGCTGCTCTGACACCAGCTGTAACAGCACCGGCACCAATAGCAGCAGCAACTGTGGGTTTGCTGATTCTCTGGTGCTGTTCCTGAGCCCCAAAGCCCTTTTGCAATGAGCTGTCCAGTTCCCACTGCAGCTGGTGGCAGCTCAGTTGCAGCACCTCCCGCTGCTGTTGTGTTACATGCACTCGTCTGACAGTTGTGCTGCTGCTGCTGTTCCTGCTGCTGCTGCTGTCGCTGCCTTTTTGCCTGCCGCCAGTACCAACATGGAGCAGCTTCTTATGGCTCATGTTACTCACACTGCTGCTGCTGTTGCCACTACTATTGCCGCCCCTGTCAGGTGCAGGGCATTTCCCCTGCCTCTGCTCTTGGCTTGACTGCATATGTACCTGATCTTGAGGCGTATCGTTGCTGTGGCTGCCAGACAGCTCTTTAGATTCAACATAGGTGTTCAGAACCCCTTCGGATCTCCCTTCTTTGGTCTTACCTCCCTGAAGATCTGGGCCCTGCCACTGCTTCTGCTGCTCGTCCATAAAACATCCCGAATTTCTTCGTGCAGTGCAATGCTGGCTGTCCCGACTGTTTCCGCCCTGCTGCCTCTTGTTTTTCAGACCGCTGCCATTTGCAGTTCTTAGTAGCTGCCCATCGGTTTGCTTTCTGATGTCTGGCAGCAGAGGTGTCGTCCTTACTCCCCTGCTGCTGCTGTTGCTGCTGCTGCGAGCAGCGCCACTTTGCCTGCTGCCACTGCTGCTGCCTATGTGAGCAGATGTCTCTACTGCCCCCTGCTTACCCACACTTAGGAAACTGTTCCCACCGAGACAACCACCGGTGAGACCACCTCGCGGAGTGCAATGCAGTATCGTGGCTTTCTCAACCTGCCGGATCGATTCCCCGCCCTCAGTCCCACCATCCTTGGACCTCCCAAGATATCGGTTGTTTGTCTTTTGGGGTCCCTTGCTGTACTGTAATGATCCCACACTATGCAGAGAGGTCCTTTGCGTCTCACCAGAGGATACCACACCCTGCTGCTGGAGTGTAAGAACCGCTGGTACTCCTGCTGCTGCTGCTGCTGGTACTCTTGTCGCTGCTGCTGCAGTATTTCCGTCTTGAACTGCAGGTGCTGCTGCTGCCCCCATTGACCCTAGGTTTCCCTGGCCTGCCGCCACTTTGACTCTTGCTGCTACCGCTGCCACTCCTGCTCCTGCTCCTATTGTGGCTTCTGGTGCTGCTGCTCCTGCTCCTGCTGCTATTGCCCCTGGCTGTTCCCGGCCTGCCACCACTTTCACCCTTGCTGTTACTGATGCTGCTGCTTCCTCCTCACCTCCTGCTTCTCCCGCTACAGCTGCTTTTGCTGCTGCTCCTATTGGAGCCCCAGCTGCTGGTCTCAGCGCCTCTCCTCCTCCTCCTGCTGCTGCCGGTGCTAATGGTAGTGCTAATGGTAGTGCTAATGGTAGTGCTAATGGTAGTGCTAAGCACGTCTCACCATAACCTCCCCCTGTTGCTGCTTCCACTGCTTCTTGTGAGGGAGGTGGTCTAAGTGAATGTTGCCTACTAGAGCTAGGGGTGAGCCCGGGTGAGTCATCAGGGGTACCCCAAGTAGACGTGAGGGGAGAACCACGGCAGCATCTACTACTGCTGCTGCTACTGACAATGCTGCTAGCACCACTGACCTGCCGGGAAGGAACCCTGGCATTACAGCAAGAGGACTCCACAGTAGCGCTTGACGCAAATGCATTTTCCCCTGCAGGCGTTTTTGTTGTTGCTACTGCTGCTGCTATGGCTGGTGTCGCTGCCACTGCTCTCGCCTGCCTGCACTGCTGCTGTAAAGTATGACCGTGCCATTGGGTTTCTGCTGCAGTGCCAATTTCCAAGACATTTCCTGACAACACATCCTTCTGGGATGAACAGCAACCCTGAGCAGGTTGCTGCTCCTGGTGCTGACCCTGCTGCTTGGCTGCACTGTTCCTCCATGGGGTTGCGGATGCTGATGCTGCTGCATCCTGGTGGTTGTCTTTGACTATGTACTGCATGTGGAATTGCTGTGGCTTCTTTTCTGGGGACACCACACTCTGCTGTTGCTGCTGCTTGGGTGCTCTGCTTTTCCGTGGGGTCAGAGCGGGGGTTGCAGAAATCACTGCCGCACCTCCCTTGCTGCCCTGGTCACTGCTTTGCGTTTGAGACTGCTGTAGCTTTTGTATGTGTTGTTGGTAGCATGATGGCACCAGGGAGTACCTACAAAGCAACAGCCAGTCAAGCACATATCAGTTGCCTGGGGCCAAAAAATCAGTCAAAACAAAGGTTTGGTTACAAGATGCCTTTACCAGGTTCTGAGAGGCCAGAGCGCGGTCAGAAAGAATGGTTGGACACGATCTTAGACAGACAGGAAAACCATAAACAAAGTGCCCTAACCTGGATCATGGCTCCCTTTGGCATGCGGTAAGTAAGATCCTCTGAATACCACATGCAACCCTTATTCCAGCAATCATAGCCAAGCAGGTATGCTACAGCACCCGTCTCCTTGCTATGATCCCTGCCTTTGTGCCCTACAAATATTTGCTCCACCTCTTTGTCCGTTATCGCACACATCATGTGATTACTTGTGTTAGGCACAAAGCAAGGCAGTGAGCTGAGCCCTCTACTCTTTGGCCTCTTTATAGAGCAGCTGCATGAACTCATTGCAATGAAGCTGCCAGGAGCAGGGCCTCTTATTGGTGACATGCGTGTCCCGGAGATCATGTATGCTGATGATGTGAAGCTCTTAGCTGTGAATGACCCCAAGGCACTGCAACAGCTGCTGGATGTGTTGCATCTGTTCTGTCGTCTGTTTGACATGGAGGTGAATTTGAAGCCGCACAAAACATGCATAGTCATTTTCCGACCATCTGGTACACGTCTTGCAAAGGGACTCAAGTGGTATTACAACGGTCAGGAGGTTCATGTTAGTGACAATTATGTTGATTTGGGAGCTCTTCACCATGCCACCAAGGGCATCAGGCCGGCATGTGATGCTCTGGCATCCTCTGGCAGTAGGGCCATGCATGCGCTGCTGTCACAATGTAGACAACACCACATCGTTCAACCTGATTTCAAACTCAGGCTTTTTGACATTTTGGTAGAACCAGTGTTGTCTTATGGATGCCAAATCTGGGGCCCAGAGATATTTGTTGGCAAGTTGAGAAACCCGCTCAACCTACCATCTGAGAAGGTCCATATCAATTATTTGCGTATCATGGCAGGGGTGGGGAATGGAACAGATAAGGTCATGCTCATGAGGGAATTTGGCCGTTACCCTGTCATGTGGCATTGGGTAGCTCTGGCTACGAGGTTTTGGATTCGTGCTATTAAGATGGGATCCCAAAAACTGGTATGCAAAGCACTGAAAGCAGATATCGAGCTCATGTTGGCAGGGTGTAAGAAATGTTGGTCCTACTACCTGCTTCAGAGTCTCACAATCATGGGTGTTGTGCAAGCCAGCGACTGGTCTCCTAGTGGGATTAGCCATGTCACAGTGGACAGCATTATGGCTTTGGAAATTCAAGAGAAAGTTGTGCGTGAGAGTTTGAAGCAGATGTTTGACAAATGTTGGGAGGATGTTGACCTTGTTTGTGAGCACCCTCAGGACCCAGCCTGTCCCAGGAATCACATTATTCATAACTCCTATGCTGCATGGGCAAGAGGGCTCCATGACGATGCCCCTACATACTTGAAGGCTAAAACCCTGTCTTTCCGCATGGTACAATGCATTGCAAAGATGCGGCTAGGATGGCACTGCTTGGCCATCCACACAGGAAGATACAATGGAATAGCAAGGGATGACAGGGTGTGTCGGTTGTGTCAAACGCTTGGCTATAGGGATGATACTACAGGGTCAGCTCCAGTTGAAGATCTTGTCCACTTCATGTTGGATTGTAGGGTGCTTCACCCTGTCCGGGACAATTTCCCCCTCTTCTTCAAGCCCACCTCCTTACCAGGGCAATCCAAGGATAGTCATGTTAAGTTTATTCTCAATCATAGTGATCATGTGCAAGTTGTGAGGTGCATTTCAGCACTGAAGAAAAGGCGGGAAAGTTGTTTACAACTACTTGACGATGGTAGAGAGGGTGAAATCATGCCTGAAGGTTATCTTCCCTTTGATTACAACCTATGGCGGATTATGGGACATGATTTAGATTAATTACCTATGACTTTCATGTTACTGGACACCTCTTAGGCATGGCTAAGTTGGCTCCTTGTGGGTGGCGCTGCCCCCACCGGCGCCCCGCTCTGATGGGGCCATTTGGTAATTGGTAATTGGTACTGTTAATAGTCTGTGATAGTTCTGGAATTGCTGCTGCTCTGTGATTCTCCACATCTGGGTGAGAGTATTTTTGGCATTAAGTTGTATACAAAATTCTGGTATATATGCTGTTGCGTTGCTGTTTGTTTGCTGGATGTACCCCAAAAAATCAAAAACCCAGAAAAAAAATTTAAAAAATAAAAATTGTGTGTGCACTTTTCCAGGGCCAGTATTCTGCATCATTGTATCTGCTTGGACATGCATGATCATGGAGTTCCAACTGGTGGATGGTGTTCAGTTTTTCTTGGTTCTATCTGTGTTAGTGGCTTTGCCACCCCTGTGGTGAACTGTGGCACCGCACGCGTGCCGATGGGTTTGCCAATGTAAGATTCACACACACACACTTTATATAATATGCCATTGCAATCGCCATAGCTCCCATGCATCTGATCATGCATGCTGTGAGACCCTGCTTTCAGCCTTGAAGACTGCCCCCACTTGTGTATTGTAACCACAGACTCATTTCAGCTTCAAGTTGCCAAGCAATTCCTCCAATAGCACAACCAGCAGCTGTCCCTTGCCTCCTATATCAGGACCTACAGCAGCAAAACCTACAGCTGACCCAGCAGCAACAACAGATGCAGCAGCAGCACCAGTTGGGTACCCTTACACCAACAGTTACCTTGGAGAGTCTAGTATGTTGGGGTTCATTACGGCTGAGCCCTTAAGCTCCAGTTGTATACCCAGATAAGAGGGTTTAGGCACCTCAGGACCTCCTGAAACCAACACCTCCCACCCACCCAAATCAACGCTGCTACTGCCGCAAAGACTGCTACTAAGGTTGCTACTGTTACTGCTGCTGCTGCTGCTTGTAGTCTCGTTAGCGAGACCATCGCCCGCCTTACTGGCCTTCCTGCTTGTACTGCTGTCACCAAGGTCTTTGCCACTGCTGCAGCGGCTGCTCCTTGTACTGCTGCTGCTGCTTCCCTTGCGCCCCCTGCTGCTGCTGCCAGGCCCATTGTTGCTGCTGCCTCTGGTGTCTTTAGGGCTTGGTGCAGCAGTCCTTTTCTTCTGCGAGGTGCTGTTCCCCTGCCTCATCAGGTGCTGCTGCACAGCCTGACCAGGTGAAGTATTTGCTGGTAAGTCTACAATCACCTTTAAGATATCCTCCTGCAACAAAGCACCACAGGCCGACTCTAACAGTGATCTCAGTGGTTGTGTGTGTTTTCACACTTCATGCAAATGTTCTCAAAGGCTGAAAGTCCTATGCTATTAGACGCAAAGCATTTCCACAAGTTGATGGCAGTTCATAACAGTTCAACAACTTGCCAGATCATCAAGCATAGAGGCCCCTATAAAGTATGCACATACCAGTGGTATCACACACGGCAAAAGAGCCCCATTGCATCCACAAGTCACTGCCCCTGGCCTGGGTGGGTCAGTTTGATTGATATGGTAGGATGGATATAACCACATGGTAGACCATGTCATAGTATTGGCCATCTTTACAGCTTGATACATTTGAGTCAAGTGCTGGTGAAAGTCATGGTGATGTTTCTAGCAGTGATAGTGATGAGGACAAGTTGGTGAAAGTGGACATTAGTCAGTTTGTTTTTGTGCAACCCCTTGAGCCAGGTGTTCGTTCCTTCTTGTACATTTTAAACCGTGGCCCCTATCTTACTACCACCCATCAAAATAGTGGCTAAACTCGGTTCATGGCCCTGCGGCTGCTTATACCAGGGGACCATGACCCATCCGAGAAAGGGGGCCATAGCCCCTTTCTAATACCCGTGGCAATGCTAATCCCTAAGCACTTTCATCCGGTAATGTACTGCCCAGCGTCCCCCACTCTCTAACCTGTACTGCTGCACACAGCTTCTCAGTAATAGCTGTGCTGGCCTCCATGGTGGGGCTGCTGTTCACTTCTAACAGCCACACATGCAACTGCTGGTCAACCAAGAAGTCAAACCCATACAGCTGACAGGAGCCACGACGGACCTGGACCATGTCCTGTGATAGAATTGACACGTGCAAGGGGAGGGCATTAGGGCAGCAGCTCCAGATCGCTGTGTTAATGACATTTGAACCGCAAGTTTAATAGCACGTCTGGAATTGCATCTCAAGATATGTAATGAGGTGCAGCAGGAAGGAGCTGATCACACGATAAGAAACTTCTACAGAAACAACATATCAAAATCCTGTTATGCGCTTATGGGCAAATGGAAAGCAATTGTGATATCCGCTTTTGCCAGTAGCCCTCATCACACCACCAGCAGCTCTCGCATACAGAGCATGGAGCCGGCTAACCCACTCATTGCTGAATAAAGGTATACAGAACACCCTGCAGATCCCGCAGGTTCATGTGCCATAAGCAATGCTAACACCTTGAGCCCTTACTCAACCCTTGCAAGCTCTTCCCTTTAGTAGTCTCGCCAGTCAATCTTTCATCAAGACCTCCACCGTATCAGGGTTTGGTCCAAGCTATTGGTCTTTCCAATCATCACCTCCCAGGACTACAACGTCGGGGGGGGGGGGTATGCACTGTTTGCACTGTCTCATATTAGAGATTAGCAAGTCATTAATGCCTGGTGTTTACTCGCTCACTACCACCTCTGCACCCTGATGCTCTCACCTGTGCACACTTGAGTGTTGCAGCAGCAATGTGCTTCATAGCAGGCTGGATCTTCTCCTCCCAGCAGCTGCTGCCCAGACCATGACTCACCAACCACTCCTTAAACTGGCCCACGCTCCACATGTTACCAGCCTCTGTTATACCGTCTGAAAGAGGCACATAAAGCATAGGAGATGCTTAGGATAGTCCTAGTGAATCCTAATGCTGGGTTTATTATGAATGAAGTCCAAGTGGAAGTCCAAGTGCCAAGTGGCACTCTGTGTGCAAGTGCTTGGTTGGAAACTAAGTTTTCATTTGGTTCAAGGGGGCAGGGCAGGCCAGGTGTGGACTGCTCAGTCGACCTGATTTATGCATGTTCAGTCAGCTGGTTTCGTGCATGCTCTTTCACCTGAGATTAAGCTTCAGAAACCAAATGCACTGCCTTACACCGCCACCCGCTCAGTAGGCCAGATGAAAGATTGGGCATCCCAATCATTGCAAATATACACATCAATCGCAGCAAGCTACTGCTTTTTGTTAGTTCAGTTGTGATCATGCTCCCAGTCCATAGCACGTGAAAAGGCACAATTTTAATTATACAGGGCGCATTGGCTGCCCCCGGTCTTCTCCTGTCTTACCCTGTATGTGCTCTGTTGTGGCATATTTGCTAATGGAGTTGTTGCACAGGTGTGAGAAGATATCCAGATCAGCCAGGTCATAGTCCTGGGCACTGAACCGCAGGTAGCAATCACCATAGAAGTACACCTGCATGCCACAGGGAATTACGTTGGAGTTGCAGGCCTAGAAAGTACTGATTGTGTCACGTAATTGCCTGATGGCAGATGCCAAGGGCATCACGATTAAAGGCACCATGAAGAAAGGCATGTGAATGCTGCAAATGCACGGGGACACCAGCACAAAAGAGTACCAAAAACAAAAGAGTGTCAAATACCGGTATATGTGGCTGGATAAAGGGTGTACACACAATGTTTGCAGCATACACCAGCTCCAGAAGTACCCATGGTTGCGGGCAGGTGCCGCTACCTTATCTTCTACAGGCACCACCATACCGTCATGCAGCAGGACAGCTAAGGATGATGACTGGATGCAGCAAAGACCCTCAAAGGGGCCAAATTTAGAAGGGAATGCACCTGCACTAGCCACAAACACATGCACATCATTAAAACCTCCCACAAGTAACCAAATCTGAGAGTTTAATTTACAAACAAGACAAATTTCAAAGGTGTGGCTGCACACAAAGCAGCTATGTCAAATCGACCAAACACACCTGGGTTAAACTCCAGCTATTCATGGAACCAAATGTAAACCCTCACACTGCTCCCCAGGGACTAGACCTCCCAGTGGCCTCACCTGCAGTGGGTTCCAGCTTGTGACCATCACCCACTGGCGGATGTCAAACTTCCTCCTGTGTATCAGCAGGGGCCGCTCCACATACTTCTGAACCACCCATTGACTGCTGCCCTTCAAGCTCTCAGCAGCTGCAGCAGCAAGAACAGCAGCAAGCGTGCTTCCCAGGGTGAGTGCAAGAACTGGATCCTGGCTTACACCCAAACCGCTGGGAGGCATGTGACAACATGTTGCAGTGAGCATGCAAGTACTACTTAATAAGGACTCTTCTTCTCCATTGCTGCTAACTGCGGACGGACCTCCAAGCAATAGTGCCTTGTCTTGATGATTGTTTTGACTCTGCACCTTTTTAGTGCCAGGAAAAGGGTGTCCTAAACCACCAGAATGTCCATGTGTTGGAGGTCAATAGATAATAAGATGAATGTAATGTGTGTGCTTTGTGAATCGGCAGCAACCAATCATAAAGTAGCCCTTTGTACACAAATGAGATCCATACACAATGCTACAGGCGCCAGCCTATACCATGATAAGACAACAGAACATGCAAGCTAGCCTTTGAAACCCTAAAACCATTTCGAGTATGCTTAGTGTCTCTTGTTGCTACCCCACTCACCCACGACCTCCATGAGCTTCTTCCCGTCGTTGAACAGCTGTATGCCTCTCCCCCTGCTCTTCCCAGCCGGTTTCAGTATCCACACATTGCCGTTTCCATTCATGTAGGTCTGTGGCTCAAACCTGGTCAGCAATGCCAGGGCCCTGCCCCCCGCCTGCAGCAGCTGATGGTAGGTCAAACCCTCAAGCAGCTCCTCTGACACGGAGACAGCAGCTAGCACCTCCCTCTGGTCTCTTGACGCTACTGCTGATGCTGCTGTGGCTGCCACCCCTGATGTGCATGCTGCTCCATGGGTCATGTCTGACCCCTCTAACTCTGCTACAGCAGTAGGCACTTCGCTTTGTTCCATTCGGGTGTCTGTTGCTGCTTCTTGCAGCTCTTGCCGATCCTCCTGTTGGCACCTTTTGTGCTCCTGTTGCTGCTCCTTGCCCTCCAGCCCCTTCTGCCCTGGCTGCCTGTGCTGCTGCTGCTGCTGCTGTTTTCCCAGTGCATGTCCCTCCTGCCCCTTCCAGTCCTGGATCCCATACCCTTCCTGCTCCTGCTGCTGCTGCACCTCCTGCCCCTCAGGTAATTCCTGATTCAGTTCCTCCTCGCCCTGCTGCTGCTGCTCTCCTTGCTCCTCCTCCCGCTCCAGCTGTTGCTGTTGCTCCCACGCCTCAGCAGTTGCCTGTACTCCTGACATCACCGCACCGTGGTACAGCAATTGCTGCCACTGATGCTCTGTCAAGCCCTCAGGCTGCTGCTGAGCCAAAACTGCACTGCAAGGACGAGCCCGACCTCTTGCCAAGCACACCCCTTGCTCCTGCTGCTCCTCCTGCTGCTGCTTCCCCTGCTGCTCTGGCTCCTGCCATTCCTTCTGCTGCAGATTCGAAAGAGCTCTCTGGTTGTGCTCCTGCTGCTGTTGCTGCTGCTGTCTTTGCTGACCTCTTGCCAAACATACCCCTTGCTCCTGCTGCTGCTGGTGTCCCTGCTGCTGCTGAAAGGGCGCCCCAATCTTGTGCTGCTGCTGCTGTTGCTGGTACGATCCCAGGTTCGATGCATCATAATCAATAAGGTAGCGTTGAGACCTCAGCCTTACCAGTAGCACCAACACAGCTCTTCTCAAGCTGATAATATCCGCAAGCTTCACCACAGACTGCGCTAGCTGCTGCTGCTGACGTCCTTGTTGGTTTTGCAGTATGTGCTGCTGCCGCCAGTCTTGTTGCGATGCAACTGCCCCTGCTCCTGCATGTTCTACCATCCCTGATGCTGCTGCTGTTGCTGCTGTTTTTGCCACAAGTTGCTGCTGAGAGAGCGCTAGCTTCACCAAGCTCTCAGCTGCTGTCCATTTGAGGTCCACCTTGAACTGCTCCACTTCGTCAGGATCATGAAGGTCGTAGCACCTGTATATAAGAAATGCACATGCAGTTCCAGCACCAGATTTTCACGACTGTTGCAGTATCACCCACAACGAGCATCAAGCCACACGCCTGCTGCTGCTGCCACCACCTCCTGCAATGCTGCTGCATTTCAACAGCGCTACAGAGTCTAACCTATGCTACAGCTAAAGATGTGCACACTCAGATGTTTAACCAAGCTGTATTGACTCATTGACTTCTGGCCTTGCTCTAATGGCTTGTCCAACTGCATGAACGCTGGCCACATGAGATCGTGCTAGGCAATACTGCATGTGACTACATCCACATTAAAGCTTGGCAGCTGGTGGCAGCAGGCCCTACATAAAGAGCCTGCAGTGACAAAAGCAGAGTGCCTCGAGAAAAACAGAGGTCTCACCTAGGGTACATGGTTCTATGGTCCACAGCTGCCACCCAGGACATCTGACGAATGCTGTGACATAAACCAACCTGCAAACAGCAAGGAGTTGACAAGGATGTCACGTGCCCGGAGCTTGCTCTGGTCCAGCCTGCGCCTTTTGCGGGAGTACAATACCAGTCTGGAAGCTGGGTACAGGTAATCAAAGCAGGCAAGAGTGCGGACAAGATGAACAGGGGTCTGTCATGCAGTGCAATACCAGTCTATACAGCTCCAATGTGATGCATGCAAGCTTAGCTTTATTCAAGCGGAACAATATGATTACATCTTGCTAGAATTCAGCACCGTGAGCACTGACTGATTTGATGAGCCATGTATTAAAGCAACAACTCTTTATAGTTCATTTCATCAGATGCCTGTCTCATAGAAGTCAAGGCCTGCTAAGGCTTGACTCAGTAACCCTAGTCCTGACCCAGAGTAAAGCCACCTGGAGTCACCTGAAGTCAATCTTGTAACTCACATTGTAGCCTCACCTTTGTAGTGATACAGGCAGCTCTGTTGAAGTGGTTCACCAGCTGCCCTGGCCACAGTGCATAATGGTCAATGTCTGAGCACTTGACTGCCCACTTCAGGTCAAAGCAGGTGCTGTTGTGGTCCTGGTTCTCCACCCAGCCACGACGCAACAAGCCTTGGCGGATCCCCTCAGAGTGCTGGCCACCACCTAGGAGCAAAGCATAATGTTAAGGGTGCGAGAACGGATTATCAATAACTTCAAGGTGGGGTTCTACTCAGTACCGGAGGGCAGAATTTGCCAACAAGTACAAAATGCTAAACGTCCTCAGAGATCCATGCTTAGGGCCTTCCTGCTGCCGATCCTATATTCGTTTGACTAGAGATCAAGATTTACTGTAGCTTGGAAGGCCCTATGGTAGTCAGCATTGACCAAGTTGCAGTAGACTCGCTTCATTCCAACAGCATTTTCGAATAGCAAACCCATAAGGAAGCCTTAGGATCACCTGCCATGCAGAAGACTCTGGCAGTTGCAGGCAGCTTATGTTTAAGGCGCCATTGGTGGTACTCCTGCTTCTTGCAATCAAAGGGAGCCCCTCTGAAGGGGCTGGCATATTGCTTCCGGGTGCTCTGAACCTGTGCATGCCAGACAGCAGTTTTAAGTGATCAACCATCAAGAAAATGGATGCTGCAGGGGACTTAAACACCCCATTCATGCATGTATATGCTGAAATGAAGCAATGATGCCCAGCCTGCTTGGTCAGACCTGATAAAATGAGTGGGGCTGGCTGCTGCTGCCGTAAGCACAGCTTTTGTAGGCCCATAAAACATGTGTTGCGTAGTGAGATCTTCGCGTAGTGGATCACATAAACCTCCATGCCATTGGCAAGTGATCCAGTGCTGGAGAGCACTGAGCAATCAATAATGGCCTGGCTTGCTGTCGTATCCACCTGACTGAAATGAGGCTGCAAGGACAAGCTGCCCTTCCAAGGACAGCAAACATAATTCTTACTTACCATATCATGGTGCAGTTGTCCTTCTTTTTTCGAACAAAGCTGTGAAGTCTCTTGGTCATTCTTACTTTGGGCTTCTGGTCGTTCTATGGGCATCTCCTGCCCTGTTACCCGAACCAACTGCCTGCTGACCCGAAATGTGCAGCCAGTTGCAACTTATACACTCCAATTTGATGGCATGCGCCTTGCCCTGGTGTCAGTCGCATAGGTTTTCATTGGCTCCAAAGTGGCCTGGCGAGGGGGGATGGTAACTCTGACTCGCAGGTTCTCGCCTAATAGGTACGCTCAGCCAACAACGCTCGCAATCGCACGACGTACGCCTGACTCTCATGGCCCACGATAGGTTGTGCCCAGTATCTAGTATCGCAGTTATGTTATGTTATGTTATGTTATGTTATGCAGTTAAAGCTCAGTGGGACCATGCTGAAATGGTTGCACAGGGTCATTGTGGCGGTGTGGGAGTCAGGGAAAGCGCCAGTGGAGTGGAAACGTGCACTGTTGGTGGCACTGTATAAAGGCAAAGGAGAGCGCAAAGTGAGAGATAGCTATAGGGGGATAAGCTTGCTAAGTATACCGGGGAAGGTGTATGTCTTGGTCATTTTGGCTAAGATCAGTTCTCATATCGATGCACAACTGCTTGATAACCAGTCTGCTTTTAGGAAGGGGAGGGGCCTCACTGATGCTCTGTTCACCATACGCCAGGTCATCTCTAAGTCTGTAGCATTCGATCAGCCTCTATTCATGGCTTTTGTGGATTTGCGTAAGGCATATGATTCTGTACCGCGAGACACGCTATGGCGCATCCTGCATGTGTACGGGGTACACACAAAGCTGATAGAGTTGCTGATGGACTTGCATACTGGCACACAGGCTGCTGTTAGGATGGGTGGTGTGGTGTCTGAGTGGTTTGATGTGCATGGCGGGGTGCGGCAGGGATGTGTCATTGCTCCCTTGCTGTTCAACATCTACATGGACTTTGTGGTTCGGCAGGCAATGGCTCAGATGCCGGAGGGATGTGGGGTGAAGCTAGCCTATCATGCAGATGGGAAACTTGAGCGTGATGGGTGTGGTAGTGGTGGGTGTGTGGAGCTGTTGTCTGTTCTGCTGTATGCAGATGATATGGTGTTGCTAAGTCCCAGCAGGGAGGAGTTGGTGGTCATGCTGCAGGTGATGGACAAGGTTGCTGCTAGTCTTGGGTTGCGCATCAATGCAAGCAAGACTGAGATCCTGTCCATTGACAAGGATTGGAAGGAGGGGGATGTGCCAGTGCAGCAAGGACCAGAGGTGGTTATCAGTGAGGGTGTGGTAAAAGAGGTGTCACAGTTCAAGTACTTGGGAAGTGTGCTTGTGACTGATGGCAGGTTGGATGTGGAGTTGAATATCAGGAGGGGTAAGGCTGTGGGGAGGTTTAAGCAGTTTGAAAAGATGTGGGGTACCAAGCATCTGTCATTGGCTACGAAGGTGAAGTGTTACAAGGCATATGTGTTGCCAATTCTGCTGTTCGGGAGTGAGTGTTGGTCCCTGACCAAAGTGCAATCGCAAAAGCTTGAGCGGGTGCACTCTAGCTGCCTTAGGAGCATCCTGGGGGTCAGGCTGTCAGATCGGCACACCAATGAGCATATCAGGAAATCATGTGGGGTAGCCACCTTGTCAGCATACATCACAGCAAATAGGCTGAGGTGGCTGGGGCATGTGGGCCGCATGGAGGAGGGCAGGTTGCCGCATATTGCGTTGTTCTCTTCATTACATGGTGACATGACGAGGCCAGTGGGTAGGCCTCGCCATACCTGGGAGAAATGCGTGTGTGCAGATCTGAAGGTGCTTGGTCAAGATGAGGGGAGCTGGGAGGCTTCATGTCAGATTAAGAGTGCTTGGAGGAAGAGGTTGTGGGATCTTACGCACCCTTGGGAAAGCCAACGGTTAGTGAGGTGTAGAAGGCGCACTAAGCAAGCTATTGATAAGCATGTGGAGCGCTATGTGGTGCCTTTCAGTGGCTGGGAGGATGGTGGTTCACCAGTACCTAGGTGGTGGGAGCCACCTCCAGCCCCTACTAGGGTGGTGCTTGATCCTGCTGCCTCCCCGCCACCCATGTGTGATGGAAGTGGAGCAGGTTTTGGGTTTTAGTGGTGGTGTTTGTTTCCCCTTGGTGTGCACGCCGTTGCATCTAGCCTCAGCTTGTGTGTGGCAAATCC
The DNA here is from genome assembly GCA_963556185.1 of Pseudopediastrum boryanum. NCBI lineage: Eukaryota > Viridiplantae > Chlorophyta > Chlorophyceae > Sphaeropleales > Hydrodictyaceae > Pseudopediastrum > Pseudopediastrum boryanum. The sequence goes on along the minus strand of OY744502.1, from coordinate 3,677,441 downwards.
ATCATCGGTTGTGTGGCTTCGTGATTGTGATCAGGAGCCTTGTGTTTGTGGCCTAGGTTTGTTTGGCCATTGGCATTGCTGGTCTTGCGTTTTGATTGATTGATTGCAGTTATGTCCTACATACAAGTTCCCGGAGTAGCCAGCCTCGAGTCAGCCAGACACATTCAGATGCACCATTGTTGTCAAATTGGGAGTACTGGCACTGCTCTTGCTTCTCAAACCTGATCACGCTGGGAAGGGTGACATCTTCAATGACTATCACTCTGAGCTTTGGACATGCGCTGGTTACAACTTTAGTTTTTGAGAGTCAACTCTTAAACGCGCTTCAACTACACACACGGTTTGAGTTTGACCATGGATCATATCCGCTTCATCCTTCCTTGCACGGGTATGTGCCCATCGCTACTGCCGGTACTCGTACTAACCCCAGCTAGCACCTACTCCAGTCAGAACTGTGGCAGCCAGATGGCTATCGTACGTTCGTGTCATATAGCATACAGAAATCCTAAGTGTACGTAGAGTTGCTTAATGCTGTTTCAAAGCATTTAATACACGACGTAGCGACCATCGACCCCCTCTACACGAGGTAGGCCTACGAGGCTACGCTAGGCCTCGTAGCTGCTCGTCTGTTATTTCTGCCCCCGGCTGGATCCGCTTCCGACACCGTGTACACCACACCGTCAAGCTGCAGACGCTTGTTCAAGCACATGCCCGACCACTGTGACTTTTTCTCCTAAGTCCAGCGATCTCCGCATGCAGAGGATTGACCTACCCATGCTTTAAATATGCGACAGTGGCCGTGTAAGATTTTGGACAAGGCATGTTTGGCCCCAGCATTGCTTGCCACGTCTCTTGCATGACTGTATTGATGGAGTCGCTTTCCGGTTCCCTTGCTTGGTCCACTCTACCTGCGCCAAGTCCCTTATGCTTAACGTCCACTTGCATTCAATAGCTTCTCAGTCGTGAATGGTCATGGGTGGCTTATCCTGCTGCTGCCATGCAAGCCAGACCCTCAGGAACTTACTCACTGCACAATGCAGGGCATGATGTTCTGCAAGACACTTGGCACAGACAAACCCAAACAAATGCCAAACCCTACGAAAGTCAGCAAAGACCTGATATTTACATTTAGAGACTTGCATGATGGCTCTAAAACAGCTTGCGCCACAGAGCATAAATGTGTGTGATCGTCCTAAGACCCTGGGCAAGGTGCCAGAAAAACTCCATCCCAGAAAACAGCAGTCTACTGCTAGTATACAAGCAGCTCTGCCCTTATGTAAGTGAAATGTGCAGTATGCATCACAAAGATAAGGTACTCACTGAGGCGTCATCTCCATATACATGGTCCAACAGTCAAGAACCTTCTCGGACCCCAGAAAGAATGTCTGCTGCTCTACAGCCAGGCTTGCTCTTATTCAGGTCAGACAAAACAGCACGAATGAACGATAAGTCACTGGATGGGACAATGTTAGAGTCCAATGCAACATATCAGAAACCTCAGCCTAGCCAAAGGGCACTCAATGCAATAACATCAGTTTGCACTTATGTAAGCTCGCAATAGACAGCTTGCATTAAAGATAGAAGGTGCTGGGACCAGATTGCTCCCATAGAGATTAATGCAACATATGAAGACCTTGACCCCAAGGAAGAGTATCCCCTGCTATGCTTATACATAAGCCCATATGGAACAGCATGTTAGTAGATCAAAGAGCTGGTACAGCCAAGACCACCTACTTGACCCAACCACTTGTTGCCATAGAAATGCTGCTGCTGCACATGCAGCTGTGCTACTACACAAGCTCATGAAACACGCCTGCTTCATAGAGTAGAGTCGACTGGAACAGTGTCCTGAGTCAACCGCTTGTTCCCATAGAAAAGGCCCTGCTGCTGTACAAGCAGCTCTGCTAGCGCATAAGCCACCATCAAATGGCTAGGATCACTTAGTAGATGTGACTGCTGGACGTCTTCTAATCAACTGGGCATTTTACTGAGCTTTCCCACACACCGAGGGCTGTGCAAGGATCACAGAGCACGCTTTTTGCTGCTATACAAGCCAGCTCTCCTTGTGCCTAACTTGATAAGAAACAACTTGCAGAACCTAGCACATATGACTGATTGATTTTTTCCTGACTATTGGGGCTCTCAGTGAGCTGTTCCGTATCGAACAGCTTCTGCTGCTATGCAAGGTGCTCTGCTTGTACATAAGCCGAAAAGAAACGCAGATGACTGATTGATGTCTTTGTATCGACTGCGGCATATCACTGAACTCCACATGCAAAAACGTCTGCTGCTATTCAAGCTCATATGCAAGCTCAAAGGTACCCAGAATGCATCACAAACAACGTTTCACTGGACAGATGTCTTCTTATCTATTGCAGCATGTCAGGATCCGGACATGCTGTGGGCGCGGCTGCGGTAGATGCAGCTTTGCTCTTGGTGTTGGCCTAATTTGAGGCCATGACTCCACAGCTGTGGCTTGTCGGTGCCACAAGCATGTCAATATGGGAGATGCCCAGGTTGCTCTCGCCCAGACCTAGGAGCCGAGAACAGCACCCGACCGCGAAGAGACACTTGGCTCCTGCAGCACACATATGTGCCCAGTGTCAGTGATGGCTAAGACCATATGCAGCAATCAATAAGCCGCCTGCCTTAGTGTGAGTGTCATATTGCTAGCAGGTCTGAAGTGCCCGCCTTTAGTTGAGCAGAGAATCAGGAAAAACAGAGCTAAGCTGAGAGATCACGAGCATCAGGTTGTTGGCAGCTCACTGGTATGCTGACATCAGCTTTGGCTGCATCTGGAGCCGTGACATGCAGCTCAGCTTGCCACATGCTCAGAGCTAGAGCCAGTCAACTTCCATAACATACCCGGCAGATGAGGCACCTGCAGCCCTTGGATATGTGGACGCCACAGCTAAGGTCCTTGTAGATCCAGCAATAAACCATACAATCAGGCTTATTGCTCTTCCCCACCATTTTCTGACACCTTACCTGATTGGTTGGTTGCACAGCCTCAACATTGATTCTCGGTGGTGTTGGACCTGTTTGGCCAATGGCATATTTAGCAGCAGTTTCAGCAACATCACCAGAAGCTGCCGCACCATCAGCACCTTCATTTGCGCTGCTTGCGGATGTGCCTGCTTTAGATGTCTTCATCCTTTGGTATGCATATGCTGCGGCACCCACCAGCACTGCACTGCCAATAACGGGTCCCGCAATCCAGCCTAGGTATGGCTGAGGGGTTGTGGTGGGAGGTACTATACTTTTCCCTGCTGACCCGGGTGCATCAAGTGATCTCGTTGAATCTGAGTAGCCAAGGTACTGCTTGGAAGCTGTAGGCATCAACCAGATAAGCAGACATGTTTCTTTAAAGGTGCCCTGAAGCCACATGCAAGCCAGCGTTACCGTGCTACCCGAATGAGGAACATAACCTTGCTAGCACATTTGGCTTCTGCCATGGAGGTGCATGATGCCAGCTTGCAAGCATGTGCTGCTCTACAGGTATGTGCAAACAGTGAAAGGAGTGCATACGCAAGCTAGGGGGAGGCAGCGTATGTGACATGGTATTGCCTGCTCCCGAGGTGTGAAGAGCTTGAAGGATGCACACAGGTGCAATCACGTGTACATGCAGGTCACAAGTCATATGTCAGATAGACCACCTTCAAGCTTAACCATAAAGCAAACTTACGATCAGCAGTGCAGGACCCTGCAGTGCTCCAGCTTCCCAGACTGCAAGCTGCAATGACAGAGCCAATATACCCTTCATTGCATGTGGCAATGCATGACTCATCACTTGGAGTTGTTCCACTTGCATCCTTGCATGTGTCTGGCCAGCGACTGTTGGTTGGCTCCAGACCTGGGGGGTTGCTGCAAGCTGTATAGAACGGACATAAGAAGCATGCAGAGATCAGGGATTTACAAGATCCCTTCGGATAAATGTTGACATCTCCAGCTGAAGGCACATTGCAGGAGCCAGTCTGTGACATTGCAGGAGCAAGTACAAAGCATCTAATTGTTTTGACCATTCCGCTGATCACATAATGTTACTGCTTCCAACAAGGACGTACAGACATGAGATACATAGCCTATCACTTCAATTACGATGTGAGTGTATGTCTTGCAAACTGGCGAGCTGAATGAGATGACATGGCCAGCGTCTGATAACGAGAACCAATCCATCCCGGCCTACATATCCCATGCTGGGGTTGCTCCAATTGCCTAAGAAGCAGACCCCTGGAGGTCCTGTCACTCACAGTTGGGGTTGCATGTTCCAGTCATTGCTGTACTCCATATCCCCAGGCTGCAGGTGGCATTGATGCTTCCTGAGTAGCCCAGGTCACATGTGGCAGTGCAGGTGCTGTCATGTGCTGTGCTCCCACCATTGCAGCTGCTGGGCCAGGCGCCATTGCCAGGGTTAGTGCTGGGGTTACCACTGCAGCCTGCAACACACATGCAGAGTATGTTGCTTTCTCTGCTGCAAGCCAGTGATGCTAACATTTGCCAGGCCAGCTTGAGCCACCCACAGATTAACTGTGATAGCCAAAGTTGACTTTTGCCTGCTCACTTCGTGTCTGAGTTGAGTGACATGTGCAGCCATGCTGACAAGCAGTACTGTTCAGATACTGTTGGTCAGCATGGGGACACCTCCATCGCCCCCCAAGTGTATCAAAGCTGAGGCTATGTAATTCATCTTAGCCAGATTGGCTTACCATTTGGAGTACATGCTCCTTGCAGGGTGGAATCCCAAACACCCAAGCTGCATGTTGCGTTGACAGATCCACTGTACCCAGGGTCACACACAGCACTGCAACCATCACCACTGGCAGTACTGCCATTATTGCAGCTGCTTGGCCACAAGGCGTTTGTAGGGCTTGAAGCAGGGTTGCCATTGCACGCTGCATGGCATGATGGCCAGAAACAAGTGGGCAGGATATTGTCAATGAACCCCAGCGAAAACCGCATCTGCATAATGGGCAAGCCTTTGTATATGCTCCACACCATCTATTTGGCATGCTACCTGATATGTCTTCTGTTTTGTAGTGATCACTGGCCAGGCTCATGCATCCAGCGTGATGATTGATCTGTCTGCATGAGCCTTTCAGGTCTATTGGTGCATACTTCAATCTAAAGTATTGCTCATGCATATTGATCGTCAATAGGAGCTGGTTGAAACCCTTGAGCCTTTACCAGTGCAGCTAGCATGGCAGAGGGGCTCCGCCAATACATTCACCAAGCATAGCTGCCGTGCAGACGATACGTGGAGCCTTGGTCAACTCACAGTTGGGGTTGCATGTTCCAGTGAGTGCTGTACTCCATACCCCCAGGCTGCAGGTGGCATTGATGCTTCCAGAATATCCCAGGTCACATGTGGCAGTGCAGGTGCTGTCATGTGCTGTGCTCCCACCATTGCAGCTGTTGGGCCAGGTGCCATTGCCAGGGTTAGTGCTGGGGTTGCCACTGCAGCCTGCAGCACACATGCAGAGTATGTTGCTTCCTCTGCTGCAAGCTAGTAGTTCTAACATGGGATAGCCCAGCTTGACCTACCCAGAGTTTGGCTTGTACCTGTTCATTTTGTATCTGAATCAAGTGACTGTGCGGCCATGCTGGCCAAAAAAGTTCCATCCCCCCCAAAGTGAATTGAAGCTGATGCTAAGTGAATACATACTAGCCACACTGACTCACCATCTGGAGTACACGCCCCTTGCAAGATGGAGGCCCAGGCACCCAAGGTGCATGTTGCGTTGACAGATCCACTGTACCCAGGGTCACACACAGCACTGCAACCACCACCACTTGCAGTACTGCCATTATTGCAGCTACTTGGCCACAAGGCAGTGGTAAGGCTTGAAGGAGGGTTGCCCCTGCATGCTGCATGACCAAAATGCCAGAGAACTGATGAGGAGTTTGTTACTGGGCACAAGCATAAACAAGTTTGGATAAATCGCATCAGCACAGTGGGCAAGCATTTGCAGCTGTGCCACGCTTGTTGGCTTGGGTCAAGGGTGCCAGTTATTAATCAAAGTCTTGGCGTGGTACCTTTTCATAAATCTGCTTTTGTATGATCACGGGTCACCTGAAATTAAGCAAAATGCTTATTCTGCCTGCATGAGTCATTCAGGTCTCTGGATGGCTCATCCTTAACCCAAAGCACTGCTCATGCATCTTGAGCGTCAATACGGAAGGCCCTCAGCATCTACCCACGCAGGGGCTGGGATGGCAGGGGGCTCCGGCAATGCTTTCACCTAATTTAGCTGTCTTGCAGAGGGCACTTTACATGGAGCCTTGATCACTTACGGTTGGGGTTGCATGTTCCAGTGAGTGCTGTACTCCATACCCCCAGGCTGCAGGTAGCATTGATGCTTCCAGAATATCCCAGGTCACATATGGCAGTGCAGGTGCTGTCATGTGCTGTGCTCCCACCATTGCAGCTGTTGGGCCAGGTGCCATTGCCAGGGTTAGTGCTGGGGTTGCCACTGCAGCCTGCAGCACACATGCAGAGTATGTTGCTTCCTCTGCTGCAAGCTAGTAGTTTTAACATGGGATAGCCCAGCTTGACCTACCCAGAGTTTGGCTTGTACCTGTTCATTTTGTATCTGAATCAAGTGAATGTGCGGCCATGCTGGCCAAAAAAGTTCCATCCCCCCAAAGTGAATTGAAGCTGATGCTAAGTGAATACATACTAGCCACACTGACTCACCATCTGGAGTACACGCCCCTTGCAAGATGGAGTCCCAGGCACCCAAGGTGCATGTTGCGTTGACAGATCCACTGTACCCAGGGTCACACACAGCACTGCAACCACCACCACTTGCAGTACTGCCATTATTGCAGCTACTTGGCCACAAGGCAGTGGTAAGGCTTGAAGGAGGGTTGCCGCTGCATGCTGCATGACCAAAATGCCAGAGAACTGATGAGGAGTTTGTTACTGGGCACAAGCATAAACAACTTTGGATAAATCGCATCAGCACAGTGGGCAAGCATTTGCAGCTGTGCCACGCTTGTTGGCTTGGGTCAAGGGTGCCAGTTATTAATCAAAGTCTTGGCGTGGTACCTTTTCATAAATCTGCTTTTGTATGATCACGGGTCACCTGAAATTAAGCAAAATGCTTGTTCTGCCTGCATGAGTCATTCAGGTCTCTGGATGGCTCATCCTTAACCCAAAGCACTGCTCATGCATCTTGAGCGTCAATACGGAAGGCCCTCAGCATCTACCCACGCAGGGGCTGGGATGGCAGGGGGCTCCGGCAATGCTTTCACCTAATTTAGCTGTCTTGCAGAGGGCACTTTACATGGAGCCTTGATCACTTACGGTTGGGGTTGCATGTTCCAGTGAGTGCTGTACTCCATACCCCCAGGCTGCAGGTAGCATTGATGCTTCCAGAATATCCCAGGTCACATATGGCAGTGCAGGTGCTGTCATGTGCTGTGCTCCCACCATTGCAGCTGCTGGGCCAGGTGCCATTGCCAGGGGTGCTACTCGGATTGCCACTGCAGCCTGCAGCACACATACATGCAACAACATTGTGGTTTGTCTATTGCAAGCCAGTAAGGCTACCATGGACTAACTCAGCCTGAGGCACCCAAAGGTCAATCCTGATAGCAAACTTTGGATCCTACCTGCTTACTTTGTGTCTTATTTAAGTTACATGTGCAGCCATGCTGACCAACGCTTTCTGCTCCGTGCCAGAGTGAATTAAGCTGAAACATTGCACACTAGGCTGCCAGACTCACCATTTGGAGTACATGCTCCTTGCAGGGTGAAATTCCAAGCACTCATGTTGCATGTTGCATTGACAGATCCACTGTACCCAGGGTCACACACAGCACTGCAACCACCACCACTGGCAGTACTGCCATTATTGCAGCTGCTTGGCCACAAGGCGTTTGTAGGGCTTGAAGCAGGGTTGCCACTGCATGGTGCTGCAGACATGCAGGAATAAATGGTTTGTAGGCCGCCATGTGCATGCGACAGGACTGTGATAGTGTGAAGATAGAGCGTGATGCCTCACAAGACCCAGAATGCCCTAGTACTCTGGACTGAAACATGACGGGTAGAAGGGCATCTATCAATCATGTATAAACATTGATAGAACATGGTTGCCGAACTTGAAAGTGGGCAATTGTGTCTGTGGAAAGATTTGTTCCGTATTTCGTATCACAGGATGGCTGTCAGCACTGCCAAGACAATGGACCTTGCATGCCAAACCTGCTGTGCATGAGCAGTGGAAACATTCACAGTTATTGCCAGTATGACATGCAAAGAGATAGCTTAGATGCAGTTCACGATAGTGCACACAATACTGCAACTTGTCCGAGCAGGTGCTTCAAACTAGTTTAGGGTACCCTTTCTGAAGTACCCACAGGTATCCACATGCGCCCAAACTCACGAGAGCCAAATAGATTGTAGCCACGCCACATGGAGGAGGGGGTTGTACCGTTTGCTATCCATAACAAACCAGCTGAGAAGCTGAAGGAAAAGCAAGTGGCCGAGGAAGAGCCAGTAGTGTTGAGGGTGGTGTTCCCAATACGGTTGCCGTTGAGGTCCCAGGCAGTGATGACGGCAGCAGTGGCGCATGTAAGGTAGTAGATATCAGGTACCTCGGCAGGCCACTGCCAGTAACAAACACAGGAATCATCCTTAAGACCATACAATTCGGCACTGCAAAAGAGAACCCAGTCTGTTGTTCAAGTTTGATTGGGTTGAGGATCTGATTCACAGTGGGCTATCTGCTTGCCTGCATATGGGTTCAGCATCCAACTCATTCCAATCAAGTAAGTGCTTGCCTTCAAGCAGGGCTAAAAGGCCGGCAGAAGGAAAAGTTTAATTTGGTCCATGTAATGTATGTGCTGGTTTAAGGTGATGCCCTGCTGCTTAGGCTCATCTGTAACCACCCAAGAAAGATCGTGCTGGCCACAGCCTGCTGCCTGAGAGCACTCACCTCAAGGATAGCAACACGAGTACTGAAAGGACTACTTCCTCCGCTGCCATAACCAGTCAGGTTGAGGGTCCTTATGAAGCTCCCACTTGCAGCAGAGAATTCTGCCAGCTTTCCTGTTCTAGTTGTCACTGCTGTGTACACACCACCAGCAGGGTCACTGGGGAGGACTGAAGAACGGAAGACAACTGGACTTTGGCTGTGCAAAGCTGCGGTGCTTGTGTCCAGTGTCACTCCAGCTCCGAATGCTCCTGGAAACGTCATGACCTTCAGTGCGGTCTTGTTATAGGGCCTTGCAACCAGCGTGGCGGAGTTGGGCCCAAGAGAGACCAAGGAACGGAAATCGATCAGAGGATTGTAGACCTGCAGAGAACATATGTGGCATAATAAGGGCAGTGGTCTGGGTTAGCCATGACACGCAGGTATGGGTTTATGTCATGCAGGTATGGTACATTACGTGCTGCACAACCTCTGGCTTGTCAGGCTTGCATACACTGCGAGCATGACACGAAGGATATAAGCCTTGTATCATTGAAACCGTTGGTGCTGCGAGCAATCGAATCATCCAGTTGGAGAAGAATCCATTTCTTCCCATCGTTCTTACTGCAACATCCGGATGAACTGCCAGAGGCACGCTGGCATGCATGGGATGCAAGACACAATCGCGAACCAACTCCTAGAACACGCTTGCTTATGGTCATTGTACCGTGATGGACCTGCATACCTGAAGCGTGAGCGAGCCGTTTGCACTCATCTGGCCCAAGTTGCTACAATTAGCGCTGCCTCCTCCAGCATTCCAGATGTTAGTACCATCGTACGCAAAACCCATCATGTTACTGGCACAGGCCGAATTGTGCCCTGTTGGCACTGCGAAGGATCTTGTGGCAGCGTACGTCTCACCCCCGAAAAACCCAGCTGCAGAGTTCATATACAGCATGGTAGCAAGGATCCAAACTGGGGCAAGTCCGTACATTCGCCAATTCATGAGGCACTGTCGGTTGTTCCTTGAAAGGTGAGGATCGAGCATGAGTAGTCCTTAGGTGCCTCTGTCTGGTGGTGGGGGGCTGGTGAAGGGCTAGTGAGGACGGCACGTGCTGATCGCAGCTACTATCGACAGAATGAAGCCTCGTGGGGCGAAGGACGGCCGTGCTAGAACGGTTGCAGAGAAGGATGCCCCAAAGTTGACTCGTTGAATGGGCAGCAAGAGCAAACCATATGTATAATACGGTTGCCGTTGAGGTCCCAGGCAGTGATGACGGCAGCAGTGGCGCATGTAAGGTAGTAGATATCAGGTACCTCGGCAGGCCACTGCCAGTAACAAACACAGGAATCATCCTTAAGACCATACAATTCGGCACTGCAAAAGAGAACCCAGTCTGTTGTTCAAGTTTGATTGGGTTGAGGATCTGATTCACAGTGGGCTATCTGCTTGCCTGCATATGGGTTCAGCATCCAACTCATTCCAATCAAGTAAGTGCTTGCCTTCAAGCAGGGCTAAAAGGCCGGCAGAAGGAAAAGTTTAATTTGGTCCATGTAATGTATGTGCTGGTTTAAGGTGATGCCCTGCTGCTTAGGCTCATCTGTAACCACCCAAGAAAGATCGTGCTGGCCACAGCCTGCTGCCTGAGAGCACTCACCTCAAGGATAGCAACACGAGTACTGAAAGGACTACTTCCTCCGCTGCCATAACCAGTCAGGTTGAGGGTCCTTATGAAGCTCCCACTTGCAGCAGAGAATTCTGCCAGCTGTCCTGTTCTAGTTGTCACTGCTGTGTACACACCACCAGCAGGGTCACTGGGGAGGACTGAAGAACGGAAGACAACTGGACTTTGGCTGTGCAAAGCTGCGGTGCTTGTGTCCAGTGTCACTCCAGCTCCGAATGCTCCTGGAAACGTCATGACCTTCAGTGCGGTCTTGTTATAGGGCCTTGCAACCAGCGTGGCGGAGTTGGGCCCAAGAGAGACCAAGGAACGGAAATCGATCAGAGGATTGTAGACCTGCAGAGAACATATGTGGCATAATAAGGGCAGTGGTCTGGGTTAGCCATGACACGCAGGTATGGGTTTATGTCATGCAGGTATGGTACATTACGTGCTGCACAACCTCTGGCTTGTCAGGCTTGCATACACTGCGAGCATGACACGAAGGATATAAGCCTTGTATCATTGAAACCGTTGGTGCTGCGAGCAATCGAATCATCCAGTTGGAGAAGAATCCATTTCTTCCCATCGTTCTTACTGCAACATCCGGATGAACTGCCAGAGGCACGCTGGCATGCATGGGATGCAAGACACAATCGCGAACCAACTCCTAGAACACGCTTGCTTATGGTCATTGTATCGTGATGGACCTGCATACCTGAAGCGTGAGCGAGCCGTTTGCACTCATCTGGCCCAAGTTGCTACAATTAGCGCTGCCTCCTCCAGCATTCCAGATGTTAGTACCATCGTACGCAAAACCCATCATGTTACTGGCACAGGCCGAATTGTGCCCTGTTGGCACTGCGAAGGATCTTGTGGCAGCGTACGTCTCACCCCCGAAAAACCCAGCTGCAGAGTTCATATACAGCATGGTAGCAAGGATCCAAACTGGGGCAAGTCCGTACATTCGCCAATTCATGAGGCACTGTCGGTTGTTCCTTGAAAGGTGAGGATCGAGCATGAGTAGTCCTTAGGTGCCTCTGTCTGGTGGTGGGGGGCTGGTGAAGGGCTAGTGAGGACGGCACGTGCTGATCGCAGCTACTATCGACAGAATGAAGCCTCGTGGGGCGAAGGACGGCCGTGCTAGAACGGTTGCAGAGAAGGATGCCCCAAAGTTGACTCGTTGAATGGGCAGCAAGAGCAAACCATATGTATGATACGGTTGCCGTTGAGGTCCCAGGCAGTGATGACGGCAGCAGTGGCGCATGTAAGGTAGTAGATATCAGGTACCTCGGCAGGCCACTGCCAGTAACAAACACAGGAATCATCCTTAAGACCATACAATTCGGCACTGCAAAAGAGAACCCAGTCTGTTGTTCAAGTTTGATTGGGTTGAGGATCTGATTCACAGTGGGCTATCTGCTTGCCTGCATATGGGTTCAGCATCCAACTCATTCCAATCAAGTAAGTGCTTGCCTTCAAGCAGGGCTAAAAGGCCGGCAGAAGGAAAAGTTTAATTTGGTCCATGTAATGTATGTGCTGGTTTAAGGTGATGCCCTGCTGCTTAGGCTCATCTGTAACCACCCAAGAAAGATCGTGCTGGCCACAGCCTGCTGCCTGAGAGCACTCACCTCAAGGATAGCAACACGAGTACTGAAAGGACTACTTCCTCCGCTGCCATAACCAGTCAGGTTGAGGGTCCTTATGAAGCTCCCACTTGCAGCAGAGAATTCTGCCAGCTTTCCTGTTCTAGTTGTCACTGCTGTGTACACACCACCAGCAGGGTCACTGGGGAGGACTGAAGAACGGAAGACAACTGGACTTTGGCTGTGCAAAGCTGCGGTGCTTGTGTCCAGTGTCACTCCAGCTCCGAATGCTCCTGGAAACGTCATGACCTTCAGTGCGGTCTTGTTATAGGGCCTTGCAACCAGCGTGGCGGAGTTGGGCCCAAGAGAGACCAAGGAACGGAAATCGATCAGAGGATTGTAGACCTGCAGAGAACATATGTGGCATAATAAGGGCAGTGGTCTGGGTTAGCCATGACACGCAGGTATGGGTTTATGTCATGCAGGTATGGTACATTACGTGCTGCACAACCTCTGGCTTGTCAGGCTTGCATACACTGCGAGCATGACACGAAGGATATAAGCCTTGTATCATTGAAACCGTTGGTGCTGCGAGCAATCGAATCATCCAGTTGGAGAAGAATCCATTTCTTCCCATCGTTCTTACTGCAACATCCGGATGAACTGCCAGAGGCACGCTGGCATGCATGGGATGCAAGACACAATCGCGAACCAACTCCTAGAACACGCTTGCTTATGGTCATTGTATCGTGATGGACCTGCATACCTGAAGCGTGAGCGAGCCGTTTGCACTCATCTGGCCCAAGTTGCTACAATTAGCGCTGCCTCCTCCAGCATTCCAGATGTTAGTACCATCGTACGCAAAACCCATCATGTTACTGGCACAGGCCGAATTGTGCCCTGTTGGCACTGCGAAGGATCTTGTGGCAGCGTACGTCTCACCCCCGAAAAACCCAGCTGCAGAGTTCATATACAGCATGGTAGCAAGGATCCAAACTGGGGCAAGTCCGTACATTCGCCAATTCATGAGGCACTGTCGGTTGTTCCTTGAAAGGTGAGGATCGAGCATGAGTAGTCCTTAGGTGCCTCTGTCTGGTGGTGGGGGGCTGGTGAAGGGCTAGTGAGGACGGCACGTGCTGATCGCAGCTACTATCGACAGAATGAAGCCTCGTGGGGCGAAGGACGGCCGTGCTAGAACGGTTGCAGAGAAGGATGCCCCAAAGTTGACTCGTTGAATGGGCAGCAAGAGCAAACCATATGTATAATACGGTTGCCGTTGAGGTCCCAGGCAGTGATGACGGCAGCAGTGGCGCATGTAAGGTAGTAGATATCAGGTACCTCGGCAGGCCACTGCCAGTAACAAACACAGGAATCATCCTTAAGACCATACAATTCGGCACTGCAAAAGAGAACCCAGTCTGTTGTTCAAGTTTGATTGGGTTGAGGATCTGATTCACAGTGGGCTATCTGCTTGCCTGCATATGGGTTCAGCATCCAACTCATTCCAATCAAGTAAGTGCTTGCCTTCAAGCAGGGCTAAAAGGCCGGCAGAAGGAAAAGTTTAATTTGGTCCATGTAATGTATGTGCTGGTTTAAGGTGATGCCCTGCTGCTTAGGCTCATCTGTAACCACCCAAGAAAGATCGTGCTGGCCACAGCCTGCTGCCTGAGAGCACTCACCTCAAGGATAGCAACACGAGTACTGAAAGGACTACTTCCTCCGCTGCCATAACCAGTCAGGTTGAGGGTCCTTATGAAGCTCCCACTTGCAGCAGAGAATTCTGCCAGCTGTCCTGTTCTAGTTGTCACTGCTGTGTACACACCACCAGCAGGGTCACTGGGGAGGACTGAAGAACGGAAGACAACTGGACTTTGGCTGTGCAAAGCTGCGGTGCTTGTGTCCAGTGTCACTCCAGCTCCGAATGCTCCTGGAAACGTCATGACCTTCAGTGCGGTCTTGTTATAGGGCCTTGCAACCAGCGTGGCGGAGTTGGGCCCAAGAGAGACCAAGGAACGGAAATCGATCAGAGGATTGTAGACCTGCAGAGAACATATGTGGCATAATAAGGGCAGTGGTCTGGGTTAGCCATGACACGCAGGTATGGGTTTATGTCATGCAGGTATGGTACATTACGTGCTGCACAACCTCTGGCTTGTCAGGCTTGCATACACTGCGAGCATGACACGAAGGATATAAGCCTTGTATCATTGAAACCGTTGGTGCTGCGAGCAATCGAATCATCCAGTTGGAGAAGAATCCATTTCTTCCCATCGTTCTTACTGCAACATCCGGATGAACTGCCAGAGGCACGCTGGCATGCATGGGATGCAAGACACAATCGCGAACCAACTCCTAGAACACGCTTGCTTATGGTCATTGTATCGTGATGGACCTGCATACCTGAAGCGTGAGCGAGCCGTTTGCACTCATCTGGCCCAAGTTGCTACAATTAGCGCTGCCTCCTCCAGCATTCCAGATGTTAGTACCATCGTACGCAAAACCCATCATGTTACTGGCACAGGCCGAATTGTGCCCTGTTGGCACTGCGAAGGATCTTGTGGCAGCGTACGTCTCACCCCCGAAAAACCCAGCTGCAGAGTTCATATACAGCATGGTAGCAAGGATCCAAACTGGGGCAAGTCCGTACATTCGCCAATTCATGAGGCACTGTCGGTTGTTCCTTGAAAGGTGAGGATCGAGCATGAGTAGTCCTTAGGTGCCTCTGTCTGGTGGTGGGGGGCTGGTGAAGGGCTAGTGAGGACGGCACGTGCTGATCGCAGCTACTATCGACAGAATGAAGCCTCGTGGGGCGAAGGACGGCCGTGCTAGAACGGTTGCAGAGAAGGATGCCCCAAAGTTGACTCGTTGAATGGGCAGCAAGAGCAAACCACACACGACTGAGCTTCGAGTATATGGACTTACACGGGCAGCTTATATGCCCTGACTCGATGTCCAGTACGCACAACTTACGTCTAGGCTACTGCCCTTCGTCACCCGACTCACTTGTGCATTACGAATTCGACCGGAAATGACAGGGCATAGGCAGTGGGTACATGGGGTTTGTCCAAGAGCTGAAACAATTGAGTGCATGCTTCCCCGGGGACAGTTCCCTTTTCCGCATGGTAGCCTGGCCGCCAATGTAATAACATGTTGTAACAGGCCACCAGGTGACCGGGCTATGATACATCCTCAGTTGCTCTCACTTCTCCTCTTCTGGTCATCCGCATGGGTGCCCAATTCGGAGGCACGCGACTGCATTTTTTTAAGATTGCGATATGGCAGCGCAGGTTGATCTGACCTAACCTCAGAGATTCCTTAAAGGCCTACCAGGACACAGTTGACCCAACAGCACTGTATCTTAGAACGTATTTCCCGCCTACTGCACCTTGATGAAGCTTGGATCTCACATTCACAGAGAAAAAGAACTACGCAGGGAAGGGGGAAACCCTCCTTGCATACTTTAAGGGAATGGGGGCCTTACCTACTACATAGACAGGTCCACTACCATTCGAAAGCGATGCATAGTTTTTGCGCGCTTTCGCTTCGAAACCCAGAACACGTAAGCGGATGGGTACTTAAACTACCCACCCGCCGATGTTATCTGGGTGAATGGGTGTGTCCCCAGGCATGCGGATCGAGGTGACGCTCCTTGTGACGTTTCGTGATATAAATCGAATGAAAATTGGTGATGGCCAGAACATGGAGGCGTTTGAGCAGGCGTGGGAGTGCTTGACATGCACAATACATCCTGCCGTCAACAGTCATTTCTTGTCGCCCTTGCTTAGGCCGCTGACTGCCTCAACTAAGTTTCATTGTGGCTTGTAGCATGTGCATGTTTGAAATTGTTTTCACATCGGCACTGATGAATTCATGCGCATGCTAAACATGGTCTTTGTACCTTGCAGTAAAAACCTGGTGCACATTCAGTGTCCAGTACTGGCCCCACTGGTCAAAGTAGAACAGTGACCCAGAGATGAATGCCACCTGTCACTCTACATATTGGTCAGAATCCCTCGTAACTGGGTCAACGGCTCCAAGGGCTCTGCAAATCAATGCCCCTCAAAGGCAGCATGTATTAGGATATCGCTTGTCAGGCCCTGCTCCTTCCAACAGGAATGTGTGAGTAGAATAAATCTGCCCCTACCTTGGATCTGCCGCAAGAAGCCATGTTGGTCCACAGCCTTTGCTTGTCACATTTCTTGCATGACGGTATGGATCGGGTTTGAGGTCCTCTGTGGCACTTCATTGGTACTACATTCTGCCACTCTACCTGTGTCAAGTCCCTTGTGCCCAATGCTCGTGTGCATGGCAAAGGGTTTTGATGGCCTATACTGCTTAGACTGCAATGCAAACCAGACCCTCAGCAATAGACTCAGCGCACAATCCCCAGACCATGACCATGCCCTGCAGGCACTTGACAGAGACAACCCACTCCGGCAAATTTCCAATCCTACAACAGTCAGCAGAAACCAAATGGATACATCCAGAGACATGTACTGGTATCAACCTCCAGAGACATGCATGGATGGCATGATGCGTAATTGAAGAGCTTGTGCCACTCATCAGAGAGAGAGAGAGAGAGGACTCTGCAGAGAAGGAGGGGAATCAGAGATGAGTAGGTGCTCTCCTAATACCCAGGGGAACTTGCCAGCAACCCTCACATCTATACAAGCAGCAACATGCGTCAAAGAAAAGAGTTCTGCAACGTTGCCCCCATGCGGTCCAAGCCAGCAGTCAGAAGCTCAAAGCAAACTAAATGAAACACAGATAAATCATGCTGGGATGATGTCTCCATAGAGCCAATGCGACATATCAGAGAGCCTTGACCCCACAAAAAAAGAGCCAATGCATTCATGAATGCTTTGCTCTGAAGTAAGCTCAAATGGACATCATGTATCACATGTAAAAGGTGACGGGATAACAATGTTTCCGTGGAGTAGTTCCATGCAGCGTAGGAGACAGCAAGAATTCAGCTCGACCCGCCAAAGAAGGTCAATCCATATATAGCAACTTTGCTCTTATGTGAGCTTGGGATGGACATCATGCATCACTGATAAAAGGTTATGGGGAAATAATGTTCCATCATAGGAGTTCAATGCAACATTCACTGAGCTCATCCCCGCCAATGAACCCTAGTGCACGAATAGAAGCTTTGCTGTTGTTTAAGCCTGGGGTGAACAGCATGCAACACAGACACAAGGTGCTGGCACAATACTGCTTCCATAGAGTCCAATGCAACGTCTCAGGAATTACAACTCCATGCAAGAGCACCAGCTGCTGTGCTTGTACCTAAGTCATTAAGGCAGGAATCATAGCATGCATAATACTCAGTAGAGCAAAGTAGACTGGTACAGCCGATGTAATCTGCTCAACACAACCACTTGTTCTCACACAAATGCTGTTGCTGTTGCACCACCACTACTATACATACGCCCAGAAGGACTGGTTGCATCATAGAGCAACCGTGACTGCTGGGACAGCGTCCTCTGATAAAATCAACCATGTACGCTCGCGGAAAAGCTCTTGCTGCTATACAAGAAGCATTGCCTGTACATAAGCTAAGTATAAATAGTAAGCTTGTATCATTTAGCATATGACTGATGAAGTGCGCCACCCCTCTCCTTATCCACTGAGAACTTCCTCATGAAAGGGCTCCTGCCGCTATATAAGCAGCTCTGCTTGTACATAAGCTAATAAGAAAATAGCTTGTACAATCTAAGTATATATTATTGATCCATGTCTTCTCACCCGCTGGCATGTCAGTGAGCTATCCCCCATCAAACATCTTAGACTGCTGCTACACATGCAGCTTTGCTCCTACCCAAACAAATCCCAATCTCTACAGTACTCGACGGAGACCTGGTGGTAACATCCAGGGGAATGTGCCACCCCCCGGAACACCATCCGCTGCTGTAAAAGCAGCACTGCTTTTATATATGCAAGCCTGAAATAAGCAGCACGGAATAAGCCGCATGCATCAAATAAGAATATATATTGTTTCTGTATGGTATAATCTAAAAACAGTCAGGAACCTTAAAGAACCCGCGCAAGGGCGTCCGTTGATATACAGGCGGCCTTGCTATTATGTAAGCAAGAAACAGCATGAATAGCCAATAAAACATACTGGATCGGATACTGCGCCCATAAAGTCCAATGCAATGTAATGAAGATGTTACCCCATCAAAGATCGCTCAATGCAACAGAAAGCAGCTTTGCTGTCACGTAAGCTCGCAACAAGCAGCATGAACCACAGACAAAAGGTGGCAGGACAAATATGTTCCCATAAAGTTCAATGCAATTTATCATAACTTGAACGAGCACCTGCTACCATGCAATAATGAACATGATGCCTTATAGAACAAAGAGGACTGGTATAGCGCAAAAAAAAAACGCTTGACCCGATGGCTTGTTGCCATAGAAGTTCTTCTGCTGCTGCACAAGCAGCTGTGATATTGCATAAGCCCATGAACATAGCTTGCATCACAGAGCAAATATGACTGGGACAGAGTCACCTGAAAGTTGAACCTCTTTTGCCCATGGAAAAGCTCCTGCTTCTATACAAGCAGCTCTGCTGATACATAAGATAACAAAAGTAACTTCTACCATCTAGGACCGACGACCGATTGATGCCTTCCTATCCACTGGTGCATGTCAGTGAGCTTTCTCCCACAGTTGTTTTACTAACACAACTTCTGCTGCTAGATGTATGACAAGCATTACTTCAAGCTGAATAAACAGAATGGATGACATATCCAAATCACTGGATCAATGTCTCTCTTCTTCTCCACTGCAGCACGTCAGGGATTGTTTCACCCCGTGTGTGCGGCTGCTGTGCAGGCAGCTTTGCTCTTGATGTTGACGAAATACCAGGCCGGGGCTCGCTCTGCTTTGTTTATCGGTCAGGCGTCCTTTGGCACCAAGTCTGTGGCTTATCACTGCCATACATATCATTTATGGGCCTCGCCCAGGTTGTTCCCACCCCAATCCAGGGATGGAGAGCAGCCCCAGACCGTGATGAGACATTTGACCCCTGCAGCACCACACAATCGCCCGCTGTAAGTACAGGTTCTAACAGCATGCAGGCCTAACTGAGCCGCATCCGATCTGCGTGTGTTGCGTATGTCAATATGGCTTGCAGGTCTGAATATCCGCATGCTGCTGAATAGGGGACAAAACACGACAGTGCTCAGCAAAGAGACCCCGCATTGATCTCTAGCATCTGCTTGTGTAGTTGCTTTCTGCTATGTGTATACAAGCACCTGATGCTGCGGATTTAGCTGTGCCATGCAGATCCCTGCTCCCACAAGCTTGATATCGTACCTACCAGGAAACGTCCAAAACAGACCCTGCAGACAAGAGTGCCTGCAGCAGCCCTTGGCTACATGGACACCAGGGCTAAGGCCCTTGTACAACCAGCATCCAAACAACTTACATCCCACCCACTTCTCATGGCCAACAAAGCATCTGACAACCTACCTGATTGGCTGATTTGGCGGCCTCAGCACTGATTCTCTTCAGAAGTTGGACCTGTCTTGCCAATGGCATACTTAGCGGCACCGGTCGCAGCAGCATCACCAGAAGCTGCCCCACCATCAGCAACTTCACTTGCACTGCTTGCCGCTGCACCTGCCTTTATTGTCCTTTTCCTCTGGTAAATACATGCTGCTGCAGCACCCACCAGCACAGCACTGCCAATAACAGGGCCTGCAATCCAGCCTAGGTATGGCTGAGTGGTCGTGGTGGCAGGTACCGTATTTCTTCCAGCTGACCCGGGATCAAGGGAAGTGTCGGCTTCTGATAAACCGAGGTATTGCTTGGAAGCTGTAGGCAAACAACAGGGTAAGAAGGATGGTTAATTAGCAAGCTGCAGTGAGTGTGCCATGTGAGCGAATGATCGCTAATGTGCTGTGCAGATGGGTAGCTAGACTTTGCACATACATGATATGGCCCTTGCCATGCAGGTATGATCATAGCTTGTCAACATGTGCTGCTATAGTAAACCCTGCAGATGATGTTATACACAGCATTCTGACCAAGGAAGTGTATTTATGCAGATGTGCAAACAGGTGCGAGAGCACATACACATGGTAGAGGGAGGCTGCCCCACATGATCTAGTATTGCCTGCTCCTAAAACCCATGCAGGGCTTGGATGCACATCCTCTCACTCAAATGCAGCCCACAGATGCAAGTATTTGCAGATGCACCCCACGGGCAACAAATCAGGTGCACCATTTCCAAATTTAGCCATGAAAGCAGACTTACGGTCAGCAGTGCAGGACCCTGCAGTGCTCCAGCTTCCCAGACTGCAAGCTGCAATGACAGAGCCAATGTACCCTTCATTGCATTTGGCAATGCATGACTCATCACTTGGAGTTGTTCCGTTTGCATCCTTGCATGTGTCTGGCCAGTGACCATTGCTTGGCTCCAGACCAGGAGGGTTGCTGCAAGCTGCAGAAAACAGATGTACAAAGCACATGCATGGAAATGTCAGATGATTGCATGATCCCCTGAAACAAGACTTGGCGTTTGCAGCTGTGACCTGTATATTGCAGCAGCCAGTACAAAGCAAGCTCTAGATGCTGCCCCAGCAGAAATGCGTTTGCATTCTGCCGAGCAAGTGGGGTAGTGCAGGATGGTGGCAACGTAGTTAGTATGGATTAGAGCCGGCGCTGCTTGTATGCATGCCAGCACTGCTTTCCCAGGTTCCTTCATGTGAAGCACACCTACCCGGCTGTAGTCAGGTGGTGTGATGCACAACCTGCACATTAGGATTCACACACTAGCTTACCATCTGGAGTACATGCTCCTTGCAGGGTGGAGTCCCAAATGCCAAAGCTGCATGTTGCATTGACAGATCCACTGTAACCAGTGTCACACACAGCACTGCAAACACCACCACTTGCAGTATGGCCATCTTCACAGCTGCTTGGCCAAGAGGCATTGGTAGGGCTTGAAGGGGGGTTGCTGCTGCATGCTGCAGGGCATGGAGATCAAAACAACCGGTCAGGACAGCATGACTAAACACCATTTGTGCAGAGTGGGCCAGATGTCTCAAATGCAGCATGTCCTGGATGCTGATCAAGTCTTGGCATGGTCCTGGGCACTGTTCTGCGGTTGTAGTGATCAGTTGCCGTTTTAAGCCAAGAGAAATGACTCTTTTCGCCTCACGAGTCCTTAAACCTCTGGACGCCTTCGCCATAATCCAGAGCATGGTTCATGCATTTTGAGCGTCAGTACATACGGAATAACTGCCAGAACCCTTATTACTGCCAGCTTGGATGACAGAGGGCTTTGTCAATGCAGTCACTAAGCATAGCTGCCTCGCAGTGGGCATGTATATAGGATTTTCATCATACATGGGGCCTCAGTGGTTACTCACGGCTGGGGTTGCATGTTCCAGTCAGTGCTGTGCTCCATGTCCCCAGGCTGCAGGTGGCATTGATGCTTCCAGAGTACCCCAGGTCACATATGGCAGTGCAGGTGCTGTCATGTGCTGTGCTCCCACCATTGCAGCTGCTGGGCCAGGTGCCATTGGTGGGGATGGTGTTGGGGTTGCCACTGCAGCCTGCAGCACACATGCAGAGCATCTTCAGCATGGCTTTCTCTGCTACAAGCCAGTGACTAAAACATGCAGATGCCCAGCTTGAGACACCATCAGCTGTCAGTTCAAGTGGTTCAAATCGAACCCGTTCCATGCATGCCTTGATCAAGTGACTGCATGTGCTGCCATGCTGAACAGAAGTTTCTGCTCCGTCACAGCCAGAGTGACTTAAACTGAGACCACCCTGAGATACTGCACACCAGCCAGAGTTACATACCATCTGGAGTACATTCTCCTTGCAGGGTGGTATCCCAGGAACCCATGTTGCATGTTGTGTTGACAGATCCACTGTACCCAGGGTCACACACAGCAGTGCAAATATCGCCACTGGCAGTACGACCATTGTTGCAGCTGCTTGGCCAGGAGGCATTGGCAGGGCTTGTGACAGGATCGCTCCTGCATGGTGCTGCAGACATGCAGGGAGGATTGGTTTGTATGCCACCATGTGCATGCTGCAAGACAGTGGTGCTGTCAAAGATAGAGCCTGATGATTGAAGTCAAGAGACCCAGAATGGCTGGCACATTTATTGAAACATCATGGACCCAAGAAGCAGCATATGGACATCATATAGTCAAGCTCTGCTGAAATATGGTCGCCAAAATTGGAATTCTGGTCTTTTTCTGTAACTAACTTGCCAAGATTTCCTCACTACATGACTGCCAAGAGGACGGACCACGCATTCAAACTGGTGTGCAAGACCAAGGAAAGTAGGCAGCCACTGTTATCTCCGCATTGAGTCATAGAGAAGTGAGTATTGATGCAAGTGTGAATCAGTGTACACTTCATGTTTCAGACCAGGTATCTCAAACTCACGAGAGATAGATAAATTGTAGCCACCCCACATGGAGGAGGAACTTGTGCCATTTGCCACCCATACCAAACCATCCGAGACACTGAAGGACCAACAATTGGCGTTGGAACCATCAGCATCAGTGGGGGTTGTATTCCCAACACGGGTGCCATTAAGGTCCCAGGCAGTGACAACCGTGGCATTGGCACATGTGAGGTAGTAGACATCAGGTACCTGTCCAGCCAATTGCAGACACAAGCGGAAGAATAAACTAGAGACCACAGGTATGAGGCACTTGAAGAAGGCATGGTGGCTGCTTTTGCAGATTTGTGTTGTGTTCAGGATCTCTGCACAGTGGACTGTCTGCTCGAATGAAGCTAGTTCTTCCAGCTGCCAAATTGGGTAATTGAAAAGTGCTTGCCATCAAGCAGGAGGGGTGACAGTAGGGGAGGTCTGGAGTGGTTTATAAGCAACATACGTGTACTGGTCTGGATGACCTACTGCCCATCCTTCCCCTCTACCGCCCTGGGATTATCTTGCTGGCCACAGCCTGCTGTCTGAAAGCACTCACCTCAAGGATGGCCATGCGAAACACATAAGGAGAAGATAATTCAAGATTCATGCTGCCATAACCAGTCAGGTTGAGGGTTCTCATTAAGTTCCCATTGGCGGCAGAGAATTCCACCAGCTGTCCTGCGTTATTTGTCAGTGCTGTGTACACACCACCAGCAGGGTCACTGGGGAGGACTGAAGAACGGAAGACAACTGGACTTTGGATGTGCAAAGCTGCGCTGCTTGTGTTGAGTGTAACCCCAGCTCCAAATATTCCTGGAGACGTCATGACCCTCAGTGCTCCACTGCTGTAAGGCCTTGCAACAAGCGTGGTGGAGTTGGGCCCAAGGGTGACTAAGGAACGGAAATCAATCCCAGGATTGGAGACCTGCAGAGGATCAATGTTGCATACTTGGGAGATCGGTCAGGGTTAACCCATTATCAGCACGTGTGGTCCCTGTAACGCAGGTATAGTAAGCCGCGTCACGTGTTGCGTATGCTTTGGCTTGCCAGTTGGTGTGCGTTGCAAACGTGTCACCAAGGAAGCAAGCATTGTGTCAGATGGATTAAGCTGCGGTGCTGCAATCAGAAGACCCAATTCATAAACATCTGACTTTTCGTGCCATGTGCAGTACAGAACTTCTGCACTAAATGGATGCACTGCCAGCAGAGCCTCAATGAAGTTGCGTGCATGGGAAGCAGACACAATCACCAGCCAACACCTAGATGATGCTTGCACATGATGATTGTATTGTGATGGACCTGCATACCTGAAGGGTGAGGGAACCGTTTGCACTCATCCGTGCCAAATTGTTACAGCTGGAGGTGCCTCCCCCAGTAGTCCAAATGTCAGTACCATCGTACACAAAACCAGTCGGGACACCGGGAACACAGCCAGAAATGCTCGCTGTCGGGAAGGATCTTGTGGCAGTGTGCGCATCACTCGTGAAGAGGCCAGCTGCGGAAACCCTTTGCAACAGAATAGAAAGGATCCAAACTGGAGCGAGCCGCAGCATTCCCCATGCCATGACGCACGGTCCGTTTTTTCTTGAAAGGCGAAGCTCGAACATGCCACGATGTCCAGATCCGCAGATGCCCTATGGCCCTGTTGCAGGGTAGTAGCCCAGAGCCCGAAGCTATTACGGTAGCCTTTTGGAGGTACCACTGACGATTTTCAGCCTCCTAAGGCGATTGACGACCTGGTAAGAGGTGCAGTGGCCTCACTCACGGGGAGTAGCGGTACCGCCGGCTATGCTGACTGGCTGAACGTGCAGTAACAGCGATCCAAAAGGTTACCGTAGACTTTATGGTTAAATCGTAGCAGCAAATACATCCTGCCCCGGCTTGATTGCCAGTCGACACGCATAATTGTTTTTCTTGCTACTGCCGGTGCCCAGTTGACTCAGTATCAAGGCATCAGGTGCCCAGTATCAAGGCATCTTATTAGGGCACCGCCTGGGCTGGTTGCCCACGCACACTTGCAACAAAGCTATCGATTTGAATACTACGCGCCCACGCCATGCCTATCGTTTGTTAGCCGACACCATCTCATACAATCCGTTCTAAGTGCAACATCTATGACATCGTCGGGCTCTCCCGCCCTGTCGCGAATCAGGCCCAGGATCGGATAACTCATGACTTGTCTCTGTTTATACGGGGATCCTCATGTCAAGGGTTAAGCCGCCCAAGGACAGCATGTGTTGAAAATTCATCCTGACCTCGGAGAAACATGCCAAAACCGATGAACCAAAAGCGGGACAGCAGCAATTCGAAAACATGTTTCCAGTTGCTGCCTTTTCAGCTGGGTCGCAGGACACTTACAAGATAGAGCATCCCGGGGGTTGATATCCTGTGGCTTCCATGTCACCCGCGCAAATGTACAACACACTTCTCGACAAGTTGAAAGCATCCCAAGTCCACACTCCCTATCTGTATGGGTTTGTTCAGGGTTCCTTATAAATACACTCACTACTCCGTCCTCATAAAGTCACAGAACATTGTACCAACACAACTGTCACTCACTAGGTGCAACCCAGTCTAACACATGCAACCTGGGCCCCACTGCCCATACACAACAAGCAGGCCCTGCGGCCCAAATAAATGTTCAGCCCTGCTGCATATCTAACCACCACAATTATGGTTCCCTGTCCCTACGCCTAGCAGCAATCACTGCCTATAACAGAAGACAGGCGTCAAAAGGTCATCGCCTCCTTGATGGCTGATTGCCTAGCTGGCATCAGATATACATCGTCAGGGGAAGAGCCTGGGAACAATTCCACAAACAGAAGCTTCCCAGGAGACCCACATGTATTTGGTTTACAGCTGGTAGACATAGACAGACATATAGTACAAGCACTGGCAACACCAGTAGGAACCAAGCGCTCTGAACACAAACCCGCAAGGCAGAGACAACCCAACTTATCCATGACCAAGAACATTCACAAGCTTCATGTTTATTCAACGCCAGTGCCCTGGCAATTGGCACGAACTTCATCACCTTCCTCATGACCTCCACACTCTGAAAACCCTGGCACATGTATCTGTTGTCCGCCACAACACAATCCAGCTCTCTTACTCCCCTAGCCCATTGTGCACAGGGGACCCCAACAGCTCCATCCTCCAACTCCCCAGCCTCTTGTGCATTGCAATCTCTCACTCTCTTGCTGAATCCAACCACGCACATATCCCTGGCACTTTCCCCGAGTCCAACCCCAGACATATCCCTTGCAAGATGCTGTAGAACTTACAGTATGCGTCTCCATTCCTGCTTGACCTTGCACTGAATACCAAACATCCGCACCACACTTGCCCTGCGCCTATGACCTGCATTTAATACACTCAGTGCAGCTCAATGACTCTGTAAATCCTCACACTTCTTCACAATTTGTCACCTGCGGCTGTCCAACTGCTTCCAATCAGGCCAGCCACAGCACATTGCCCCTCAAGCCTCCCTCCACCTTGCTCACATAGGGCCAACATGCATTCAATGGCTGCTGCATCTCCTAAAAGGCAGACCCACCTACTGCATCAATACTCCACCAAGGTGGTGGAACTTGCAAAAAGTTGCATAATCCATCCATACCACGGTCTGGACTCAAGAAAGAGTTTAGGCCCGACACCTCACACCAGCCACGCAGCACAGACGCCACACATAGCCTGCCGTCTCTGCTACATCTCTCTGGAACAGCAAACACAGAAGGCATCACAGACGCCAGGCTATTTCTAGGTTGCATGGCTGCAATAAATGTCATGCCATGATGGCGCGCTTGCAAGTCTACAGCGTCCAAAGCCCTTACACCTGTTACCCCTCCAAACATTCCTCTGGACCTTACTCCTCCCAAAAAGGCACATCTGAGGGCACCAGGACATCTGCCACTACCCTTGTGCTGTTCACCAGCTTACCATTGGGCTCATCATTCCCTGCTATCCGTGCCTTAGAAACAGAAGGGTCCAGCCCAAGCGCCTTCTGCCGCTCAAACACCCGCTGCATGGCCAAATCAATGGGGCAATCCACAAACCACTTATCATCAAGCATATCCCGCAGCTGCAGCCAGGGCTCCTCATCGAGGTATAGGTAGTTACCCTCTACAACCACCACCCCATGTTCAGGTGTAACCTGGATGTCACCGTGGATTGGGTCACCAATGCCGTGGTCGAAGGACGGGACATGAGCAGAACCGGTTTCGCGGATGGCACGTACACAGTTGACAAAGGCATCAGCGTCAAACGTCCAATGTGCCCCCCTCCTGGCATAAGCCTCCTGCTAGAAACAAGCACCGATGTTTTGCTTCAGAACATAAGTAAGATGGCCTGAACTACAATGCATGGCTGCTGTTGATGAAAAAACATGCTTACCCTGCTAAGCAGTACTGCTGCCAGCTCGGGGGTTTAGGAGGGCAAAGACCCATGCACCAAGTCCACTGAGCCAAGGCGCAGCTATGCCAGAACAGAGCTTCCAACCAAGCTCTTAACATGTGGGCCCAACATGCACATGCTAATGCCTCTAGCAAAGGCATTGGTTGTCAACCTGTATAGAGAATGCGAGTGGGTCATGCTGCCATTACTTGCCAGCGCCCAACATGGGTGCAAAGTGCAATGCAGATGCTTCTCCAGGCTAACGGAAGAGATGACACTCCGTAGACTGCTGCATCACAGAGGTGTCTGCCCCTTAATTACTTCTTTCAAGTCACAAATTTTATGAACTATATCATTGCACAGATTCCCCCAAGTCATGTGATACACTGTATGCATTCTTGGACAGCGCCCCTCCTACGCAGCCTGTTTCTATGCACGCTTAATTGCTTGCTGCAATGCCTCGCTCCTTATGGCCCCTCACTCTCACCTCTGGATGAGGCATCTGATCCAGCTGCCACCGGTACAAATGGAACCCATCCATGGGCACCATGACAGATGGCTTGCCCTTGCCCTGCTGCTGCACTTTCTGGTTGATTGCATGACAAACCAGCTGAGCAAGTGTGGATTTGCCTGAACCTGGGCTGCCAGCAATGCCAATCATGTAGTGACGCGTGCCTGCCTTCTCAGCAGCAGCAAGGGCCCTGTCTGCTAGCGTCTGTACGATTTCTCCATACGCACGACCTGTTGGATGCACAGCAAAATGGCTCAGCAACACAACCAAGCACGGGCAACCTAGGCAAGCGCAAGAAAGCTCCATATGCTCGGCTTTGGCATCAGTACAACAAATCGTCTACCTACTGCAGATAAACTACCCTTGGCTGCCAGCCAGCGCAGACAGAGCATACGTTCATAACGAACTGGCGTGCCCTATGGATGTGTCCCGGCACAAACCCTACCTGCCACGCGCTCCTGACTAGCAGTTGGTGGACGCGCTAACACATGGCACCGTACTGCTACACGACGCGACCGAGGACAGCTGCTCCTTTGGCTCCACTGTGTTGCCCGCCTGTTTGCGTTATGGACCTGGAGGGCCATGCTAGCGCCTAAAAAGCACTCTAGATAAGGGCAAAAAGAGGAATGCAACAGACCTCTAGTAGTTTAACGCTTTTAAGCTGCCAGACACGGGCAGTCTCTGAACGCTATGAAACCGTGCTCAAGCAGGGTCGCTTTGCACGAACTGTACAGATGGTTACGAAGTCCGAGCACAATGACGCAACGTAGCCAAAGTGGTTGCTACCCTGCTGGAGATTATGATCTAGGCGCCCTGACGTCTATCACCGTTCATATTTCTGCAACCTTAGGCGAATGTGAGGATGTTCCAAGGCCCCTACAATACAATTGGAGGTTCCTAAGAATCCCCTAACTGCCACCGCTTCATCTTCCCGCTGCATAAGTAGGCCATCTGACAGTTTTACTCCTGTGCACTACTTGCGCTCCTGTAGCCTGCTGCATTTGCGCGCCCCTTGCATTCTGAGGTGGTTTCTGATGCAGCCCAAGCAAGATGGCCATGCGAGACGGGGTCCGGTCTTCGCTTCAGTCCACCCACTGGCCGTGGGTGCAGCTATATTCCTCCTCACACGCAAACTGAGCATGTCGTCAAGCCCATGAGACGTCTGCAAAGCGCGTACATATGGCGCTAACGCATGCACATCCGCTGCCACGCCCTCACTGATTCCTGCGTGACAATCCATGTGCTGCACCATTCTAGTTTACAAGTCCGGCGAATGTTCCGATGACAATTGCCGAGGCAGCGCATGCCCTCGCACCACATAAGCAGTTGCCTCGACTCCAGCCTTGACCACTGCTCAACCAAGTTTTGTCTCCACTGAGCACCAGGTCATCAGTACTCCAGCTCGCACTTCTTGTTAGCAAGGAACTTATCCAGCGCCTTGTAGAATTCCAGCAGCACCGTGGTATCCAAATGGCGGCTGGTGCGATTGATGGGCAGCCTGACCACATTCCAGTTGGCCACAGTGTCAGGTAGCTGCAGCAGCAATGATCAAGCAGGGCAGAAGCACGTGAGTTGTAAGCCAGAAGAAAGCCTGGAAATGATGCAGCGTCCGATCCGGAAAGCAGACAACAAGGTTTGCAGGTGGCAAAGCAGAGCATGCATATCACTGCAGTGCACTACATTTTGCCGCATCGTCAAATGTGAAGGCTGCTCCAGGCCTGCTTAACAGGCACGGTTCAAAGGTTTTCACTATCAGTATATCTCTGTAGATCCATACCTGCTGTTGGCACATCATGTGATATTGGCAGAGGAAACAAAATCTGTCAAACACAATCCAACGCTTTCAGCCTCCTCTGAATCCTATCACTAAAAGCTGTCGCGAATCCTTCAACACCCTTTGTGGGTTCGTTGGGGCGCTCGTCATGGCATTGACAGAGGGAACAAAATCTGTCAAAGCACTGCTGTAACTTCTAATGAAGGAGCAAGGCAATGTTATCTTTTTCTGCGTGGGGAGGTATACGTATTCACTCCCTTACCATTCCCAGGAGCATTTGTTTCACAACAATCTCCCAACTCACTGCAATCGAAAGTGGTAGAAAGTAGGAAGCTGCCTGCCTTCACACTACATTACACGAAATACTGCTCCTTGTCAAAGTACTGTCCGCAGCACTCACATGCTTTGCTAAACAAAGCCCCTTCGATGATGCACACAGGCATGCCTCTGTTTCGCGTCCTGCCGCTACACCCTAGCAAACTCATTGCAGTCATGTCACTGGCGCTGCACAGCTGCAAAGCTGAGCCCTTAACTATCTCACACATATCCTCACCTTCTCATCAGAGTAGTAGAAGTAAGCTCCCATGATCTTTGTGAAGGTGTCCACCAGGTCGCCCTTCTCAACACCCCTGTAGGGGAAGTCCTTGAACTGCCATGCCTTGCCCTGAAAAAGTAAAATTGCAAGTCAAGCCCGCCCTCGTTAAGAGGCTCTGATGATGGCGAGTAGGCCGAAGCATGGAACTCGATGTAAGAATTCACAATCGAGAGAAGAATGGCTGTGGCGGCAATATTGTTGCTACCTCAAGCACTGCCCCAGTGAATGAGTGAGCAGCAGTTGGACCCAAAAGAGTGAGCAGCAAGCATACACGTAGCGGGGTCTATACGCAGTTGGCGCTTACATGCACGCATACAGGCACTTGGCCTCAGACTGGGCCACAGAAAAGTGCAACAATAGGACCCCGCATGTTTGGCGTTCACACACCAGCAACTCCCACTTGCCATGCACCATGCATGCACATGCAGGGCAACCGCAGTCCAGAGTTGTAGTGGCAACATGACAAGAAAACAAATTCCTATCAATTATCAATTTCCTGGTGCATGATCCATTAGCCACCAGAAGGACATCCAAACCTCAGCTTTGCCTGAAAAAGCTTTAGGCGACCTTGAGGCTAGGTTCCAAGGGCCAGAACCTCTCGTGTACCATATCAAACGACCACTGCTCCTCTCCAGAGTGTTCTGCAAAAATCTGCTTTAGAAATAACTCTACACCCCTGCCAACCTTATCTCAACACCTGATCTGTGCATCTCTATTATTGTTGAGCATGGGGATTACTCTTGCCACAGCGTTGGAGTCAAGTGTTCCTCCCCCTTCTGCCCAGCCACTTAACCCTCCACCCCCTCGCCCTCCCCCCTGGACCCGTCAACCACCTGCCCTTCCTGCTTCTACACGCCCCCAGTCAACAGTTGATACACCCACCCAAGCCATCCCTCCACAGCCACCTCCCGTCCCATAGGAAAAAATGGTCGACAAACACAAAGCCCTCCTCTGCCCCTCCTGCTCCCCTCCTCACCTGCACTATGACTGCTACCACTCTCTTCCAGTCCGGGTGGCCCTTGGGAGGTGGCTTGTCCATGAGGTGATACGCTACCTTGCGCTTGCGCAGCTGTGTCCGCTCATATGCCACCATTGCCTGCTTGCCTGCTGTGGGGTTGCTGGCACGCGCCTCATCACTGCAGCAACATGTGAAACAGTTACGTAAAGCAATTAATCACAATACACAAACTCGCTATGCCAAAAGGTCATTAACCCCCATGACCCCTGATCACTGGAGTCAAAGAATCCCATGAAGGTCACCATACAAACACACTCTCATACAGGTGAACTGTTTAGGCACTACCACGCACTTATGCCCAGGCAGTAGTGCATGGCGACATTTAACGACTATTGCAAACAAACTTCCTGAAGCCGTCCCGCTGTCTCATTGACCCACAGCACTAAGGAGTATCAAGATCATGCCATAGTCGCATACCTCAACCATCCCGTGCTTCTCAGAATCCACCGGACCCTGCCAGACTTATGAACCTATGGCTAGCTGGTATAGGCTAAGGCTAGCTAGATATCACTATGGTGTGTACAGAACATTACCAAGGCAATGCTTGCAGTCCATATACGCTAGCTGCTAATCCGCAGCAGCACCAACGCCCCAAAGAAGCAACAAATGGCCCTTGCTTCGTGTATTTTACACCTACCTCCGAATGTATACCCCATCCTGCAGAAACTGCCGTGCATTAAACATGTTGAACAGTGCCGACACCCCAGACGGCACCAGAATAATCGGTGCGCCACCCTTTGGCTTCTGGCTGCCACTGCTACTCCTGGGCTTGCTGCTGCTGGCAGGCTTAGCCCCTCCCTGCTGCTGCTGCTGCCTGCTACTGCCACCACCACCACCTGCTGCTGCTGCTGCTCCTGCTGCTGGGGCTGCTGCTGCTGGTGCCGCAACCTCTGCTGCTGCTGGTTGAGGTATACTGTAACCTAGTCCCAGGTCTTTTGTGATGCCTGCATCACCACCAAGAGCTCGCAACTGTTCTGCTGTGGTGTCACGCTCAAGACGCCCGGAAGGCTTCACGAAAGCGGGCGCATTGTGAGCCGGCTGCACAGACAAGAGAGCACACATAAAATACTCACTTTAGGTCCAAGAAGATGCTTTGCGGGTTTCAACAAGTTAAGTAGGCAAAAGAAGCTCACAACAAGCATATATTCATTCGTGACAGGCTGTGAATCAACTGCAGGTGTGCGGTAGCAGTAACAACATATGTGATGTCAAAGTAGAGTTGTCGCAACAGCTCCAAACAAGATAACTTGACAACAGTGACAAACTGGTTGCAGTCGTGCTGCAGGCCCTCCACAACTCATAGCTGTGCAGTGATTTACCTCTTGTAAGGGCAAGTACGCATCTATGCCCCCAGCTGCGCCATCTTCGGGTATGACAGGCCCTATTGTGGCCACCAGGTGTCATCACCAAAGAGCACAACAATGAACCACTTCGTGAAGCACACATGTGATTGGCAATCTTTTCCTAACATGCAACCTTCATCCCGCCATTTGTCCCATAGCTCAATGACTCTGCGCCAGCACCTTCGAGATGGACATACATATTTCCCACGGTCAGACCCCTTTGTCAACCAGCCCTCATCTGCTCAACCTTGTGTCCCTCACCTGCCCCTGGGGTAGCAGTCTAACGTCCCCCAGACCCATTTTAGTGCTGCAACTGTGGCATTTCCCGCATAGGCCAGGGCCTTTGCCTGTTGTGGTCTGACCCCTCTATAACAGCCTCCACTCCTTCAAACAGGCAGAACCATTTGCTGCAATGCATTCCTGTTTTCTCAGCCTCCTGCTCTGTCCATGCGCAAGACAATCTTCAAGATCCAAGCCTATCCCCCCCCCCCGCCCTCACCTGCCCAGGCTTGTGTCCACCCCCTGCCCCTGGCCTAGCCTGTTGCTGCCCACCAGAACCCTTCTGCTGATGCCCTGGCTGCCCTCCCGCCTTCGCATGTGCCTTGGCCTGCTGCTGCGCCCTCGCCTCCTTATGTGCATTGCGGCAAGTGTTGTCCAGCAGCACCAGCACCTTGTTGAAAGAGTGGTTTGGGACCAGCATCATAGTGTTGCGATCCCGAAGCTGACGCTCCTGCTGAGCTAGCAGCTGTAGGGCATCCAGCTCATCTGCTTCTGTGTGCTCTGTGTGCAGGAGAGCGGCGCAGCAAGAAGCAGTACACAACCCTCAGAACTTCAACATCAAAAACCTGAGATAGATCACTGCACAGCCCTCGGACCGTGCAGCACTCGCCGCATGACTTCAACCAAGTTTGCTAGCGTATGTTGAAAGATATGAATAGTGGGGCCATGTGTGTGTGTGTGTTGGTTTCGACATCAATACATCCAAAGGCGTAGCAGCGGCCCAGGCGGCATGTACACAGACAGTAGATCATGAAGTGGTGTGCAGCGCCATTGCAAGCTTCCTGGATGGTGACGTCCTGAGGTGTTCAGGTTCATGTGAGACCAGAGAGTGCTTGCAACTTTCCAGGTGACACAGCAGCACAGTTGGTGCGTATGCAGCAAAGAGCAGCAGGGCCAGGGATTAAGCACAGATTCCTGGTCTGCTGACTAATCGTAAAGCCAGGGCCCAGCAACGGCATTGCAGCAGCGTAAGTAGCGTCAATCCCACTGCTATTACATGGCATCATGTGGCAGCCCTCGAGGCACAAGAAACAATGCCAGCCTTGTTAGGCACCTGCCAATTTGGGGTTACTCAAAACAGACTTCATCCCTGCTGTGTCTGTGTGCAATAAGCACCACCAGAAAGCCCTTACCATCTAGTTTCTGCTTCTTGGCTGCTGGCCCTGGTTCAGGCTGCAAGGTTTCTGGCACGATGTCTGTTGTGATGTTAGCGGCGGCATCAATCTTCCCAGATAAGTAGTCTCGCAAGGGCTGCAGCAGCATGCACAAGGACGCCGGGACTAAGGATCTTCATCCAACTTGCTTGCAATGCAGCAATGTTTCTGCTTACTTTTGACATGCACTAGATTTCAACCACCTCCTTACACACCTCCCCACATTGGTGCAGGCCACCTTGTGATATGCAACAGGAAGCCACTTTTGATTCGTTTCAACAGCATGATTGCAAAGGTGCTTTCGTCCCAGTCTATGGGTTTGTACAAGCAGGAGCGTGGCACTTGCCCAGCTGACTATGGATGCATAATGCTGGCAAGCCAGCGATAATAGGAACGCCATGACAATGCATTTGTGCAGGCTCCTGCTGGACTTCTTTCCCTTCGCTACTCTGAGCTGCGTCTGCGCTGCAGTCTTGAGCCATTTGTAAGTACAGAGAGCTAAGCATGTGTCACGGCACACAGACCAAGCGGAAGGCGACAAGGTAACCAAAGCTAGCATGATTCCAGCTGCTGATTAAGCCTTCCAGGCCCATCTCCCCATTGCAACCGATGCTAGGGCACATGCACCCGACCAATACCTGGGAACTCATGCAGGTTCTGCAGCTCACCTGGCGATCTACCACATTCACAACCTGAATTTTGTTGTCTCCTGCTCTTGCCCGCTGTACATATTCTCCCATATTCCCCTTGTCCCTGAGGATCACCTCCGCGAACAGCAGGAGGGCCTCGAGCTGGTAGAAGTCTCCGCCAGCTTGCCGGAAAGCTGTATAGCTGTTCCTTGGGAAACTGTACTTGTCCCCGAAGTTGATACGGTCACCTGCTGTGACCACATTTCCAAGCTGCCCATCCATGACATACTGCCGGAGTACTGTAAGAGGATCCATGCTGACAGTAGATGCCCCTTGGCGTTACCGCCGATTGGTTCAGTGGTTGGTGGTAAACAAACAGAGGCGGACCTTCACCAGAGCATGGACAGTGGCCACGCCGAAGATGCACCGAGTAGCCCGGTTGTCAGGGAGCTATCATGACTGCTTTATAAGAGCGCCCATGACAGTATGCAGTTCTCCAGCATTACGAGTACATGCCCTGCTGCAAGCAGCCCGAGTTAACCGCATGCACTGGTCGAGTTGTTCATGAGCAAGAGAGTGATGTCTTCCTATGCCAGCAGATCCAGCCAGCTTCTAAGCAGTTAAAGGCGGTGCTGGGGCGTCATGCTTCTCTAGAACATGGGCCTACTCAATAGCGAGAGTGGCACCAGGGGTGCCAAAGCCTGCAGTACAGTGCGAATTTGGAGTGGACACTGTAAACTACGCGCTTTAGACGGGCCTTTAACCTACGGCATTAACAGTTTGAGTGTTATGCATGGTTTTGTATAAATGTACGCTTTGAACTGGTGCTGCCGTGCTCCCATTGCAGTCGCCCTCCCTGCACCTTGAGCCGTCTTGCTCTGATCGCGCAGCAGTATTGGCCAGGGCATATATCTGGGTAGATGAAAGCACGTGTATTCTGTTAAGATCCAGCTATCCACATATTGCTTGAAGATCTTCCTCAGAGGCAGCAGGGAGCATGCCCCTCACCCTGCTGGCCGTCAGCGCACTCCAGGGGCGTTAGGGCTCGCCTAATAGGATGTTTACCTACTGCCCTACATGTGCGAACATGCTCCTCGGTAAGTGATCGACAACAGCAGCTGGCCAGTCTCCTGCTAAGGCCACAGTCACCACTCTCCTCCTGTACAAACTGCAGTGGAGATCACTGAGTACACACAGGAGCTTCGCTACTACTGCCAAACATGTCCATATGTCTACAAGATCACACGGAATGTAAGTGCAGGTGTCAACATAACCCCACGGTTCTGCAGCTACTGATTACCTGTCTGCTGGCAAATAGCTGCAAGGAGCAAATGCACGTCGTTTAATATATGCTTTGAGCTCTTCAACACCTATCTCCATCTAGGCGAAAGGCTTTCACACTGCATATGTACGGGTTCTCAGCTTTAGCAGTGGACATGTGTCAGAATAAGCAGCTGGTGAATTGAGGCGGCACTGCATAGAGACTTCTTGGTTACCTGCTGCTTTCAGACGGTCGGCTCGGCAGATATCTTCACCAGGGAACCTTGTCTGTAGCACCAACAGTCACCACATTTTTGTGGACTAGTGAGATTGAACAGGCCAAGCTTGGAACAAGTGAGCAGCTGCTGTTGTCATATGGACGTGGATGGGGCCCGTGAAGCAGGGAAGTTGCTGTTTCCAACAGCATCGTTGCATGTCAGTTACTTCAGCAACAACAAGTCCCACTGCTTGTTATTATGTGCTGCAGGTGTCCAAGCGGGCTGCCCTGAACAAGAAGCAAGTAGATGATGTTTTAGGCGGGCCAGATGAGTGGAAGAACGTCCAGAAAACAGATGGTAAGGCTGGCTAGCTACTAGGATGACTAGCTGTACTAATCCTTGGTCTCTGGCCCGCCTTGGCTGTTTGCTTGCAGCTGCATATATTTGCCATGCTACAGAGCACAAACGCACTGGCACACTCCTTCTTGAGGCTGATATGTTCAACTGGGCCAGCAGACAAATGGCATGCAGGTCTCAGAGTGTGAAGCTGGCAGGGAAGCATGTGCTGTGAGGTTACAGCAGGCTACAGTCACTGATACATTGAGTTTCAGGTGCATACTGTCAGGTGCTCTAAGTTGTTGCCGCTGCCAGCATTGTTCACTTTCCTGTGGGACTGGCTTTCAGCCGGCATACTTTCATGCAGATGGTCTGGGACAAGCCCTCTTGCTGCTGGCTGCATGTGCAACCCCACTTTGTTGTTATAGTTCCATTAACAAAGCGGTTAAATGTTGTTTTTCAGTTATGGAGACAGCTAAATATGGGTAGAATGGAAGCAACTGGAAGGTGCATATGCTCAGCCAGGTTGTTGTGCTGTGGACTGCTCCCGATCCTGCACTTATGTATGTTGCTGCTTGTGCAAAGCCACCATGCTTGTTTAATAAGTTTGCAACGAGCAATAGCTTCTTTCCTGCTGTGGTCCATCCTTTCATCTCTTGTTACTGCTTCTGTGTGCAGCCACTTGTCCGAAGTGTACTTATGGCCAGGCTTACTTCATGGAGATCCAGACACGTTCTGCTGATGAACCAGCCACCATCTTCTACAAGTGTGTCAATTGTGAACACAGATGGAAGGAGGGCTGATGCAATGCAGTTATGACCTGATGCTGAGAGTGTTTGCTCGGTAATTGTGGTAGGGGCGAGGGGTCTGAGTGCACCCTGACTCAAGCGTATGTCTCCATCTCTTGGGGACTGTCACCCTGTGGTCATGACCCCGCCAAAGCCAGCGAGTAGTGAACCGGGTGGGTGCTTTCCAGGGTCGATCCTGTTCCATTAGAATTGTTTTTGTGGTCTGTTGCCGTCGCGGGGCATGATTATGCTTTCAATCGTGCTTTTATATATACTGGTGTCTGATAGTTCTACTGCTTGTGACTTGTGCCTACGTTGGATGCTTGCAATTGGGAGCGATGGGAGAAGGGAGGGGGGAAAAGAGAAAAGGGGGGGGGGGTATCTGACTCTGTATGTGAGTATCAGGCACCATCAGTGCCAAACCAGTATGCAACGGTTTTGAGGGAACACACGTTGTCAGTATTGGCCGAGTCCCCTCTGGTTGCTCTAATCATTATCACCATCATAATTTTCGATGGTGATAATGATTACTTGGCGTTCGGCTTGTTACTACTCCGTCACTGTAGGCTTGCTCTGGAATGGCGATTGACTTGTGTGAGATAAGGCGGGCTGAAATTTCTCCTGATGCATGATCCAGGCTCAAAGCTATTAGTACCGGTGGCGTGGGGCCGGGCTTGCCCAGCTGATGACGACGTTTTAAACGCGTCGCATGTACATGTCTGCTGATGTCAGTGTCGACCTTCATTACAAGCAAAATGAATGTATGCATGATCGTTGTTTCCGCATCCCCTTCTCTGCCACATGTAACAAGGGCCCGGCCTGAAAACAAAGCCGACGTTCAACGGAGAGCACAGTGCGGAGTGCAGTCTCGTCACGGTCGTCGCCCATCAGTGCACTCGGCCGAAACCCTTTTGTGCGTTGCCCGTGAGAAGCTCATCAAAGTGGGGCCCGGGTGGGACCGGCAGCGCCACCCAGAAGGAGCCAACTCAGGTTCAATGGCATAGTACTCAACTAAGTCCAAAAGTTGAGTCTCACATAGTACATACTTGCTGCGGCACAAGCCCCTACCTCCCCTGATCCCTTGCCAGCCCAGGTCGACCTGCCATGCGCTGACCACTTGACCCAGTCAAGCAGTCAGCTGCATTGGTTCAATTGATAAATCTATGAACTAGCTGTCAGCCCAAAAAGCTGTTTGCGGGTAATCCATCCTATAGACCATGCAACTTATAATGTAACATACACTCACTCTACTTGCATATACTGAGCACTTTGACCACCATGCACCATGAATGGATACCTGTTATATCAGTTTTGTTTCACCCATCACATCCTACAGCACCTACTACTGTAGTATACACTCGGCTTCCAAGGCAACAGTACACGACCAAAGAACTTATGTACATGCACACATGAGGTGCGGGGCTGATGGCACTTGATTGCTATGGCATATCATGAAATGTAATAAGCAGTACATGCACACAAGTATGCTCACTCTTGGCCTTGATCCACATAGCTTTTCACTTTGCCGTATTCCTGGCTGGACGAACCAATAAACCTGCTGACCTACCACAAAAAGGGCACAGCAGGGCTGAGCCCGTAGCCAATGCACCTTCCCCAAACACATACGTGCCTGACAACTGCCGCAGAATTACGAGGCTGGATCATTAGGGCCCCAGAGCAGGCTAGGAACCTTATATCCTTCCCAGTGACTTGGCACCAAACTGGCTCAACAGACAGTTGGTTTCCAGCTTACAATTCCAGAGATCGTCAGCGGCATCCCACACCATCACAGCTGTGACTTGCCACCCTGCTTCCAACCTATGGTAAATGATATCCACAGGTGTCCCCGCCTTCGCCTAGGTATGAACCAGTCACCAGCTGTGTCTCCCCAAAGATGCTATGACTAAAGTCACCATAGTTTGTAGCTGCAATGTAGGCCAGAGCCAACAGCATTCCAGCATAACATGCACTCCCGTCTGCAGCAGCCGATCTGATGAAACACCTTGCCGTCCGTCCGTGTATAGTGGATGTGGGATCACCACAGAAAACTGGCATCATACTGGCAGCATACCTTCCTGCCTATCTACAAGTAAGGCATCGAGCTGCTAAACCAAACCAGATCATCCCAGCTGGGGCCCAAATCAGCTGCTCTGAGCAGAGACCACACAGTAAAACATGCAGCACAGTCAAGGACAGGTTCCCCGAGGACGCACCAGGTGTGCTAGTACCACCTCTTCCTTGAACCTACGCAGGGCCGTACCGAGCGCTGTCCACTCACTCACACGTGGCACAATCAAAATCTGCCGTGCCTGCAGGATGCCATGTCATGTGCTTATTCTGTGTCATTTGTCAAATGCAACAACACTACAAAGTTAACCTTGTCCTCACCTACCCCGCCCACAGAGTTTACTAGGATCAAATCGAGGACTGACGGAAGGCAGCATTCATTCACTACCAGCCGGTCACCTTGCCTCCTAGACAATAACCCAACATTGCTGAGTAGCTGGTCCTATCGGCTTTAGCTGCTTTTGCCACCCTTTCTCCACACTGCTGCTGTAACAACCTAACCGCCATAATAGATGCTCACAACAGCCGCAATACTGGGCGGTAGAACCAGACGCCTATCTTCCACTGCACTACAGTCACTGATCCAGATCCTCTTGAAGCCTGGTGCAGCCAGATTTGCTAATGGCTGCAAGCTAGTGATCCCACATCCATACAAGAATAGACTTTCTAGGGCGGTAAGGGCCTCAATTCCTGACAGGCTGCGCAGAGAGCTGCAGTCCTTTAGCTCCAACTCCTTCAGGCAATTGCCCAACCCCTCAATGCCCCCTAAGCACAACAATGAGCCAGTTCCTTGACTCAATGTGCAGTCTCTAATAATCAAGCTAGATAATCCGCTCAAACCTGACAGACGCTGGAATGAGGCATCCCCAGACCAGTCTGTCTCAAGGCTCCGCAAACAGGACAGGCTTTCCAGACCAGCCATACTCTCGACTGCATCAAAGCCAGTAAGGGAGACATCTTCTACCCCCCCAGGCAACCCTTCCAAGCTACGCAACGCCCAAGCTTTAATATTTGTATGATTAACAGAAACTCTCAGCAGGTTGCTCAGCCCTGCCAAGCCGTGGAGGGAGGTTAGTGCAGGGCAAGCAGCGGCCTTCAGATCCAGTGTTACCAGCTGTTGCATTGTGCTGAGGGGCTGCAAGCTGCTAAAGCTTGAGATGAGTGGGTCATCACCATGGCCCTCTTCGATGCTGATGGATAATGAGGTAAGACCTGTGAGAGCTGACAGTGGAGAAGGGTCGCCACGAGCATATACCGCAAGCTGCAGGTGTTTCAGGCTGCTTAAAGCTGCCAAGGCTGGCCAGGGCTCCTCTACTGTCAAGCTGTAGTACTCTATGGTCAATTTGGTGAGCTTGGTAAGCCAGGCAGAAGTGGTAACACCACGCAAATCAGCACCGTTGCCGCTCATCTCCAGCTTCACCAAGCAGCTGTTTAACGCGGCAAGGCTGCTCATGTCTAGAATTGCAAGGGAAGGATGGAAGACTCTCAAGTCCAAGGCTTTGCAAGGAGCAAGCGCCTCAGAAAAGCTTTGGAGAGTAAGGTGTTCCGAGTCAACCGCGACGGTAGTGCTGAAATTTGCTAGGAGGTGGCCGTGCTGGTTCAGCCACTGACAGGCATCAGGCTGCACCCAATTCAGGCATTGAACCCGAAGCGTCAGTTGAAGGTCTTGCACACTAGCCAAGCTCTGCCAAGGCCCCTCCCAAACAGCAAGCTGCCCCCGTTGCTGTCCCCTCTGGCGATGAAACCCCCGTTCATAAACCCTTTCACCGCTAGTGACCTTCAGGACCAGGCCACTGACACGCCCGGTTCGCTTAGCCAGCCACTTCCAGACTGGATGATCAGGGTGGCTGATGGTGTTATATACGTGAACGTTGCGGTAGGTCACTGCAGAG
The DNA here is from genome assembly GCA_963556185.1 of Pseudopediastrum boryanum. Lineage (NCBI taxonomy): Eukaryota > Viridiplantae > Chlorophyta > Chlorophyceae > Sphaeropleales > Hydrodictyaceae > Pseudopediastrum > Pseudopediastrum boryanum. The sequence continues at coordinate 3,636,618 of OY744502.1, read as the reverse complement.
CTTTCGGAGAGATCGCGCAAGGGTTTGCAGGTCTCACTCAAAGCTGCTGCACTGCATAGACCACCAGGACCTGACGCAACATGCTGAACAAGGTCGACGAGCCATGTCGTAGGCAGGTCCAAAAAGCCCAATGCTAGGAGCTCTGAAGGAGTGGAGCAACTTGAGGTCCCACAATCACCAGCTGCTGCACTGGGCTTGGACTCCCCAGTCATGCCATTGGCGGCGGCTGCAGCAGCAGGCAAAACAACACTGTTTAGGGCCTTGCTCTTAATGTGACCTGGCCAGCCCAATCTGATATCGGCCTGTGTCTGCTTAGGACCCAGATAATCATCATTGCTAGTCAATGACCTTGGCCAAGTGATACACTTCAACCCTGCTTACAGACATGGTATCAGTTGTACATGGACCAAGCGTCACAAGGATAAGCAATGCAATACAAATCAAGACCTATTTGATTGTCCGCAGACCTGGCAACGTACCCACAGAGTTCGCTGTAAACACACGGCAGCTGATGCAAAGCCACCGGGTCACACCTAGCTGAGCCCAGCGCACTCTGCTGTCCCTTGCTAAGGCCCTGAAGCACAGCTCGTTAGAACCTGACCCATACACAGGCGAAGCTGCTATGCAAGCATCTCAGAGGTATGGGTCTTTGCCCCATAAAGCCACTTGGTGTACTGAGGGCTCAGGCTTAAAAAGGAACTGTCCCCATCTAAATCACTTTCTGCTCCATCACGACCCACTGTCCATGTCCTGGCAATTGCTGTATAGGATGTGCCCGTCTCCCCTCGTACCAGGCCTACCTGCTACTGCTGGAGATGTCATAGCCAGGAAGCCCATTGGTGCCTTCATCTCATCAGGCATCACCCACCGAGACTCCTTTGTCACCCGGTTATAGTAGTAGTTGCGCCCCTCAGGGCTGGTGTACTCCTTCCATGCCTTGGCTGCTGCATCTGCACTTTGGCTTCCCGCTGCTGCTGCTGCAGCTGCTGCTAGAGCTGCTGCCGATGCGGCTGGGGCTGTTGCTGCTGCCGCTGTTGCCACTGTGTCTGGCTTGGTCGCCTTTGCCGTTGCTGCCTTCTCCTGCAATGATGCAAAGCAACAGCTGGAACTTCAGCGATCCTAACAAAAGGTTTCATAAACAGATAAGCTTGAACGGTGCCCAAGAGGAGCGGAGTAGGCTTGATATATGGAGATCCCTTCTGAGCACAACTACAACAGAACACAAACAAAACAACTTGACACCCCTGCATTTGTGGTAAATGATACTATCAACCTTTCAGAGACAGAATTCGCATTGTTGGCACATATTGGCCCTCATGTTTCCTTGCTTTTCATATGTAAGAAGCCCAACATGCTGCTATACTCCCGGCCCGAGTTGCACAAGTTGCGTACACCGGCCCCCCTCTGGCGTCAGCAGCTCCTCAGGCTTCCTCCAGCTAGCCCCCTTCCCCCTCCCCCACTACCCTCTCTCACCAACCCCCTCTCCTCCCCACCTCCCCCCCTACCCCACCTCCCCTCACCTCTGGCGTCAGCAGCTCCTCAGGCTTGCTCCAGCTAGACACCTTGGACCTGTTGTGGTAATAATACTTCCTTCCATCAGGCGCTGTGTGCTCCGTCCACTCCTTCGCCTGTGGGTGAGGGATGTGGGCCCCGGGGAGGAAGCCTGCAGGAGGTTGGTAGGAGGTAGCAGCACCGAGGGGTGCAGAGGCTGCTGGTGGGGCTGTTGCTGTGTGAGGGAACTGCTGTGTGGGGGCATGTGGTACTGACGCTGCTCCTGCTGGTACGGCTAAAGGCGCAGGCTTCGAGGGGCTCAGCACATTTGGCTGAGAAGCTGATGCTGCTCCCTGTTGCTGTTGTTGCTGTGCCGACTGCAGCTGCCCTGGTTGCTGGTGTTGGAGCCAGCCCTGTGCGACAGTCAAAGGGGCGGTTGCTGGAGCCTGGGAGAACAGAGGTAATGACAGCAATAAGCATGGTCACCTACCATCGAAGCATGGCCATGGGGAAGACATATACTTTAGGGGTGCAAACCCGACGAGCATGTTGCCAATTGGGGGTCTGCTTGTGCATCTTTGTTGTGAGATGCGCCATAACCTGGCATGTTCTGATAAGCCCGCAACTCCCAAGGAGCCAATGTCCTGCTGTGTCAGCTGAACATGGCTTCTGATGGAAGAGTTCATGCCCAGGTTCCGGGAAGTGCATGTGGATGCTATGCAGACTCTTACCGTTTGCCAAGGGCCTCCAGCTTGGGCAGCTGGAGCACTGTGTGGAGCACCAGGACCTAATGGTACCTGCGATCATTGCAAAACTTATGGACGCAGACCATATTGCCAAGCGCATGTAGCCGATTCCATAGCGTAACTAAGCTCAACACGATCAGCTATGCTGCAGAAGCCGGAGGGTCCACTCACAGATGGGACGCCAGCTGCTGGTGCACCTGGAGCTGCGGAAGTGGCTCCACCTGAAGAGAAACACGTCGTTATAGAGACATGCAACAACGTCCAACCTCCACATCTTGGCCATGAAGTATCTAGCTTCGAACCTGCAGTCAACCATGCTGGTAGAGTTGCACCCCGGCCTCTGCCAGCCATTCCAACTAAAGGGTCCGCAATTGAGGGCGAGTAAATAGGCTACAGTTCTACTGCATCGGGTACAGAGCCCATGAATGGCTTGATCTTACAGCTCCGCGTGCTGCTGCTGCCACTTGCACCGATCACAAGCAGTGAAAGACCAGCAGGACAACGTCTGCAGCTCCTGCTCTACGGTGACTTTCACATCCATCGCATGGATAGCGGCCCAGCAGGCCCCTGTGTCGGGAACGCTCCTGAGTGGACCAATAACAGCAGATAGAAACCTTGCCGGTGGACCTTAGACAGCTTTCAACTTCCGACAGCTTTCAACTTTCACACAGTTTGGAGACGCACTCTGAGTTTATATGGAGTCTTCTGCTAGCCAGTCCGTAAACGGTATTGCCAGCGGGGCCAACGGTTTCACGTACGGTGACAACTCAGGTAACGTTTCACGTCTTGTTCTGCAGCGCATAGCACCGCTCGGATGTGCTACCATCGGAATAACTACCAGGAGTTAAGAGGCACATTCATGATTCGTGACGCCACCATCCAAGAAGCTCTGGCGGCACGTGCTCCTCCGTACATTCCAGGATCCCTCTGGCAACCAACTGTCCCAGCCAGGCATGGTACACCAAGCCCCTGGCACCTAGTCCCACACACAACCACACAGGTGGCACCCTAGTACAATTGCTGCTACTGCTCCTCTCATCCCTGAAGCCACTACTGCTGATGACATCGTTGCAGCTTGAAGCTGCTTTGCCTGCACCATTGCAACAGGATTCATTGTCACCTGCTTCAGCTACCATTCCAGTGGCATTGCTGTCCAGGTTTGGACCAGGGCACCTGCAACGGAAACAACATAACACGGTGCAAACCTTCTATGATGATATCGGTAAAACATAGAATGTCAGCCAGCAGACAGGGAAAATAGAAAAGGTGTAAACATGTTATGTAAAAAATCTTGCACAGAACAATCTGGTTCACTGCTGACAGAAGGCTTCGCTGTGTCTAACTTCCACTTCAGCGGGTTGCCTGTCTGACCTCTTGACTCTCGTGGTCTACAAAAAAGCATCAAAGACATGCTGTGGGTAGCGTAACTTCATGTTTCAGTGCCCGGCAATCCCTCCACTCACAAAACGCTCGATGCTCTTGATGCACAACCCACATTCCCAAGCAACCCCAGCACCACCCTTTCCAGGCTTGTCTCCTTCTTGTCACGCTCTCCTTTCCCTCTTCTCTCACTGCATCCACTGTTCCTTCGGGGCCCTCCTCCTCAACTCTCCCACATACCCGTGCCCTCCTCAGCCATGCGCCCACCTCTCCTTTGTCACCCACTCCTTACTCCTCATGATCCCCCTGCCTGATCCCGTGACCCAACTTCGCGCACACATCTCCATGGCCTCAAGATGCCGCTTTTCAACTCGGGCCCCCTCAGAAGGCAACAACTTTCCAGCCCCCTTCTAATGCGGGCGGTAGTGAGCCTGTAAACATATGTGTACAATTCCATGGAGATCAACAAATTGCCCCTTCCCTCCCCCCTGTCGCCCCTTCTGTCTCTGTTCAGGTTCCCTAACCAACCCCTGGGCCGTCCCCCCTCACCTCCCATCCTCCATGGGCCATCTACCCACCAATGGCACTGAGCCCTGAGGTCCTCTTGGTGGTAGTGCCCTCACACCAGACCTCACCCCCACCACCTCCCATCCCAACACAGGGGGCCAGGCAGCAGCAGCACCAGCAGACAACTTACACGCAGCTGCATGGAGTTTGGTGGAAGGACCAACACCTTCTACACTAGGTCTGGCTGCTCCTACAGCAAGGATAGGAAGGCGGGTTCCTGTGGGTGACTCTAAACAGAGAGATTCAAAAATCCATACGAACTTACCACTGTGTTGGTTGGGGTTGTAGGTGATATAAGCATGCTGGAGTGCGGATACAAAGCAGGACTATTTTAAGCAGAGCTGAAAAGCAAACAAGCAGGGTGAAGTATGGTATTGTTCAGTTTGGAGCCATAGCCAAATTATCTGTGAGAGACAGGGTGGCTGAGATATTGGTTTGCTAAGAAAAAACAACATTAGCATCAACATAAGCAGGATAGCTGGTCAATCCAAAGGCATGGGAAGGCGCAAAAGCAGACAATAACCACAGAAGGGTGCTGGATGTTGTCAAAGCATTTCGAACATGCTTATGCTAAGAGGATTGCTTGTCTACCATGCTGCCATCGTTTACGAAGCTAAACACCATCCCTATGCCATCAGGCAATGTATACTAATGGCTGCAACTGTCCTTGCCCTTCTTCTGCTACGCATATTGCACCACTGCAAAGGAAGAGCCCGATCTGGTAGGGTGCTGGGAGAGCAAGCAAGGGTCAGACTCATCCAGCATTTCCGAAGCTGTTGCTCATGCCCCAGCCCACAGTCCCAACTAGCGCCCCCAGCACCAGGACATGGGAACTAGTCTTAAGCCCCTTAGGGGTTCGGGCGAATGCACCAGGGGTAGGGGGGAAGTGCTACACGCGTGCTAGAAGCGCCTCTTCCTTAAACCTAAGGGCCAGGGCTAACGCCCGGTGTCCACTCGCTCAAAGCCCCTTCATACCACATTCCGCACCCTTGCCTTTTCTTGAAGCTTTCTCAGCATCTGTAGCAACTCCCGTTGCTGCTTGTCTTGTGCCAAGTAGCTCAGCTGCTTCATTGCTCCCACCATGCTCTTGCCAGCCATAAGGCTAAGTGCCGGTGTCAGATTACACTTCTTCCAAAGCCCCATGCCTTCACCCACCCCCCTCACCTCCACTCCATACACCCTCCCTCAGCATCTGCATCAACTCCTTTTGCTGGTCCTGTTTGTCAACACAGCTCAACCCCAGTGCTGCTTCACTGCTCCAGCCATGCTCCTTACTCGCCCCCAGCACCAGCACCTCACCTCCCTGAGAGGCAAGGTAGGGTTGACCCAAGATACTAGGAGCAGAGGCAGGGTAAGCCATACTGCTACTGCTGCTGGTACTGGTAGTACGGTTGATGGAAGATCGGAATCTGCTGTTATTGCTGTGACCACTGCTGCTGAAAGCATCTTCAGGATCAGGGCGTACACTCCTGCTGCTGCTCCTGCGATTGCTGCTGCTTCCAGCGTTATTGGAACTGCTGCTGGAGTCATCAGTTGCAATACCATCATCTGCAGTACCATCCTCTGCGTGTCTTGATTTATCAACCAGCTCCAACACAAGTAGAGGTGCCGCCGCTGCTGCTCTTCCATCCTCTCCTCTAGCCGCTGCGCCCTCCGGTACGACCCCATTCCCCGGCATGAGATCCAATGTACAACCCTGGCACAAATCCAGGGGCAACTCCCCAAACTTTCCCCCCAAAGTCCCCACCCCTGCTCCTGCCGCCACCACCACACCATCCCAACCCTTCCCGCTAGCCCCTTCCCACCTTTGCTTCAGAAGCTCTTGTAAGGAGTCCACCCTCTCTACATGCAACACTGCACTGCTCCTGCCACCCCCCCTTGCTGCTGCTAGTTGCTGACATGCTGCCCATAGCCCCGCCATGTACCTCTGAGGGTGAAGGGTGATTCCTCCTGGGGCATGAAGAGCAGCAGCTGCAGAGGGAGACCACCCAGTTGGAGCTTCTGAGCCCTTCTGCTGCTGCTTGTGCTTCTGGCGCTGCTGCCACTGCTGCTGCTTGTTTCCGTGCTCGCCCTGCTGGTCATCCTGCTGTTGCTGTTGTAGCGGTTTGATATGGTCGGTTGCAGGTTTCAACGCTGCCGCTGGTTGCTCTGCTACAGCTGGGAGGGAGAGGCCTGGCAGGAGGGCGGTAGCTGCTTCCACTGTCACGCATTCAGCAGTCAGCATATTGCGTAGGTCTACTTCTGCACGAGGAAGACCAATGCTGCTGCTGCTGCTCCCGGGCTCTTGGCTTGCGTTGTCACTGCCTGCTGTGACATGCTGTCGTTGCTGCTCCTGCCACTGCTGCTGCTCTGGCTGCGTGGATGAGTTCTCTGGTTGGTGCCAGAGCTTGTAGTAGTCTTTAGATTGCTTCGCATTAGCAGCTGCCCGGATCATGCCAGTGCTCCACGACAAAGGAGAAGGATCACCTAACAAGGAAAGAATTAAAGGAATGCAAATGAGATGAGCGCAGTGAGCAGACTGCAGTCGATGCCCGGCAAGGGGCTTTCCCTATATCCCTTGAATTATTGCAGCACACACTAAGGACTCAGGCATGAACAAGCAATAGCCGACAATGTAGCACTACATGTAACCACTCAGCCTAATACTGGATTTGTGTGTAAGAAGACGTTTCAGCTGCTTGGTACTACTATTTGGTTACCAAGCGGGCTTGACCCTACTTGAACAGCAGAGCAGATCCATTATTTAATTTAGCAGCTCCTCAGATTGTCAAGAATTGGAACCCCACCAAACCCGTGCTGTATAGACAATAGACGTTTGCAAAATGGCATGAAGATTTCCAAGCAAAGTCCTTGGGAGTGTTGCCATTGCCCCCAAACCCAGCAACTCATTTTCTTACCCCCGCTGCGCTAAGATACTGGTTGGAGTCATGCTTGGGTACTGCATGGTCGGGAGGGCTGTGCAGTGGTCTCTTGTAACAAACCCATCAACTACACTGTCTCAGTCCACATCTTGTCATGCCTGGAATGGCCTTCCCGCACCTGCTTGTACTGCTGCCGCATGTGCTACATCCAGAAGTTTCTTGGCAGCAGCGGTAGCCTCAGCAGCCCTCCATAGGAGCTGTAGCAGAGGCAAGGACAAACACCACAGGTTGGCAAGGCATCATCTCTCAGACAACATACTCTGTTCAATGGTACAGCACTGCAGATGATGCTGCAACGCAGTTGAACCCCAGGTGCTCGCATGATACTTGCAAGCAAGCAGCTTTAATGCCTGTGCACAACTGCAATAAGAAAGACATACACATCTTAAGCCTCAAGATTGATTGCTAGCGCCTGATATACAGCAGCCAGGGGGTATAAAGCAAGAAGCATATGCAGAAGCCTTACAACCTCTGCTGATGGAACATTGTGAGACATTATTGCAGCTTGGCGTGGTGGCCACAGTTGATTGCCAACGCTGTCATCGCACCTTACCCCTGGGTGTGAAGGGGTGCAGGAGGCCTGCTGCTGCTCCTGAACCTCCTGCACCTATGCCACCAGCATCATACACATGCACATGGAGGGGGACCTCTGCGGGGCACTGCTCCTGCACATGGAACATCAATACATTTGTGTTCCAACTCGGTATAAATTTGAATTGTGACGCAACCCCAGGTTGCTTAGTTGGTTGCATGTAGAGCAGGCTACGTGGGAAGAGCACCGTACCAGGTCGCTGCACACATATGGAGCTTGCAGCTGACTGAGAATGAAGTTAAGTGTTAAATCTTTAACACCCAACAGAATGGGCCATATGTTTTGCTGTGTGCACCGTATGTATCTGCTGAATAGTGTAAAGCTGCCAGCACTAGCAACAGCGCATGCTTGTAGATGTACCGCTGCCCAAGACACATGAGACCTTATCAAGGTCCGATTCTGCAGGCAGCTATGGTCTGCTCGCAGCTAATGCCACGGAGCTTGGGCATAACATGGAGCTTACAAATTGGTACCTACCAGCAAGGAATAAGCCGTGGCCAAGCCAGCCAAGCCTGCCCCAATGACTGCATAATGTCGATCTGCACAACCGCTATGTCCTATAGACATTGTGCACTCCGAGATCATGCTGTGCACGCCTGTCTCTCTACCTGCTCGCTGCAAGTTTCCGGTGACAGCATGGGCTGCGGTAGGGCTGTGCAGCCTGTGGTGCTTGGTATCTATTTTCACACGTGAGCTTCGCTCTCTCCTATACCTAATTGCCGAGATTCCCTTACACGTAGCTGCAGGGTCTGTGCCGATGCAAACAGTCCCCGAGCCCTGCAAGCAGTCCATACCACATGTCACAGTGATAGGAGTCTTGGGTACAAAATCGCCGCCAGAACGGAGAACAACATCGAGAAGCACAGTCATTGCAGTGTCCATTGCTTCATCTGCATTCCTGTATGGAAAAACTTTGCGTACTGCCGCTGGGCGGTGCCACTCGTCTCACTTGAGTTTCAGTGTTGAGTCTGTGACCAAATGACCACAGTCCACGGACAACTCGCACAAATTGCTACTGAGACTCTTTTAACAGAGTACTTTCCCATGGCAGACATTGCCCGGCCATCCTAAAAATGACCCGAAGGACGTGCGATTGAGCAGTCAGTTGAACCCTCCAGGTAATCCGGCAACCAAATCGGCAAACAGACAAATAACAACCTCTAAATGGCAGCCGCAAGAGGGCTGCGATGTCGAACCGACCATACACCGACATACATAAGAAATCAAACACCTCCACAAAACAGAGCCCACCCAAACATGCATCCAGCACGATTGCATGCCAGTCCTAAGTGCTCCACTAATAGCATACAAATGCATATCGCTACTCTACACACATGCCAATGTCGGGTTCACACACACAAATCAATGGCCATCTGCATGGCACCTCTTGACGATATGTCGATGCTGCTGCATTCAAGTTTGGTACAAAGTGCTATACTTTCTAGGCTACCCCAATGTCGGTCGCTCGGTACCGTGCGCTGTTACGAACTCACTCTTCGATCCCCTAACACCTTAAATGTTTGTTATGTTATGTTATGCTAGATCATCATGAGCAAGTGGTGTAACAACTCTTGCAGAGAGCTGACAGGAGCAGGCAGTAGCATGTTGTGCTGGTGATCAGACAATGAAAAGCACTATAGGGCCAAGCACTGACAGCACAGTATTGCATCATTTGCAGGAGCTGCAGTAAAAGCCAAGGATACTGGCTGCCTGTGGCCTGCTGGATGCATTGCATGCAGTAACAGCATTTGCCCCAAACAACCTGGAGGATAGCAAATGTTTCTTAAACCATAATAATCCGGCTGTACACCATCCCATCCGGCATTCATGCACAGTTCTGGGAGGTCATAAAAACAGCAATATGGAGCTTGGCAGGTTGATCATCCTAAAATTTTCCCTAAACTGCCAGATACTCACAACTAAGCTTGGCTGGTAGCAGCTCTGATCCAGAATTCCAGTTGCATCCAAATTGTGGACGCTGCTGCAACACCTCAATCGTGGTTGCTTGCTGCAAGTATCTCTTTTAGGTAATGCATCCTCTACCACATCTCACTACTGAGTACTGCATTCTCTAGCCACATGTCGACATAAATGCACCTACTACACCACGATCTAATGGACTACCCAGGGAGTGACCCTTTGGTTCCATGTACTTGCCTGTGGCTCCACTGTCATGTGTCCATGTCCAACCTTGACATGCCCTCTGCTCTCAGCCCGCCATCACAGCATGGTAGTCTGTTACATGCCCAGTGTCAGAAACCCTGACTTCAGTGACACATGTCCACATTCAGTCCAGCTGTTGAAGACAAGGGGGCCTGTACTTCCGAAAAGAACCATAATCAGGTGATGAACCAACGTCTCTCAAATGCCACCAAGCCACATGATTCAACGCACACAATGACTCCTAGTACTGCGGAGCCTATGGCACATTTTGCTATGGCAAATCATGAGATGTAATAACAACATACACGATCACGAGTTGCACACATCTATGAGCTGCTGTACATCAGGGTCTCAGCAAAAAGTAACTAGATTGGCCGCATTCCGACATCGTGTTCTCCAGTTACAGTACAGAGCTTCCCAATCACACAGGATCACAGCAAGCTGCTCAGCAAATGAAGCACAAAGACAAAGCAGATAAAATCAAAGAGTAAGCAGCTCTTGGTTTCAGCACAGCCTATTGAAGAGGCTGGCCTACTCACAGGGCACACCGCGAGAAGGTGGCTGCTGTTTGTACCCCAAAAAACCTGTGCATTGCTATCATGCCTAGATTAAAGGAGCTCACCATTCACCTTAAAAGGCATCAGGCTCCTGCTCCTCACCTTCCCGTTTGCTCAGTCGCAAGGACGAGCAGCAGGGAAGGGAGGTATAGGCAGGTGCCCAACACTATGGTGTTTTTAGGGAGCATCCAGTACAACAGCTAACAGTTGCTATCATGTTACACTAGTGGAGCTCACCATTCACCTTAAGAGGCATCAGGCTCCTGCTCCTCACCTTCCCGCTTGCTCAGTCGGGGTCGAGCAGCGGGGAAGGGAGGGACGGGCTGGTGCCCAACAGTATGGTGCTTCTAGGGAGCATCCAGAATTACAGCTAACACTTGCTATCATGCCTATACTAGTGGAGCTCACCATTTACCTTAAAAGGCATCAGTCCCTTCTCTGCTGCTACAAGCTCTATTGCTGCATTCTAAGAGAGCTCACCATCACCTTAGACATCAAGAACATATAGGCCTCCCCTCCCCTTTGCTCAGTCGCAAGGACAAGCAGCAGGTACAGATCATTGGCCAGAACCTGACACCATAGCCCTTATTGGGAGCATCTCTTTCTGGGTTTCTTTGCTAAGTTTTATCACCTGATGTTCCAAGCTCATTGCTGCATTCCAAGAGAGCTCACCATCACCTTAGACATCAGGAACATATAGGCCTCCCCTCCCCTTTGCTCAGTCGCAAGGACAAGCAGCAGGTACAGATCATTGGCCAGACCCTGACACCATAGTGCTTATTGGGAGCATCTCTTTTCTGGGTTGCTTTGCTAAGTTTTATCACCTGATGTTCCAAGCTCTATTGCTGCATTCTAAGAGAGCTCACCATCACCTTAGACATCAAGAACGTATAGGCCTCCCATCCCCTTTGCTCAGTCGCAAGGACAAGCAGCAGGTACAGATCATTGGCCAGACCCTGACACCATAGTGCTTATTGGGAGCATCTCTTTTCTGGGTTGCTTTGCTAAGTTTAATCACCTGATCTTTCAAGCTCTATTGCTGCATTCTAAGAGAGCTCACCATCACCTAGACATCAGGAACATATAGGCCTCCCCTCCCCTTTGCTCAGTCGCAAGGACAAGCAGCAGGTACAGATCATTGGCCAGACCCTGACACCATAGTGCTTATTGGAATCATCTCTTTCTGGGTTGCTTTGCTAAGTTTTATCACCTGATGTTCCAAGCTCTATTGCTGCATTCTAAGAGAGCTCACCATCACCTTAGACATCAAGAACATATAGGCCTCCCATCCCCTTTGCTCAGTCGCAAGGACAAGCAGCAGGCACAGATCATAGGCCAGAACCTGACACCATAGCGCTTATTGGGAGCATCTCGTTTCTGCTTCTGGACAAACAAGCTTACCCGTGCCTTCGTCGGAGGATCTCAGCGATGGAGATATGTCCTTCCGATCAACCAGATAGAAGCCCCTGAGAGCGCGTGGGTAAAAGCATACGGAGACACCTGGCAGCACGAAGTACCTTCAGGCCAAGCGCTGCATCGCCGTGGGGCAAAAACATGAGCAATACCAGCTACCTGTATCAATGGTGACTCCCAGGGACCACAAGTAATGGCTCGTTACGGACACCCAGCTGTGTAGCTAGAACTATTTGCAAACTGTTTTGTTTGCTCGCCCTCGAGATGCTTAGGAAGCGGGCCTTGGAGCACTTGCTGGTTGCACTATGCATTCACTGCGCCGCTCAATATATATGCTTGCGTATATTGATATGTTAGGTCTGCTATCCAGCGACTCTCGCGAAGGGAAGGCTCACAGGAACAAGCAGATGTTAATCCCACGGCCACCGTCAAACAAGCACAGCAACAGAGCAGTAGAGACGCTGCTATTTTATCCTTGCAACGCTGACTATATACACTTGGCTTTCCCTTTGCTATGTTGTCATCTGCTTTAACTTCGGCGGAGTGATACCGCGGACGTTGAACCCCAGTCTATCCTATCAACCCGAGGTGATCCTATCAACCCCCTAGTAGAAGACGTGTTCCTTTACACGTCGGAAGCATCAAGCATCCGTCCCGACGCTGCTATCGTTTGGTTCACCTCCATCGCTGCCCTGCGCTGTTCTTGCATACATGCATCAATGGACCCTCCGACGACTTGGTGTGTCCATTTGTCGCGCGTATGGCTCGTTCAAGCAAACGTTCAATCAGTTTTACACAAAAATAATGTTGCGCTCTGACATGGGGGCGTAGGTTTGGATACTGGATGGGTGCACTGCGCCGCGTCCCTCCGGCTTGTCAGGTGCAAGCTGAATCTCGGGGGTTAGAGCAGCAGCAGGACCTGGATTTCGCTGCATGCAAGATGTAATCATCTACCATAGCTGTATGCTTGGCGCCCCAGCTCCATGTGGACCACCACACCATCACAGAGCTAGCAACAACCAAAACAGCTGAGTGCTTCCACGTACATCCAGAGCAGGGGCGATTTTATGGGTTCTCAGTGGCTCAAGCACCATCGCAATTCGCACACACAACACAAAACACATGCCAAGCTATGACATTCAAATCATCATCCAATCGATCAGCGCCAACATGTGAAGTGTGAGGAATGACTATGGCTTTGCTAAGCACCTAATCCCCTGCCACCTACCAGCAGTCAATCAACAAGCCCAAGCCCATGTCTACTTCTGTATCATAGTTAACTGAAAGCCTTCTTGTAAGTCTCACTACCCGAATGTCAGAAACTCCCGTCCCAAACAACTGTACATCCACACCCACACTAGCCTATGGACACCACAGACCCAGCCAGAGGTTGCTAATGTCCTACACCACCTGCCCTTCCGCTCCTCCACCAGCCCCTCAACTTCCTCCTTATCTGCTACATGCATCTCCGGCAACACCATGACCATCCTGAAACACCCCAAACCATAAGCAATACTGCCATTGCAAACAGGAGAAATCACATTGCTACTCATGAACACCAAGCTGCCACATCCAAAATGCCTTTTTCTGTGTGTCTGCTGCCCTACTCCTTCTGTCCTTGCAACCTCTTGCACATGGCTTTATGTGCCTTCCAGTGTCCCACCTGGCACCCCCTACTGCAGTACTTCACCACACCACACCCAGTGCATGTCTTGCAGGATGCTGTGAGCTCTGACAAGCCCCTCAGGTCCCCACAACCTGGGTTGTTACACCCAAGAGGTGATGGCACCTCCTCCATAAACAGCTGCCCCAACAGCAGCAGGTCCTGCAGCAGCTCCTCAACCTCCTGCTCCCCAGCTGGCTGTTGCTCCCCTGATAGCACTTTGTGAGGCCAGCTGCTGTTGATGAAGTCCAGCTGAGACACCACTGCTGAGGGCAAGCCGTGCTGAGGCAGCTTGGCAATGCGGCTGGGGACTGCTGAGCTTCCAGGGGCTGGGGCTGAACTTGATGTAGTACTGGAAGTTGCTGCCTTACAGTCCTTAGGAGCCGCTTCAGGGGGGGTGCTGGCCTCTGCTGCTGCTGTGCCATGGCTTGCCACTCCACAGCTCCTAACAGCTGATGCAGCTGCTGTGGGGGGCATGTTACTGGTAGCACAGTTTCCAGCAGCAGCAGCAGCAGCAGCAGGAGGGGCGGTTTTGGGAGGGTCACCACAAGAAGATCCACATGTTGCTGAAGTACTCCCATCCACACCACCAGCAGCAGGAGCATGCTTACAAGCATGCCGATGCCACAGTACCAATGCTTGGTATTGCAGGAGGACAATGCTGAGGACTCTGGCAGATGTTTCTGTCTCAGTTGTTCCGTTGCTGCCAATTTCAGGACGTTGGATCCCCCGCAAAGCAAGAAGTCCTGTAGCAACCCCAGCCTCCTGTACTGCAGACGAAACGTCAGGGCCAAGGCTGCTGCTGCTGCGGACACCACTGCCTTCCACGTCACTGCTGCTACCGCCAACCCAACCGCCTTCAACCCCACTGCTGCTGCTGCTGCTGCTGCCCACACCGCCACCTTCCATCCCACTGGTCCTGCTACTGCCCACCCCACCGGCTTCCGTCCCAATGCTGCTGCTGCTACCTGGTCTAGAGGCCCCACCTGCTGCTTTGCGGCTGCTGCTCTTCTTCTTCCTGCATACCCCAACAGCTCCCAGCAGCAGCTTTGCTGTAACTGCCACTGCTCGTGCTAACCACACCAGCAGCAGCAGCTGAATGGTAGCAGGGGTGTGGCTGCGCTCTGAGTCAAGCTCAAACCAGATGAAAAACATCCTCCCTGCACCTATAGGCAACCGCTGCAGCTGGGAGACCTCAGCCAAAAGCCACTGCTGGTAATTCTTCAAGGATTGAGTCAAGACATCAATATCTGGTGTCATCCCTTTCCTCACAGGCGCCCTTGTCCCCTGGTCCCCACCCCCCTCACCACCACCAGTGGCTGCTACTCTTACTGTAGGGGTGACTGCCTGGAGCACTCCTGCATAGGTCTTGACCCAGCTAGCAGTGGCTGAAGTATATGCTTTGTAATGTGACCAGCTTGGTAGCAGCTGCTGATGTCCCTGGCCTACCAGGAGCTCAGCAAGCTGCAGCTTGCTGGCAGTCATGGCCAGAGACATGGCCTGGCCATATGCCATGCCGCCTCTGCAGCTGAGCTCCATGATGCTGTAGTAAGAGAGAGGGCATGCTGCAGCAAGCTGTGCCAGGAGCTCGCCGCCAGTCCCTGGATAAGAAGAAGCAAGACAAGCAGGAGCCATGGATGGCTGTTCCTACCATGGACACAATCTATGCATGCATGCTGTAGCTCTCAATCACAGTCACAATCCACAGGCATACGGTTTATGGTCCACACAACAGTCACTTGTATCCTTTCACCATACATTGATATGAGTCAGCAAAGCAGTGGCCCATCAGCTTAATGGTCCGATAGACAGCCACCACATGGCAGCATTGACGTACACTGCTATGTGGGCTTTCAGATCCTGTGGCTGTAGCTGCATTAGTATTTTGGCATGTCAGTTTCATGGGGTTGTCTGTGCATAAGCCGGACAAGACCCATAACCATGGAAACGGGACAAGCCATGCAGGGATTGCTGCACATAGAGCACATCTCGCTCCTCCACAAGCAGAATACTGCAAGCATAACATCCCCATGAAGTGCATCATGTACTTACCTGCAATGAAGCTGGAGCCTGTCCTGCAAGGGTGGACCAAAGCATCCAAAAAGTCAACCATTACGCTGATGATTGCCCGGTGAGACAACTCAGGCGGTATTAGGGCCAGCACATCTGGATTGCTCAGGACTGGCTGCTGACTCTCATCACTCATAGCCTTGCCTACACGCCACAGCACCTTGAGCAGCAACTCCCCCCTGTCTGCAATGAAGGCCTGCCGCTGCTCAAAGCTGGCGCCACAAGCAGCAGCTAAGAGCAGTTCCATGGTTAATTGCATTAGCCAGACGAGCTGCTCCAGACTGCCCGGCATACCAGCCAGCAGGGCAGCTACTTCCAACAGCAGCTTCAAGCCTTCTAGTGAGGCAAGGGACATCTGGCTGAAAAGCAATTGCGCCACCTCAACTGGATTGTAAGGAGAACCATACCGCACCTGCACCACCGAAGCGAGGATTCTCACAGGAGCACCGAAGGCACCGATCATGGTAGAAGCTTCTGAAAGCCCACCAAGCATCTCTGCTACAGCTGTAACTGCCACTTGCCCATTACGTACGGGCACTGCAGCGTGGTCTGGGGGAGTTGGAGGTGGACTGTACTCGAAACCGTACGATGGAGTGACCGGAACGGCATGCCTGCTGCTGCTCTGAGCGACGGGTCCTCTCTGGCGATTCTGAGACTTAGTCTGCTGCGTCTGCTGCTGCTGCTGTTTCATGGATCCCTTGGCCAGGTCCTTCTCACACACAAACTGGCAGGCACCTGCCAGCTGCAGCACCGCAGCTGCTTCCGTTACTGGGTTCAGGAGAATGCTGCTTATGGGCGCTGGTGCAGACTCCAGGGGCCTAATGTCCGGGCTTGATGATAAGCTGAGGTGTAGGGTATCCTGGGTGACCTTTAGCAGACTTTGTTGGAACATTACGATCATAAGGTAGTGGTTAAAGGCCTTGGTACCAGGACCTTGCCGGGAAGGATGGATGCCAGGCCCGAGTTGGTCGAGGTACTGCTGGCTGACCTCAGGCATCTTCTGAAGGAAGTCCAGGAACACTGGGGAGACACCTAGCAGCCTGTAGTTCTTGCTCCACACAACGCACATGTAGTTGAGCAACAGCCAGATTGGCAAATTAGCTGATGTCCAGTCAGGCCTGCTTGTGTGCTGAAGCGACCACAGAAGGAAAGCTGGTGTACTGGACATCCAACCTGCAAGAAAAAGAGGCAAGCAGAGTGTGCCCTAAGTATCTGCGGCTTTCCAATTGGACAATAGAGCGTAGAATGCAGAAGATGGCCTGTCATAATCAATCATTGCTGCATGGCTTCCCCGCCTAAAAGCAGTTGGAAAGTTTTTTAGGAGGACTGCATAAAAAAAGAGCATGAAACAATAGGTACCGGTACTCAAATGTACTTAACCAGCAAAATAAACTCAAGGAAAGATCATCAAAGGTCACCACGTGCTCTCATTCAACAGCTTAAAATACGAAGACTGTCGGTATGGGCGACAGATGGCAATGGTGAGTCTGAACCAGATGCTTACCTTCTGGCTGAGTAAGTTGCTCCCAACAACCTTTTGTTAGTTGGCTTTGACCATCATGTTGGGAGCCCATCACCAACTCTGCCAAGCCGTGCGTTACCATCCACCAGTAAGACATTGGTTGAAGGAGCTCCTCGTTAGGCGTCTTTTGTAGCCAGTGCTGGATGGTGGCAAGCAGTTGCACCCCGTGACAGGGCACAGCCTTAGCTGCTGCTTGAGCAACCTCGAAAGCTGACTGCCTGGGCTGGGGCAGGAGCTGGCATGTAGCTTTGAGGAGCCGGTCTAGAGGGCCTCCCTTAGGCAGGGGAGACGGTGCCGGCCTCTTTAAGCACTCCTTGATGTCAGGTCTGTCCCATGATGTGAAGACCTTGCTCCATTTTGGGTCTGCCGCAAACATGTTGCCAGGGCAGATGGATCCTGCATGGACAAAGAGACCTTAGGCATGAGCATGGCTTTTAGCATTGACCACTGCAAAAGCTTCAAAAAGTCCACTGACGTATCCGAAGAAAAGAAATAGAAACAGCAATAAGCATGGTCAGCTACCATCAAACCATGGTGACTAGAAAGACAGCTCAGGACGAGCATGTTGCATGGCCAACTGAGAGTCTGCTTGTGCATCGTCGTTGTGGGATGCGACACAACCTGGCTTGTTGGGACGGGTCCGCAACTGCTAAGGAGGCAATGTTCTGCTGTGTCAGCTAAACAAGGCTTCTGATCAATGAGTTCATGCACAGGTTCCGGGGAAACTGCATGTGGATGCTATGCAGTCTCTTACTGTTTGCAAAGGGCTTCCTGCTTGGGCAGCTGCAGCACTACCTGGAGCACCAGGAACTGATGGTACCTGCGATCATTGCAAATCTTAAGTACGCAAAAGACATTGCCAAGCGCATGTAGCCGATCCTCAATAAGCTCAACAAGATCAGCTATGCTGCAGGGGGCGGAGGGTCCACTCACAGATCGGACGCCAACTGCTGGTGCACCTGGAGCTGCAGGTGCGGGAGCGGCTCCACCTGAAAGGAGAGACGTTGTTATAGAGGCATGCAGCACCGTCCAACCTCCAAATCTTCGCCATGAAAGATCTAGCTTCGAACCTGCAGTCGTCCTTGTTGGTAGAGCTGCAGCCCAGGCTCTGCCAGGCATCCCAACTAAGTGATCCTCAAGTGGGGGCGTCTCCTTGAACTACTGTGCTACTCCATCGGGTACAGGATCCAAATGTTTGATTCTACAGCTCCGCGTGCTCCTGATGCTGCCCCACTTGCACTGATTACATGCACTAGGAGCCCAGCCGGACAACGTCTGCAACGCCTGGTTAACGATAAGGTTCTCATCCACCACATAATAGCAGCCCAGCAGGCCCCTGTGTCAGGAGCGCTCCCAAACGGAACCGACGGATTGACCAGTGAGTCGGGCCGGCAGATCAACGGTTGAACTGGCATCGGAGTTGCGACTGGAAGGCATAAAGGCGAAGTACGGAAGTGCCACTAGGCGATCAACCCCTAGAAGACGTGTCCGTTTACACGTCGGAAGCCTCAAGCGTCCATACGGACGCTGCCCTCGTTTGGTTCACCTTCATCGCTGCCCTGCGCTATTCTTTCCTACATTCATCAGTGGACCCTCGGACGACTTGGTGTGTCCATTTGTCGCGCGTATGGCTCGTTTTTAGGCAAATACGCGATCAGTTTTACACAAGAATATTGTTGCGCTCTGACTTGGGTGCTTAGGTTTGGATACTGGATGGGTGCACTTCGCCATGTTCCTCGCTTGTCAGGTGCAAGCTGAATCCTGGGCTACAGAGCAGCAGCAGGACCTGGATCTTGCTGCATGCAAGATGTACACATCTACCATAGCTCCATGTGCACCACCACACCATTACAGAGCCAGCAACAAGCAAAACAGCTAAGTGCTTCCACGTACATCCACAGCAGGGGCGATTTTATGGGGAATCAGTGGCTCGAGCACCATCGCAATTGTTGCTTTGACACACACTCACATCTGCCTGCTTCTCTTGCTAGCCTTGTTTGACCATACAACCACACAGGTGGAAATTAAAGGTCGTACAAATGCTGCTGCTGCTCTTCTCTCATCCCTAGAGCCATGACTGCTCCATCCCTTGAGCCATGACTGCTGATGACACTGTTGCAGCTTGCAGGCTTTTGCCTGCTTCGATACAAGAGTCACTGCTTTGTCACCCTGAGCCTGTCCTGCCGCTGCTTTCGAATTCGCTTCCGTACCAGTAGCATTGCTGTCCGGCTTAGGACCAGGGTACCTGCAAATAAAACAACACAACACGGTGCAAGCCTTGTATGGTGATCATTATTATTACATTTCATGATATGCCATAGCAATAAGTGCCATAGGCCCCGCACCTCAAGCTGTCACAAAGAACAATTGTGGTGATAAAGCATAATTAAAGGGACACTAGAACAAGGTCTTACAAAGTTCCATCCACAGTTTTGCACAGAACATGCGGGTTCACCGTTGACAGATGGCTTTGTTGTGCTAAGTTTCCACTTCAACGGGTTGCTTTACCTCTTGACTGTTGCAGTCTACATGCAATCAATAAAGACATGCTGTGGGTTACGTGATTTCATGATCCACTGTCCTCCAATCTCTCGACATAATACTTGATGGATTTGCTCCACCGTACAGCTCCCCAAGCAGTTTTCAGGGTCGGCTCCCTTCTTGTCACACTCTCCTTCCACTCATCTCCTATTGCTTTCACCTTCCTTGTAGAGAGAGAGAGAGAGAACTACGCAGAGAAGGGGGGAAATCCCTTCTTGCATATGTCAAGGGAGTGGACCCTTACCTAATATATATAGATAGGCCCACTACCATTCGGAGCCCAGAACACATAAGTGGGTGGGTAAACTATTACCCACCCGCCTATGTTATCTGGGTGGATGGGTGCGTCGCCAGAACTGCGGGTCGAGGTGACGTTCCTTATGACGTTTAGTAGTGTAAATCCAGTGAAGATTGGTGATGGCCATAGCATGGAGGCGGTTGAGCAGGCGGGGGAGTGCTTGTTTTCTGACACCAAGGTATCGCAAATGAGAGGTGGTAGAAGAGTATATTGTTCCAGCCACTCCGAGTAATAAAGGTATATAGGTGACGCGAGCGTGAGGAGCCGCTTGTTGGATAGCATCAGCGAGCGGGCGATGTTGCGAGATTGCTCTGTCGTACTGGTTTTTGTTTTTGTTGTTGTCGTACCTTCCTTGCACCTTCCCATCCACCTGCCCGTCTCGCACATACATTTGCTCTCCTCAGCCATCTGCCCACCTCTCTTTTGTCGCTTATTGCTTCCTCCTCATATTCCCCCAATACGTTAGAGAGTGGTCCATGGCATCTGTCACAGCTGTTTTTAAAAAGGGGGATGCCACTTCCTTAGACAACTACAGGGCTATCGCTATAGGGGCCGTGTTTGGGAAGCTGTACTCAGTGCTCTTGGACACACGCATGTCCAATGTGGCAGAAAAAGAAGGCTGGCGGGCTGAAGGGCAAGCCGGCTTCCGGCCTGAAAAAAGTACTGTTGATCATGTGTTTGTCCTACGGCATTTAATTGAGGCATCTCAAGGCCACCGTACGAGTAAACCCTTGTTCTGTTGCTTTGTGGATTTTCGAAAGGCATATGACATGGTAAGAAGGGATTTGTTGGTCAAGCGTCTTGCTGAGTTAGGAGTGCATGGATGCATGTTGCAGGCAATAGTGCAGATGTATTGGGATGCCCCCCTTGTGCCCAAAATTGGTACCATGCTTGGCCCTGAGATCGGCAGTCAGTGTGGCGTCAAGCAGGGTGACCCCCTGTCTCCCTTGTTGTTTGGTCTTTTCATTGATGAACTTGAGCAGTGGTTGCGAGAACGGCTGCCTGGGGCAGGTGTCCAACTGGGGCCCAAGCTGTTGCAAATGTTACTATATGCTGATGACTTGGTGTTGTTTGCACCTAACCCCCAGATGCTTCAGCAACAGTTGGACCACTTGCATCAGTTCTGCCTTGCGAAAGGCATGGAGGTTAATGTTGCCAAGACAGAGGTGGCTGTTTTCCGGCACCCTCAGTTTCCTGCTGCGGGTGAGGCATGGCAGTGGCAGATTGATGGGCAACCTGTTGCCAGAGCAAGAGAGTTTAGGTACCTAGGGGTGATTTTGCATGAAACAGAGGGTGTCTCTGCAGCCATCAGCTCCCTTGCAACTGCAGCTACGCGTGCCACCTGGGCCATGATCTCACGTTTCCGAGTCCGTAAAGTAAGGGACATAGCTGTGAAGCTTCAGATGTTTAGAGCTCTTGTCTTGCCTATTTTGGAGTCTTGTGGTGCCATCTGGGGCCCTGACATGCTTGCCTCAAGCAAGCATCTCAGCCAAGTTCTTGATAACCCTCTGCAAGCGGTTCAGACCACTTTTTTGTGCGGCGGTGATTGCTTGGGCGAGTCCCTTGAAGGAGTAGTTCCCCGTGGAGATCGCCACAGTGCGCGGCACGCCGTTCTCGTACACGACAAAGCTGCTGGAGACGCTTGTGATGTATCCCCAGGATACCTGCGTGATGAGGCCCTTCAAGGTCAGGCGGAAGACTTCATCGTCCTTGCAGTTGGCGGCGTCAGAGGTGAAGGAGACGGTGTAGCAGTAGGGGGCATCCGACCCCCGCCGCTTGCGGCTGTCCAGGAAGATGGTCTGGCTTTTCACGAGCTCAAACATGGTCCTTACTACTAATTGACATCATCGTCACAAGGCGTCAGAGCCAGCACGGCGTGCCACTCGAATGTGGAGGTGAGAGCATCCAGCAGCGCGGCACCAGGCGTGCGGGGCGCTCCCACTTCACTCAGGTAGACCCGCAGCATTGTCCCAGGCAGCGTGCGGACAGGGACGTCCCAGTTCTGCGCCAGGGTGAGCGCTTGCTGGTTGCCGGTGGCGGTGCATACACAGGCGGTCATGCCGCGGTTAACGGCGTCGTAGGTGAATGTCTGGTCGAAGCCCTCGCCATCCACATTCACGAGCACTGCAAGGGCGACGTCTGTATCCCCGGGGGCGTTTTTGACGCCCGTGACGGTGAAGCTCTCCACCCGCAGCTTGAACTTAGTGCGGGCGAGGTCCATGAGGGGGTCCAGGCCCCAGGGCTGGTGCTTGAACACAAAGGTGGCGTCGTGTGCGGTACCCGACGTCTTTGACGCGCTGCTGAGCACCAGGCGGTAGGGGATGGCGCGGTAGTTGGTTAGCTTGCGGGCGGGGGTAGCCACCCACTTCCTCTGATCCCCCGTGTCCACATCAAGGTGTGGGAACAGGCGCTTCATTTGCTTTGCGGGCAGAAAATTTTTCCTGGTGGAGCTCTGCCTGCATGCGGTCGTTGAGCCATCGGGAGTCACGCTCGTAGACGTCAATCAGGTAGCCCAGGAGCTGCGGCTCCAGGTGGGGGTATGCCTCTGTCAGGCCCTCCTCCAGCTCCTTGCGTTGGGTCTTTGAAAGTGCGGGCATGTCTCTCTGAAGGATGGTTGGATATTTTCACTGGCGGATGAAGGCGCGGTCAAAGCCAATGCGGTACCTGATCTCTGGCGGGCTTTCAAAGTCCACAAAGTAGAACCCGTGCGTGTCAGCGGTTGCAGCGGCCCACATGATGCAAAGTTCTCAGCGGACACATGGCTTGAAAACTCCAGACTGGCTTGCTTGCGGATGTTCTCGTTTTTCTGAGCAAACAGGATCACAAAGGATACATTGCTCCTGATCTGTTTGGGCACTGCGTTTGAGAAGATTTGTGACATGAACCAGATGCTTGTGTGGTGGTGTCTGTGCTTGATGGTGAACTGCGCCACGGTGCCCTTGCTATCAGCGGCGCCACCCTCAGCAACCGCGTGTCGCTTTGCAACGTCGACGGGTTGCCGCTGTACACCATTGAGCCGCCCCTGCTTGCCCGCGGCGGCATCATCACGCCCTACATCAAGGGGCGCCTGGACTGGGGCAACCTCAGCAACGTCCCCGCCCTTGCCCCGCTTGCCCAAGGGACGTGGGGCAGCAATGCGGCGGTAGCAGCCCAGGGCGTGGCGGCGTGGGGTAGCAACTCTGCTGCGTGGTCCAGCAACGCGGCGGTGGCTGCCCAGGGCGTGGCGGCGTGGTCCAGCAATGCGGCGGTGGCAGCCAGTAATGCGGCGCTGGCAGCCAGCAATGCGGCGGTCGCGGCCCAGGGCGTGGCGGCGTGGTCCAGCAATGCGGCGGTGGCAGCCAGTAATACGGCGCTGGCAGCCAGCAATGCGGCGGTCGCGGCCTAGGGCGTGGCGGCGTGGGGTAGCAACTCTGCTGCGTGGTCCAGCAACGCGGCGGTGGCTGCCCAGGGCGTGGCGGCGTGGTCCAGCAATGCGGCGGTGGCAGCCAGTAATACGGCGCTGGCAGCCAGCAATGCGGCGGTCGCGGCCCGGGGCGTGGCGGCGTGGTCCTCAAATTTGGCTGTCTGGGGTAGCAATCAAGGCGGCTTCTACAGGGACGCAGGGAACATGAATGCCGGGACGCTGGCCGTGGCGCGGGGGGGGCACAGGGGTGGGCACGTTGGCGAGTGGCAGGCTCCTGGTGGGCAACGGCACGGGCGCGGTCCTGCAGCCCACGGACTTGCAGTGGGACGGGACGCGGCTGGGGATTGGAAGCGCGCCCGCATACAAGCTGGATGTGGCTGGGCTCGGTCGCATGCAAACGGACCTGATCACGGCGACCTCGCGGACGTTGCATGCAGATCGGCCTTTTGGAAGTACCACAACGAACCGGCGGTACGGCCTCATTGCTACCGTGGGAGGAAACAACGGCCTGGTGCGTATCTGTGGGATCTGCGGGGGACATGAGTCCGCCAATACCGACCAGGGCAAAGCCAGGCTGGACGTGGTGATAGACGGGCGGAATAACACCATACGGGGGTCGGTGAGCGCCCACAACTCCGGGTGGCCAGGGCTTGTTGTTTACAAAGCCAACACCGGCGGGGACATGAGCGTGTACCTGACGGGAGGGAACTATTTCAGATACTCTTTCCAGCTGTGGGCGGCGGACAATGCCTCCACGTTTCCGGACACTGTCTCGTGGTCAACAGATGCAGCATGGACGGCGCCGGGCGGCTCCACTCTCTGGTTGGATACCGTGACCCACTTGCCCAAGACGTGCCTGGACTGCGGCTTCTACATGGATAGCGCGGTCATTGCCGCCCCCGTCATCGGCGCTTGTACACTGTCCAACTGGTTTGTGGGCATTGGCACCGCCGCGCCGACCTCCAGGTTGCAGGTGCAAGGCGACTTGAGAGCGGCTGGCCTGATTTTTGAGAGCAACGCCCTTCTATCAACCTGGTATGCAGCCAGCAATCATGTGCATGCAGCGTCGGCGGTGACGGGGCTGGCAACGGTGGCCACCACGGGCAGCTATGCAAGTCTCGTGAACGTCCCCGCCACCTTTGCTCCCACGGCGCACACCCATACCATGGCCGACCTGGGGGCAAGCATGGTGAAGCTTGGGGACATGGGCTTCACCGGCCTGGCGGGCTGGTGTCACGCCAGCGCAGCCACCACCACCACGGACTATGCCTTCCTCCAGGAGCTGGGGGCGGGCAAAACTACGTACATGAACGCCCCGCTGGGGGGCCGCCTGAGGTTCCGGGTCAACAACGTGGATCAAATTGAAGTCGCGCCAGGCTATGGCGCCACACGGAGTTCACTGAATTGGCCAGTGGCGGACCCAGGCCGGATGATCCAGTGTTGGTATGGCGCCGGTGATTGCTACGGCGTGGGGCAATTCAGCGGCGGGACAATGAGAGCCTTCATGAGCAGCGTTGCTTCTGCGACTTTCAACGTCAGCAAATGCGCGGCGGGATTGGACAATTCGTACGTAGACCTGCTCACGGTTGACACGAACAGCAAAATGACCATCAAAGGTTCATCGGCGGCGGCAAGCGGCCTCTATTGGAATTATGGCGGCAGTAAAATATATGACAATGGCCACCTGCGTCTTGACACTGACAACACCATGCAGTTTGATATCGGTGGCGCCACTGTGGGCGAATTCGCATCCAGAGGCATACGCCTGATGCAAGGCAAGAGCATATGCATGGTATGCGATGGGACCGCCGCACCCTACTGGGAGTGGGAGCTGGCTACCGGCATCGATGGAACCGACCACCTGGGCAACTTTTGGTGGACAATTTATTGGCCGGATGGAGTCACACCGACGTCCCAATCGGGAGAGACAGTCGCCTACCTTGATGACAACAGCCTGGACACCCGCCGCCTGAATTTCACGGGCTGTCACCGCTGTGTGGCGGAGAAGGGGCTGAAAACCGTCCAAGACGTCCTGGATGCCACCGGGCTGGTGGTGATCGCCACTGGCAGGTACTGTTCCCTCCTGGAAGAGACAGTGAAGCCCCGGCAGATCGACAACATCACAGTTGACGAGGCGCTGCCTACGATAGAGCTGTGCACGCAGCGGCGGGACAAGCGTGTATTCGGCGTGGTGTCCGCGCCCGACAGCATCATCGAGGCCGAGGTGAGCAGGGGGGAGGACGGCAAGCCCGCCCGCAAGCTGGGGGGGAAGAAGAGGCGGGTCTTCAAGCAAGGAGCCTTTGCGACGTGCGCGCCCTACAACACCGACCGTGTGGAGATCAATAGCCTGGGGGAGGGCGCGGTGTGGGTGTGTGCCCGCGGCGGCGATTTTGAGAACGGCGACCTGATCACCACCTCCGACCTGGCGGGGTATGGGGAGCGCCAGGAGGAGCCCTACGTGTGCGGGTGGACGCTGGGCAAGATCACATGCGACGTGGACTGGTCCCGCAGCAATCTGGACAAGGACTTCCAGACCCGCACCGTGGATGGCGCCCTTTGTGCCCTGGTGGGGTGTGTGTATCTTCTCTGACCTACCTGTAAATGCCCGAGAAGAAGTCGCGCAAACGCAAGGAGAAGAAGGGCAAGCGGGTTACCGTGAAGAGACAAGTGAAGACGCGGGTGACCGTCAACGTCAAGCAATCAAGCGGTGGCGGGGGCGTCGTGGCAGCGCCCTACTGGCACCCGCCGCCCATCAGCAACTACGTCCCCACGACGACGACGCTCATGAGCGCCGTGACCAGCCCCCTCACGCCTGGAAACGTCGGGGAGACCAACCTGGCGAATCAGATGGCTGCCATGCAAAAGTCCATCGACTCCCTGGCTCAGGCCTTCCCTGCCGCAAAGGCGGCGCCCCGTACAGCGGAAGCAGGCACACAAGCATCCCCAAGCACCGCCGAAGCAGGCACACAAGCATCCACAAGCAGCGAGGAAGCAGGCACACAATTCGAGGACCCGGACCCGGGCTCGGATTCGATGCAGGCGGATGCGGGGGCGCAGACAGTCCCGCAGATAGACACCCCGCCAAGGGCTGATAACAGACGCCGTCGCCGCAGGGATGCACCTGACTCCAACCCGCGCCCTCACAAGCGCCGCCGCATCAGTGAAGAGGAGCCCGCGGACATGGTGGGGGACCTGCCACCGCCACCACCGCCGAGACCGCCAGGCCCCAAACCACCAGGCTTCGCTAGCGCGCCAGGGAGGGTGAGGGATGCCCGAAAGGCACAGGCCCATAAAAAGCGCGTCAGGAATGTGCTGGATACCGTGGCATACCGCAAAGACGTCCTGGCGGATCTGAAGGCGACGCCGTACCGAGAGCCACCACACCCGCGGCCTGCACCTGCCGCGCCAGTGGAGCCGCCCAAGGCGTGGAAGACCAAGCCAGCGCTCAAAATCAAGCTCAAGGGCTTCAAGGCGCCCGAGCTCCCTCCTGAAGCTTCCAAAAAGTCAAAGCGCCTCGTGGGGAAACGAAACAACAACAACTTTGTGATGGGCATCGTTTGACTGTCCCCGCGGGCGAAAAATATTGCACCAACGATTATAGCCAAGTATGAGCGGCACATACCCCTATGTGTCCACGGGCTTCCCCCGCTCTCTGGCCTACTTTGCTCAGAGGCTCTCCAACGTCTCCAGCAACACCCGCCAGCTGATCGCGCTTGGAAACGAAGTTGTGACCCCATCGGACACAATATCCTACAATTTGCCTGAGGGCGCCATTTTGGATCTCAGGACCCTGCAGCTGAAGCTCACCGGGTGCAGCACCACCACCACCAACGCCAATGCTGCCACCAGCTTTGCTGTGTTCCCCAAGCACATCGAGACTCTCATCGACCAGATCACTGTCTCAGTGAACGGTCAAGTCATCTCACAAACGCCCAACCAATACGGCCAGATCTTCAAGCTGCTCGCTGACTACGGGTTCGGCAGGGACAAAGCAACCCTGAGGACGATCACACAAAACCAAAGGATGTCCAACTATGCCTCAGAAGCAGAAGAATTGGCAAAGGCAAACCCAGCCAATCCGGGGTACATTAGCAACGCCAGCTATATCGTCAGTAACTGGCTGGGCTTCCTGGGCAGCGCCGCACCCCCGCTGCTGTTTACAGGGGCCCTTGGGCAGGTACGTGTAGACATAAGATTCGCGCCCGCATCAGTCCTGTATGCCGGTGGAGCGGCCACACCAGCTCCCACATTCAATGTCACCAGGGCGTACATGACCGTGAGGACACTGGACCTCGATGGCCTGTACTACGACCTGCTGGCAAAGCGAATGGCAGACTCTCCGTTGGAGATCCCCTTCACTTCATATATCGCCACCACTGGGAATGTGGGGTCTGTCAATCAGACCGTGCGCCTGAACGTCTCCAGCGGTTGTGTGGACATGGCGCTGGCAACCTTCCTGAGGAGCGACTACACCACCAACACTGGCGCCGTCACCCTTGGAAACCTGTCCCTAACGCCAGGACCTCATGGTACTTCCAGCGCGGCGCCGGTATGACCACCACCACATTCGCCACAGGACAGTACAGTGTCAATAACACATTGATCGCCTACCCACAGCCCCCCATTGATATCTTTGGCGAGGTCCTACACACACTGGGAGGCCTGGATAGTGTAGGAGGCCACGACCAGTACATGGGAGATATGGGCTCCTGGTTGAGCGACTTCTTTGTTCACCCTCTCTGCCTGAACGTCGGCCCCACAGAGAACGGAGACCGCCTGCTGTCCGGAACAGATGCTCGCGGGACCCAGCTGCAGATAGCCTACACATCCACAGGCACTGCTAACAACGTCATCCCATACCTGATCGTGGTCTGCAAGTCCGTGCTGAAGGTATCTCCCGGCAGAAATATCATTGTCGAGGCATAGGATATACGAGTGATGCCCGCGCAAACCCTTGCGCACCATCAGCTGCAGCACGGCCCCCCGCCGCAGCCGCCTGTGAATATGTTCACTGCCAATGGACCTACAAAGCAGCGCTTCAACGACCAGGAGACTGATACCCGTGGCTGGACCAACCTCCGCAGCAAGGCGAGCTTCCAGGCCTTTGGGGCGTCGTTCACACAGCCTGACCCCACTTGGTCCCGCTACGGCAAGGTGTACCAGGTCCCCAACAACTACCTGGGCGTCGGTATCATCACGCCGCCCTTCCCAGGAGGGCGGGAGGCTGCAGTGCCCCGCTATGCTCCAGCGCCTGTGCCGGCACAGTACCACCTGCACAACTCCCTGCCACCGAAACAATATCTCCAGATTGGGTAAATGGCGCCAAGGAAAGCTGATCCTGAGCCTCCTGTAGAATCTGAGACATCCGAGACGTCAGAGTCGTCGTCGTCAGAGGAGGACGTCCCCGCGGTGGTGCCAAGAAAGAAGGTCCCTCTCAATGAGGCGCGGCTGGAACAGCTACGGCAGGCAAGGGAGAAGGCGGCGGAGGCCAGGAAGCGCATTGGCGACGTGAAGCGCGCTGAGAAAGCCCTGAAAGAGCGGGAGCTGCAAGCACGTATCGAGCGGGTGCAGGCGATGGAAAAACAACTTATGAAAAAGACCCCGCCCATTCCGGTCAAAAAACGTAAGCACGCACCGCCCCCACCCTCCAGTAGCAGCGAAAGCGAATCAGAGAGTAGCAGCAGTGAAGAGGAACGTCGCCCGCGCAAGCCCAAGCACTCCAGGCGGGCCCGCAGCCTGCCCCAGAGGGCCGCACCCGCCGTTGATGCCCACAAGCAGCAGGTGCACGCCCTGGCATACGGCAGCCTATTCCCGGGCGCAGGAAACAATCCCTATGTGTAAATGTAATGGATCTGGAAACTACGCCGGTGAACATACACGTCCCTGAGCTGAAGATCAAGTACCCCAAGCGGCGCCCCGCCCCGCCCGGGATGCCTTCCCTCTACAACCTGGGCATGATATGCGGCTCCCGCGGCAGCAGAAAGACGACTGTGATGGTCAGGATGTTGAAAGCATACGACCAGGCCAAGTCATTTGACCACCTGTGGCTCTGGGCGCCGTGCTTCCACAGCGACCCCAAGTACAAGCTCCTTGAGCGCGGCACGCACTTCAAGCTCCACCTGTATGACCGGGACTTTTCCATCGCGGAATTCAAGGGCGCACTGGAGCTGATTGAGCAGAACAACCAGGATTATGAGGAGCACCAGGAGCATCAAAAACTGTGGAAGAAGTTCCTCAAACACAAGGATCCGCTGAAGCTGAAAGATGAGGAAGTTCTGAAGCTGGACAAGCTCGGGTGGCAGCCCCCTGACCCCACAAAGTTCACATTGGGTAGACCAACGAACCTGATGATATTTGACGACTGTGTGGGCAGTCGGGACCTCTACCGCGCTGATAGCAAGGGCACCGTGGCGCAGTTCACCATCAAGCACAGACACCACCACACAAGCATCTGGTTCATGTCACAAATCTTCTCAAACGCAGTGCCCAAACAGATCAGGAGCAATGTATCCTTTGTGATCCTGTTTGCTCAGAAAAACGAGAACATCCGCAAGCAAGCCAGTCTGGAGTTTTCAAGCCATGTGTCCGCTGAGAACTTTGCATCTATGTGGGCCGCTGCAACCGCTGACACGCACGGGTTCTACTTTGTGGACTTTGAAAGCCCGCCAGAGATCAGGTACCGCATTGGCTTTGACCGCGCCTTCATCCGCCAGTGAAAATATCCAACCATCCTTCAGAGAGACATGCCCGCACTTTCAAAGACCCAACGCAAGGAGCTGGAGGAGGGCCTGACAGAGGCATACCCCCACCTGGAGCCGCAGCTCCTGGGCTACCTGATTGACGTCTACGAGCGTGACTCCCGATGGCTCAACGACCGCATGCAGGCAGAGCTCCACCAGGAAAAATTTTCTGCCCGCAAAGCAAATGAAGCGCCTGTTCCCACACCTTGATGCGGACACGGGGGATCAGAGGAAGTGGGTGGCTACCCCCGCCCGCAAGCTAACCAACTACCGCGCCATCCCCTACCGCCTGGTGCTCAGCAGCGCGTCAAAGACGTCGGGTACCGCACACGACGCCACCTTTGTGTTCAAGCACCAGCCCTGGGGCCTGGACCCCCTCATGGACCTCGCCCGCACTAAGTTCAAGCTGCGGGTGGAGAGCTTCACCGTCACGGGCGTCAAAAACGCCCCCGGGGATACAGACGTCGCCCTTGCAGTGCTCGTGAATGTGGATGGCGAGGGCTTCGACCAGACATTCACCTACGACGCCGTTAACCGCGGCATGACCGCCTGTGTATGCACCGCCACCGGCAACCAGCAAGCGCTCACCCTGGCGCAGAACTGGGACGTCCCTGTCCGCACGCTGCCCGGGACAATGCTGCGGGTCTACGTGAGTGAAGTGGGAGCGCCCCGCACGCCTGGTGCCGCGCTGCTGGATGCTCTCACCTCCACATTCGAGTGGCACGCCGTGCTGGCTCTGACGCCTTGTGACGATGATGTCAATTAGTAGTAAGGACCATGTTTGAGCTCGTGAAAAGCCAGACCATCTTCCTGGACAGCCGCAAGCGGCGGGGGTCGGATGCCCCCTACTGCTACACCGTCTCCTTCACCTCTGACGCCGCCAACTGCAAGGACGATGAAGTCTTCCGCCTGACCTTGAAGGGCCTCATCACGCAGGTATCCTGGGGATACATCACAAGCGTCTCCAGCAGCTTTGTCGTGTACGAGAACGGCGTGCCGCGCACTGTGGCGATCTCCACGGGGA
This sequence comes from Pseudopediastrum boryanum, assembly GCA_963556185.1. NCBI lineage: Eukaryota > Viridiplantae > Chlorophyta > Chlorophyceae > Sphaeropleales > Hydrodictyaceae > Pseudopediastrum > Pseudopediastrum boryanum. The sequence goes on along the minus strand of OY744502.1, from coordinate 3,605,527 downwards.
ACTACTCCTTCAAGGGACTCGCCCAAGCAATCACCGCCGCCTACTTCGCCTTCGACGCCAGCGCCGTAGACTACAACCGCTTCAGGTGCACCTGGTCCAGCGTCACTAACAAGCTAACCTTTGCCTCCGCCGCCGGCAAGGCCCTGGTGCTGGCATTCCCCAGCCAAGCCGCCGCAGAGACCTTTGGCTTCAAGACACCGACGCCGGGCGTCCTCACAAGCCAGGCGGTGCTCAAACCCATGGCATACAACAGCCTCTGCATCAGCGTGGCAGGCATCCGCCCACGCCTGACTTACAATCTGGCGAATATTCACTCGGAGCTCGTGGGCCGCACCAACCTGATGGCCGTCATCCCAGTGGATTCCAGTGTCCCGCCCTACTCCATCCTGCAGTGGAGCAACCCGGGAGACAGCTTCAGTCTGTACATCACAGAGCGCACGCTTGACACGCTGCAGATCCAGATCACGGACTGGAGCGGCAACCCATTCACCGCCATGCCCGAGCATGCCCTCACGATGCAGCTGGACACCTTCCGCAGTGTTGACCTCAAGCACCAGGCGCTGCACTCCATCGACGATAATATCCAGAGGCTCGTGAACTGAAATATCTTAGCTGAGACTATACAGAATCCAATGCTGGGAGACTTCCTCCGCCGTGCCGGAAGCGTAGTCCGCAAGGTCGGTGACGTCGGCGGGAGCCTCATCCGCCGCTTCGGAGAGCCCCTGGCCGCTTCAGCAAAGCCTCTTGCCCACTCCATCCAGAGCCTCATTGGTAGCAACCCCATTGCCAACGCCGCTATGGGCGCGGTGAACAAGGGTCTCGACTACGTCTCCAGCGGCAGGGCCGCCGCAATGGCCGACAAAGTCTCCCACTATGGCAAAAAGATGGCGGGCTCGGGCGGGGGATGACGCGCGAACGACCAGTCCAGATCATTCACAGCCGCGCTGCTGACGCTCTCATACAGCGCCAGGTCCTGCATCTGCAGCGCCGCAGCCTTCATCAACTCCTTCATCAGCGCTTGCGGGATCATGGAGCGGATAGCGCGGGGGTTGTACCTGGTGGGCGTGGTCGAGTTATTCAGGTGGTCTGTGTGGACCTTCTTGAGCTTCTCGCAGTTAATCAAGTGCCGCCCATTCGCCATGGACGCACAATCGCGTCGACAGAACAAGGGCGCGAAAACCGCGACGTTGGTCCAGATGCGAGTTGCTTTCCGGTAAGCATACCCATACTTGCAGTAGGTCACGTCGTGAAACGGGATGCCTCCCATGAATTCACGGGACTTCAACAGCCCTGTCTGGGGATTCTCAATGAACCAGATCTTGGGTTGAAAGTGCGCAATGATCTCCAGCGTCCGGCCGACCAGCTTGTCGGCAGACTCCAAATCACGCGGTGATCTGCAGTGGGCGATGGAGTACTCACGACAATCCGGCGAGGCCCAGATGATATCGAAGTGAGACTCCCGCGTGTAGTCCCAGTCAAGGATGCTCACCAGAATGTCCGGCGCGGTTCGGGGATCAATATCAAGCCTTACAGTCTCAAACATCTCCGGCATCTGACTGCAAAACCGCGTCAACGATCCCGAGCCGCTGAAGAGCTCAAGCACACGATACTTCATTTCTATGGAATGAGAGAACTACGGCGCGGGCTGGGGTGCCGTGTAGATTTCATCCCAGAACACGTCGTCGTCGTTCAGGAGCGCGCCACGCGCATCTTCGACCGTACTGATCCCAGTCCTCGTCACCAAGTCCGCCAAGTTGCCAAAGACACGCCGGATGCGATGGTCCTTGGTCATGCGGTCCTGAAACACAAGTAGATCTTGCACCGCCGCACGGAGCCGTGGAAAATCAGGCCGCTTGTCCTCACCACACGTGGACCAGCCAGAGTTACTGCCCAACCAGCAGCCGGACTCCTCGATGACCTCGACGATGGTGGTCTCTACCCGCCGGAGGGCCCTGGCAACAATGGCCGCGGGGAGCTTCGCCAACACGTCGCAAAAAATCTCCTCGTGCTCCAGCCGCCCCGCGCCCTCCAGGACGCGGCTCTCCATGTCGTGTGGCAGGCGGTCCCAGTTTGACGTCGCCATGGTGTGGAGTAACACGGACCGTGTTACAATGGACGTCGTGGGCTAGCAGGCGCCTTATGACCACTCAGGTTAGCCAAACACATTGTCCTGGCACGGCAGGCACATGCCGCTAAGCATGAACTCCTTCGCGTCAGCCGTGTTCACGAAGCGCCCAAGGTCCACGCCGCCCTTGCAGATGGCGCACGCGACATTCGGCACAGGCTTGCCTTCAGCATGGGCGGCAACGGCGTCGCGGAACTTGGAGCGATCCACAATGCCGCGGCCCATGCTCCGCAGGTCCAATGGGCGCATGGGCTCCTGCTCGCGGAGAGCGCGGGCGCATGCATTGGCCGACATGATGGCTGAAGAAACGAAGAAAGACACCGGTGGCAGGGCACTGCAGGGGATTTGTAGCATTCCCGATGCCCACCACAGCCGTGGGCCTGACCAATGGCAACGGAGGCCAGGACGCCCTCCGGAACCACGCCACAACCAAGGGAGAAGGCCACGCTTCGGAGAGGTATATGTGCGCCCGAGCTTGCTTTTTTCCGCATAACTCTTCAAGAATGGCGGGGCTCAAGATTACCCAAGTGGACATCGTCCGGCTGGCTATCAAGCATATGCCCGTGGACAACAGCTACGAAGACTTCGTCAGAGAGACCGCGCTCACCATTGAGGAGGCGACAGGCTGCAGCAGGGCCGAGGCGGTGCTGCTCATGTACGACGCCTTTGGAGACATACTGCTCATGCACTACGACATCCACGCCGAGATTACTGGCAAAGACACCATCCCCGCCGAGCTCAAGATGAAGTACAACGCCTTCAATGGAGCGATGCTCAAGCTGGCGCAAGCCCCCGAAGAGGGAGAGGGTCCAAGCGAGGCTGAGCCCGCCGCGGCCACAGACGCCGCCTAACTGAACACGTACTCCCGTGTGACCGCATCTACTACCGCCTTGGCCAAGGACGAGCTGCCATCGGACCGCACCCGCGGAGGGTCGGAGGTGTAGAGCAAGGCGTCCTTGTGGGCGCTGCCAACCAAGCTGTAGCTCTTGCTACCCAGGATGAGCTTCTTCTGGGAGAGGGCGCGGGACGGGCCGGAGGCCTCGTAGAGTTTCAGGTACACGCGCTTGGCTGTCTTTTTTGTGACCACGCCCACATACACATAGCCCACTTTGCCGCCCTTCCGCACCTCCAGGCGCTGAGGCTCGTCGCTGGCGCCCTTGACGTCGACTATGGCTAGCTGCCCCACCGCCGCATGGTCCGCGATCGTGTCTCCCTTCGGTTTCGGCTCCGCGGGGAGCTCAGGCAGCCCTTCCGCCCTCAGGCGGCGGCCCTGCTTGGCCTGCTTCTTCGCCTTGGTCGCTGCCTTGGGAGCCTCCAAGTTCCGCGGCGCGTCCACCTTCAACAACTCGTTCGGTTTGAAGGCCCGCGCCACAGGCTCCTTCCCGGGGTACGTTAGCAGGCACACGCGGCTCCCTCTCACGCCGGAGACCACGTACACCTCCAGAGACATGGACTGCGTCTGCCCCTTCTCAAACGTCCCCTTCTTCAGCCGCACCCTCACATAGTCTCCCACGCGAAATGCCTCGTGCACTGGCTTCTGCACGGTGGCATTGTATGCGCTGTCATCTACCCAGCGTTGCCGCGTGGCAGGCTCGTCCGCATACAATTCATCTGGCGTCATGTTCTTCAGCGTGTCGTGCGGGTTGGTGTTGTAGTCGTGGATCACCTCCGCCAGCCAGGTCGTCCACTTGGGGTCATCCCGCGCATGTATCCGCTTCTCAATGAGTGTGCGGAGGGTCTGCACCAGGCGGTCCAGCACTCCAAGCGGGTCGCCCACCGTCACGTGCTCATCGGCAGCCACTCCAGTGAGCACAGGAATGTTCCGCTTGGTATTGAAGTCCTGATACTCCTTGGCATTGAAGGCGTTGTCGCCCTGCACCATGAACGGCTCCTTGCCCGCATCTTTCAGGAAGCGCTTGTAAGAGCTGAGGATGGTCGGCATCGTCTGGTCTTTGAGCACGTAGGCAAAGGCTTTGCGGCTGCAGATGTCCACCAGCAGCAGGAAGCAATCCTTGCCGCCGTTTTGCCGCTTGTATTGGTTCATGAAGACGACGTCAATCTGAAAGCTGTAGGGGGGCCGGGCAATCTTGGCAAAGGCAAACCGCTTCCCCGAGGGCTTTGCAAAGACTTCGTGCACCGGATTTTTCTGCTTGCTCCACCATGCATCGAAGTCCCGCTTGGACACGCCATGACCGGACTTCAGCCGCTTGTAGAGTTTTTCCTTGCTGAGCAAGTCCCAGGTGGGATGCTCTTCCATCACCGCCGCAATGTCGCTGCTCGTCCCCATTACATAGTAGAGCTGAAATACTGCCGCGCGCGGGGTCGGGGGCAGGGGTCAGGGCGCGGGGGTCAGGGCGCGGGGGTAGCAGCGCGCACGCTCTGGGGACTTGCTCAAGCACGCGGAAACACAGCAGAACGCTCCGTGGAGGTATGGGTATATCGTCGGCATGTCCGGGGAGTGTCGAGGCAGTGAGTCTCGCAAGCGTGAGCTTGCTCGAGGAAGCCAAGCTTCCGAGTCTGTTAAAATCTGTCCCGGGAAGGTCAGCGCACTCTTGGGGAGTGCACGAAAAGGCAACGGACATACACTGAAACCAGTCTATCAAAATCTGTCTTTGGAATGTCCCAACATTTCACAGGGGGACCACTCAATGTCACAGAAATGTGAAGGAAACACACTGAAACCAGTGCGGAAGTGGGGAAATCTGAAAAATTCGGTGACGTATAATTGTACTTGAGATATGTGTGTGTCATATAGGCCTCCCCGCCCCTTTGCTCAGTCGCAAGGACAAGCAGCAGGTACAGATCATTGGCCAGACCCTGACACCATAGTGCTTATTGGGATCATCTCTTTTCTGGGTTGCTTTGCTAAGTTTTATCACCTGATGTTCCAAGCTCTGTTGCTGCATTCTAAGAGAGCTCACCATCACCTTAGACATCAGGAACATATAGGCCTCCCCGCCCCTTTGCTCAGTCGCAAGGACAAGCAGCAGGCACAGATCATTGGCCAGACCCTGACACCATAGTGCTTATTGGGAGCATCTCTTTTCTGGGTTGCTTTGCTAAGTTTTATCACCTGATGTTCCAAGCTCTGTTGCTGCATTCCAAAAGAGCTCACCATCACCTTAGACATCAAGAACATATAGGCCTCCCCTCCCGTTTGCTCAGTCGCAAGGACAAGCAGCAGGTACAGATCATTGGCCAGACCCTGACACCATAGTGCTTATTGGGAGCATCTCTTTTCTGGGTTGCTTTGCTAAGTTTTATCACCTGATGTTCCAAGCTCTATTGCTGCATTCTAAGAGAGCTCACCATCACCTTAGACATCAAGAACATATAGGCCTCCCCTCCCCTTTGCTCAGTCGCAAGGACAAGCAGCAGGTACAGATCATTGGCCAGACCCTGACACCATAGTGCTTATTGGGATCATCTCTTTTCTGGGTTGCTTTGCTATGTTTTATCACCTGATGTTCCAAGCTCTATTGCTGCATTCTAAGAGAGCTCACCATCACCTTAGACATCAAGAACATATAGGCCTCCCCTCCCCTTTGCTCAGTCGCAAGGACAAGCAGCAGGTACAGATCACTGGCCAGACCCTGACACCATAGTGCTTATTGGGATCATCTCTTTTCTGGGTTGCTTTGCTATGTTTTATTACCTGATGTTCCAAGCTCTATTGCTGCATTCTAAGAGAGCTCACCATCACCTTAGACATCAAGAACATATAGGCCTCCCCTCCCCTTTGCTCAGTCGCAAGGACAAGCAGCAGGTACAGATCATTGGCCAGACCCTGACACCATAGTGCTTATTGGGAGCATCTCTTTTCTGGGTTGCTTTGCTAAGTTTTATCACCTGATGTTCCAAGCTCTGTTGCTGCATTCTAAGAGAGCTCACCATCACCTTAGACATCAAGAACATATAGGCCTCCCCTCCCCTTTGCTCAGTCGCAAGGACAAGCAGCAGGTACAGATCATTGGCCAGACCCTGACACCATAGTGCTTATTGGGATCATCTCTTTTCTGGGTTGCTTTGCTAAGTTTTATCACCTGATGTTCCAAGCTCTGTTGCTGCATTCTAAAAGAGCTCACCATCACCTTAGATATCAGGAACATATAGGCCTCCCCGCCCCTTTGCTCAGTCGCAAGGACAAGCAGCAGGTACAGATCATTGGCCAGACCCTGACACCATAGTGCTTATTGGGAGCATCTCTTTTCTGGGTTGCTTTGCTAAGTTTTATCACCTGATGTTCCAAGCTCTGTTGCTGCATTCTAAGAGAGCTCACCATCACCTTAGACATCAGGAACATATAGGCCTCCCCTCCCCTTTGCTCAGTCGCAAGGACAAGCAGCAGGTACAGATCATTGGCCAGACCCTGACACCATAGTGCTTATTGGGAGCATCTCTTTTCTGGGTTGCTTTGCTAAGTTTTATCACCTGATGTTTCAAGCTCTGTTGCTGCATTCTAAGAGAGCTCACCATCACCTTAGACATCAGGAACATATAGGCCTCCCCTCCCCTTTGCTCAGTCGCAAGGACAAGCAGCAGGTACAGATCATTGGCCAGACCCTGACACCATAGTGCTTATTGGGATCATCTCTTTTCTGGGTTGCTTTGCTAAGTTTTATCACCTGATGTTCCAAGCTCTGTTGCTGCATTCTAAAAGAGCTCACCATCACCTTAGACATCAAGAACATATAGGCCTCCCCTCCCCTTTGCTCAGTCGCAAGGACAAGCAGCAGGTACAGATCATTGGCCAGACCCTGACACCATAGTGCTTATTGGGAGCATCTCTTTTCTGGGTTGCTTTGCTAAGTTTTATCACCTGATGTTCCAAGCTCTGTTGCTGCATTCTAAAAGAGCTCACCATCACCTTAGACATCATGAACATATAGGCCTCCCCTCCCGTTTGCTCAGTCGCAAGGACAAGCAGCAGGTACAGATCATTGGCCAGACCCTGACACCATAGTGCTTATTGGGAGCATCTCTTTTCTGGGTTGCTTTGCTAAGTTTTATCACCTGATGTTCCAAGCTCTGTTGCTGCATTCCAAAAGAGCTCACCATCACCTTAGACATCAAGAACATATAGGCCTCCCCTCCCCTTTGCTCAGTCGCAAGGACAAGCAGCAGGTACAGATCATTGGCCAGACCCTGACACCATAGTGCTTATTGGGAGCATCTCTTTTCTGGGTTGCTTTGCTAAGTTTTATCACCTGATGTTCCAAGCTCTATTGCTGCATTCTAAGAGAGCTCACCATCACCTTACACATCAAGAACATATAGGCCTCCCCTCCCCTTTGCTCAGTCGCAAGGACAAGCAGCAGGTACAGATCATTGGCCAGACCCTGACACCATAGTGCTTATTGGGAGCATCTCTTTTCTGGGTTGCTTTGCTATGTTTTATCACCTGATGTTCCAAGCTCTATTGCTGCATTCTAAGAGAGCTCACCATCACCTTAGACATCAAGAACATATAGGCCTCCCCTCCCCTTTGCTCAGTCGCAAGGACAAGCAACAGGTACAGATAATTGGCCAGACCCTGACACCATAGTGCTTATTGGGATCATCTCTTTTCTGGGTTGCTTTGCTATGTTTTATCACCTGATGTTCCAAGCTCTGTTGCTGCATTCTAAGAGAGCTCACCATCACCTTAGACATCAAGAACATATAGGCCTCCCCTCCCCTTTGCTCAGTCGCAAGGACAAGCAGCAGGTACAGATCATTGGCCAGACCCTGACACCATAGTGCTTATTAGGATCATCTCTTTTCTGGGTTGCTTTGCTAAGTTTTATCACCTGATGTTCCAAGCTCTGTTGCTGCATTCTAAGAGAGCTCACCATCACCTTAGACATCAAGAACATATAGGCCTCCCCTCCCCTTTGCTCAGTCGCAAGGACAAGCAGCAGGTACAGATCATTGGCCAGACCCTGACACCATAGTGCTTATTGGGATCATCTCTTTTCTGGGTTGCTTTGCTATGTTTTATCACCTGATGTTCCAAGCTCTATTGCTGCATTCTAAGAGAGCTCACCATCACCTTAGACATCAAGAACATATAGGCCTCCCCTCCCCTTTGCTCAGTCGCAAGGACAAGTAGCAGGTACAGATCATTGGCCAGACCCTGACACCATAGTGCTTATTGGGAGCATCTCTTTTCTGGGTTGCTTTGCTAAGTTTTATCACCTGATGTTCCAAGCTCTGTTGCTGCATTCTAAGAGAGCTCACCATCACCTTAGACATCAGGAACATATAGGCCTCCCCTCCCCTTTGCTCAGTCGCAAGGACAAGCAGCAGGTACAGATCATTGGCCAGACCCTGACACCATAGTGCTTATTGGGATCATCTCTTTTCTGGGTTGCTTTGCTATGTTTTATCACCTGATGTTCCAAGCTCTATTGCTGCATTCTAAGAGAGCTCACCATCACCTTAGACATCAAGAACATATAGGCCTCCCCTCCCCTTTGCTCAGTCGCAAGGACAAGCAGCAGGTACAGATCATTGGCCAGACCCTGACACCATAGTGCTTATTGGGAGCATCTCTTTTCTGGGTTGCTTTGCTAAGTTTTATCACCTGATGTTCCAAGCTCTGTTGCTGCATTCTAAAAGAGCTCACCATCACCTTAGACATCATGAACATATAGGCCTCCCCTCCCGTTTGCTCAGTCGCAAGGACAAGCAGCAGGTACAGATCATTGGCCAGACCCTGACACCATAGTGCTTATTGGGAGCATCTCTTTTCTGGGTTGCTTTGCTAAGTTTTATCACCTGATGTTCCAAGCTCTGTTGCTGCATTCCAAAAGAGCTCACCATCACCTTAGACATCAAGAACATATAGGCCTCCCCTCCCCTTTGCTCAGTCGCAAGGACAAGCAGCAGGTACAGATCATTGGCCAGACCCTGACACCATAGTGCTTATTGGGAGCATCTCTTTTCTGGGTTGCTTTGCTAAGTTTTATCACCTGATGTTCCAAGCTCTGTTGCTGCATTCTAAGAGAGCTCACCATCACCTTAGACATCAGGAACATATAGGCCTCCCCTTCCCTTTGCTCAGTCGCAAGGACAAGCAGCAGGTACAGATCATTGGCCAGACCCTGACACCATAGTGCTTATTGGGAGCATCTCTTTTCTGGGTTGCTTTGCTAAGTTTTATCACCTGATGTTCCAAGCTCTATTGCTGCATTCTAAGAGAGCTCACCATCACCTTAGACATCAAGAACATATAGGCCTCCCCTCCCCTTTGCTCAGTCGCAAGGACAAGCAGCAGGTACAGATCATTGGCCAGACCCTGACACCATAGTGCTTATTGGGATCATCTCTTTTCTGGGTTGCTTTGCTATGTTTTATCACCTGATGTTCCAAGCTCTATTGCTGCATTCTAAGAGAGCTCACCATCACCTTAGACATCAAGAACATATAGGCCTCCCCTCCCCTTTGCTCAGTCGCAAGGACAAGCAGCAGGTACAGATCATTGGCCAGACCCTGACACCATAGTGCTTATTGGGAGCATCTCTTTTCTGGGTTGCTTTGCTAAGTTTTATCACCTGATGTTCCAAGCTCTATTGCTGCATTCCAAAAGAGCTCACCATCACCTTAGACATCAAGAACATATAGGCCTCCCCTCCCCTTTGCTCAGTCGCAAGGACAAGCAGCAGGTACAGATCATTGGCCAGACCCTGACACCATAGTGCTTATTGGGAGCATCTCTTTTCTGGGTTGCTTTGCTAAGTTTTATCACATGATGTTCCAAGCTCTATTGCTGCATTCTAAGAGAGCTCAGCATCACCTTAGACATCAAGAACATATAGGCCTCCCCTCCCCTTTGCTCATTCGCAAGGACAAGCAGCAGGTACAGATCATTGGCCAGACCCTGACACCATAGTGCTTATTGGGAGCATCTCTTTTCTGGGTTGCTTTGCTAAGTTTTATCACCTGATGTTCCAAGCTCTGTTGCTGCATTCTAAGAGAGCTCACCATCACCTTAGACATCAGGAACATATAGGCCTCACCTCCCCTTTGCTCAGTCGCAAGGACAAGCAGCAGGTACAGATCATTGGCCAGACCCTGACACCATAGTGCTTATTGGGAGCATCTCTTTTCTGGGTTGCTTTGCTAAGTTTATCACCTGATGTTCCAAGCTCTGTTGCTGCATTCTAAAAGAGCTCACCATCACCTTAGACATCAGGAACATATAGGCCTCCCCTCCCGTTTGCTCAGTCGCAAGGACAAGCAGCAGGTACAGATCATTGGCCAGACCTGACACCATAGTGCTTATTGGGAGCATCTCTTTTCTGGGTTGCTTTGCTAAGTTTTATCACCTGATGTTCCAAGCTCTGTTGCTGCATTCTAAGAGAGCTCACCATCACCTTAGACATCAGGAACATATAGGCCTCCCCGCCCCTTTGCTCAGTCGCAAGGACAAGCAGCAGGTACAGATCATTGGCCAGACCCTGACACCATAGTGCTTATTGGGAGCATCTCTTTTCTGGGTTGCTTTGCTAAGTTTTATCACCTGATGTTCCAAGCTCTGTTGCTGCATTCTAAGAGAGCTCACCATCACCTTAGACATCAGGAACACATAGGCCTCCCCTCCCCTTTGCTCAGTCGCAAGGACAAGCAGCAGGTACAGATAATTGGCCAGACCCTGACACCATAGTGCTTATTGGGATCATCTCTTTTCTGGGTTGCTTTGCTAAGTTTTATCACCTGATGTTCCAAGCTCTGTTGCTGCATTCTAAAAGAGCTCACCATCACCTTAGACATCAGGAACATATAGGCCTCCCCGCCCCTTTGCTCAGTCGCAAGGACAAGCAGCAGGTACAGATCATTGGCCAGACCCTGACACCATAGTGCTTATTGGGATCATCTCTTTTCTGGGTTGCTTTGCTAAGTTTTATCACCTGATGTTCCAAGCTCTGTTGCTGCATTCTAAGAGAGCTCACCATCACCTTAGACATCAGGAACATATAGGCCTCACCTCCCCTTTGCTCAGTCGCAAGGACAAGCAGCAGGTACAGATCATTGGCCAGACCCTGACACCATAGTGCTTATTGGGAGCATCTCTTTTCTGGGTTGCTTTGCTAAGTTTTATCACCTGATGTTCCAAGCTCTATTGCTGCATTCTAAGAGAGCTCAGCATCACCTTAGACATCAAGAACATATAGGCCTCCCCTCCCCTTTGCCCATTCGCAAGGACAAGCAGCAGGTACAGATCATTGGCCAGACCCTGACACCATAGTGCTTATTGGGAGCATCTCTTTTCTGGGTTGCTTTGCTAAGTTTTATCACCTGATGTTCCAAGCTCTGTTGCTGCATTCTAAAAGAGCTCACCATCATCTTAGACATCAGGAACATATAGGCCTCCCCGCCCCTTTGCTCAGTCGCAAGGACAAGCAGCAGGTACAGATCATTGGCCAGACCCTGACACCATAGTGCTTATTGGGAGCATCTCTTTTCTGGGTTGCTTTGCTAAGTTTTATCACCTGATGTTCCAAGCTCTGTTGCTGCATTCTAAGAGAGCTCACCATCACCTTAGACATCAGGAACATATAGGCCTCCCCTTCCCTTTGCTCAGTCGCAAGGACAAGCAGCAGGTACAGATCATTGGCCAGACCCTGACACCATAGTGCTTATTGGGAGCATCTCTTTTCTGGGTTGCTTTGCTAAGTTTTATCACCTGATGTTCCAAGCTCTATTGCTGCATTCCAAAAGAGCTCACCATCACCTTAGACATCAAGAACATATAGGCCTCCCCTCCCCTTTGCTCAGTCGCAAGGACAAGCAGCAGGCACAGATCATTGGCCAGACCCTGACACCATAGTGCTTATTGGGATCATCTCTTTTCTGGGTTGCTTTGCTAAGTTTTATCACCTGATGTTCCAAGCTCTATTGCTGCATTCTAAGAGAGCTCAGCATCACCTTGGACATCAAGAACATATAGGCCTCCCCTCCCCTTTGCTCATTCGCAAGGACAAGCAGCAGGTACAGATCATTGGCCAGACCCTGACACCATAGTGCTTATTGGGATCATCTCTTTTCTGGGTTGCTTTGCTATGTTTTATCACCTGATGTTCCAAGCTCTATTGCTGCATTCTAAGAGAGCTCACCATCACCTTAGATATCAAGAACATATAGGCCTCCCCTCCCCTTTGCTCAGTCGCAAGGACAAGCAGCAGGTACAGATCATTGGCCAGACCCTGACACCATAGTGCTTATTGGGAGCATCTCTTTTCTGGGTTGCTTTGCTATGTTTTATCACCTGATGTTCCAAGCTCTATTGCTGCATTCTAAGAGAGCTCAGCATCACCTTAGACATCAAGAACATATAGGCCTCCCCTCCCCTTTGCTCAGTCGCAAGGACAAGCAGCAGGTACAGATCATTGGCCAGACCCTGACACCATAGTGCTTATTGGGAGCATCTCTTTTCTGGGTTGCTTTGCTAAGTTTTATCACCTGATGTTCCAAGCTCTGTTGCTGCATTCTAAGAGAGCTCACCATCACCTTAGACATCAGGAACATATAGGCCTCCCCTTCCCTTTGCTCAGTCGCAAGGACAAGCAGCAGGTACAGATCATTGGCCAGACCCTGACACCATAGTGCTTATTGGGAGCATCTCTTTTCTGGGTTGCTTTGCTAAGTTTTATCACCTGATGTTCCAAGCTCTATTGCTGCATTCCAAAAGAGCTCACCATCACCTTAGACATCAAGAACATATAGGCCTCCCCTCCCCTTTGCTCAGTCGCAAGGACAAGCAGCAGGCACAGATCATTGGCCAGACCCTGACACCATAGTGCTTATTGGGATCATCTCTTTTCTGGGTTGCTTTGCTAAGTTTTATCACATGATGTTCCAAGCTCTATTGCTGCATTCTAAGAGAGCTCACCATCACCTTAGAGATCAAGAACATATAGGCCTCCCCTCACCTTTGCTCATTCGCAAGGACAAGCAGCAGGTACAGATCATTGGCCAGACCCTGACACCATAGTGCTTATTGGGAGCATCTCTTTTCTGGGTTGCTTTGCTAAGTTTTATCACCTGATGTTCCAAGCTCTGTTGCTGCATTCTAAGAGAGCTCACCATCACCTTAGACATCAGGAACATATAGGCCTCACCTCCCCTTTGCTCAGTCGCAAGGACAAGCAGCAGGTACAGATCATTGGCCAGACCCTGACACCATAGTGCTTATTGGGAGCATCTCTTTTCTGGGTTGCTTTGCTAAGTTTATCACCTGATGTTCCAAGCTCTGTTGCTGCATTCTAAAAGAGCTCACCATCACCTTAGACATCAGGAACATATAGGCCTCCCCTCCCGTTTGCTCAGTCGCAAGGACAAGCAGCAGGTACAGATCATTGGCCAGACCCTGACACCATAGTGCTTATTGGGAGCATCTCTTTTCTGGGTTGCTTTGCTAAGTTTTATCACCTGATGTTCCAAGCTCTGTTGCTGCATTCTAAGAGAGCTCACCATCACCTTAGACATCAGGAACATATAGGCCTCCCCGCCCCTTTGCTCAGTCGCAAGGACAAGCAGCAGGTACAGATCATTGGCCAGACCCTGACACCATAGTGCTTATTGGGAGCATCTCTTTTCTGGGTTGCTTTGCTAAGTTTTATCACCTGATGTTCCAAGCTCTGTTGCTGCATTCTAAGAGAGCTCACCATCACCTTAGACATCAGGAACACATAGGCCTCCCCTCCCCTTTGCTCAGTCGCAAGGACAAGCAGCAGGTACAGATCATTGGCCAGACCCTGACACCATAGTGCTTACTGGGATCATCTCTTTTCTGGGTTGCTTTGCTAAGTTTTATCACCTGATGTTCCAAGCTCTGTTGCTGCATTCTAAAAGAGCTCACCATCACCTTAGACATCAGGAACATATAGGCCTCCCCGCCCCTTTGCTCAGTCGCAAGGACAAGCAGCAGGTACAGATCATTGGCCAGACCCTGACACCATAGTGCTTATTGGGATCATCTCTTTTCTGGGTTGCTTTGCTAAGTTTTATCACCTGATGTTCCAAGCTCTGTTGCTGCATTCTAAGAGAGCTCACCATCACCTTAGACATCAGGAACATATAGGCCTCACCTCCCCTTTGCTCAGTCGCAAGGACAAGCAGCAGGTACAGATCATTGGCCAGACCCTGACACCATAGTGCTTATTGGGAGCATCTCTTTTCTGGGTTGCTTTGCTAAGTTTTATCACCTGATGTTCCAAGCTCTATTGCTGCATTCTAAGAGAGCTCAGCATCACCTTAGACATCAAGAACATATAGGCCTCCCCTCCCCTTTGCTCATTCGCAAGGACAAGCAGCAGGTACAGATCATTGGCCAGACCCTGACACCATAGTGCTTATTGGGAGCATCTCTTTTCTGGGTTGCTTTGCTAAGTTTTATCACCTGATGTTCCAAGCTCTGTTGCTGCATTCTAAGAGAGCTCACCATCACCTTAGACATCAGGAACATATAGGCCTCACCTCCCCTTTGCTCAGTCGCAAGGACAAGCAGCAGGTACAGATCATTGGCCAGACCCTGACACCATAGTGCTTATTGGGAGCATCTCTTTTCTGGGTTGCTTTGCTAAGTTTATCACCTGATGTTCCAAGCTCTGTTGCTGCATTCTAAAAGAGCTCACCATCACCTTAGACATCAGGAACATATAGGCCTCCCCTCCCGTTTGCTCAGTCGCAAGGACAAGCAGCAGGTACAGATCATTGGCCAGACCTGACACCATAGTGCTTATTGGGAGCATCTCTTTTCTGGGTTGCTTTGCTAAGTTTTATCACCTGATGTTCCAAGCTCTGTTGCTGCATTCTAAGAGAGCTCACCATCACCTTAGACATCAGGAACATATAGGCCTCCCCGCCCCTTTGCTCAGTCGCAAGGACAAGCAGCAGGTACAGATCATTGGCCAGACCCTGACACCATAGTGCTTATTGGGAGCATCTCTTTTCTGGGTTGCTTTGCTAAGTTTTATCACCTGATGTTCCAAGCTCTGTTGCTGCATTCTAAGAGAGCTCACCATCACCTTAGACATCAGGAACACATAGGCCTCCCCTCCCCTTTGCTCAGTCGCAAGGACAAGCAGCAGGTACAGATCATTGGCCAGACCCTGACACCATAGTGCTTACTGGGATCATCTCTTTTCTGGGTTGCTTTGCTAAGTTTTATCACCTGATGTTCCAAGCTCTGTTGCTGCATTCTAAAAGAGCTCACCATCACCTTAGACATCAGGAACATATAGGCCTCCCCGCCCCTTTGCTCAGTCGCAAGGACAAGCAGCAGGTACAGATCATTGGCCAGACCCTGACACCATAGTGCTTATTGGGATCATCTCTTTTCTGGGTTGCTTTGCTAAGTTTTATCACCTGATGTTCCAAGCTCTGTTGCTGCATTCTAAGAGAGCTCACCATCACCTTAGACATCAGGAACATATAGGCCTCACCTCCCCTTTGCTCAGTCGCAAGGACAAGCAGCAGGTACAGATCATTGGCCAGACCCTGACACCATAGTGCTTATTGGGAGCATCTCTTTTCTGGGTTGCTTTGCTAAGTTTTATCACCTGATGTTCCAAGCTCTATTGCTGCATTCCAAAAGAGCTCACCATCACCTTAGACATCAAGAACATATAGGCCTCCCCTCCCCTTTGCTCAGTCGCAAGGACAAGCAGCAGGTACAGATCATTGGCCAGACCCTGACACCATAGTGCTTATTGGGAGCATCTCTTTTCTGGGTTGCTTTGCTAAGTTTTATCACCTGATGTTCCAAGCTCTATTGCTGCATTCCAAAAGAGCTCACCATCACCTTAGACATCAAGAACATATAGGCCTCCCCTCCCCTTTGCTCAGTCGCAAGGACAAGCAGCAGGTACAGATCATTGGCCAGACCCTGACACCATAGTGCTTATTGGGAGCATCTCTTTTCTGGGTTGCTTTGCTAAGTTTTATCACCTGATGTTCCAAGCTCTATTGCTGCATTCCAAAAGAGCTCACCATCACCTTAGACATCAAGAACATATAGGCCTCCCCTCCCCTTTGCTCATTCGCAAGGACAAGCAGCAGGTACAGATCATTGGCCAGACCCTGACACCATAGTGCTTATTGGGAGCATCTCTTTTCTGGGTTGCTTTGCTAAGTTTTATCACCTGATGTTCCAAGCTCTGTTGCTGCATTCTAAAAGAGCTCACCATCATCTTAGACATCAGGAACATATAGGCCTCCCCGCCCCTTTGCTCAGTCGCAAGGACAAGCAGCAGGTACAGATCATTGGCCAGACCCTGACACCATAGTGCTTATTGGGAGCATCTCTTTTCTGGGTTGCTTTGCTAAGTTTTATCACCTGATGTTCCAAGCTCTGTTGCTGCATTCTAAGAGAGCTCACCATCACCTTAGACATCAGGAACATATAGGCCTCCCCTTCCCTTTGCTCAGTCGCAAGGACAAGCAGCAGGTACAGATCATTGGCCAGACCCTGACACCATAGTGCTTATTGGGAGCATCTCTTTTCTGGGTTGCTTTGCTAAGTTTTATCACCTGATGTTCCAAGCTCTATTGCTGCATTCCAAAAGAGCTCACCATCACCTTAGACATCAAGAACATATAGGCCTCCCCTCCCCTTTGCTCAGTCGCAAGGACAAGCAGCAGGCACAGATCATTGGCCAGACCCTGACACCATAGTGCTTATTGGGAGCATCTCTTTTCTGGGTTGCTTTGCTAAGTTTTATCACCTGATGTTCCAAGCTCTATTGCTGCATTCTAAGAGAGCTCAGCATCACCTTAGACATCAAGAACATATAGGCCTCCCCTCCCCTTTGCTCATTCGCAAGGACAAGCAGCAGGTACAGATCATTGGCCAGACCCTGACACCATAGTGCTTATTGGGATCATCTCTTTTCTGGGTTGCTTTGCTATGTTTTATCACCTGATGTTCCAAGCTCTATTGCTGCATTCCAAAAGAGCTCACCATCACCTTAGACATCAAGAACATATAGGCCTCCCCTCCCCTTTGCTCAGTCGCAAGGACAAGCAGCAGGTACAGATCATTGGCCAGACCCTGACACCATAGTGCTTATTGGGAGCATCTCTTTTCTGGGTTGCTTTGCTAAGTTTATCACCTGATGTTCCAAGCTCTGTTGCTGCATTCTAAAAGAGCTCACCATCACCTTAGACATCAGGAACATATAGGCCTCCCCTCCCGTTTGCTCAGTCGCAAGGACAAGCAGCAGGTACAGATCATTGGCCAGACCTGACACCATAGTGCTTATTGGGAGCATCTCTTTTCTGGGTTGCTTTGCTAAGTTTTATCACCTGATGTTCCAAGCTCTGTTGCTGCATTCTAAGAGAGCTCACCATCACCTTAGACATCAGGAACATATAGGCCTCCCCGCCCCTTTGCTCAGTCGCAAGGACAAGCAGCAGGTACAGATCATTGGCCAGACCCTGACACCATAGTGCTTATTGGGAGCATCTCTTTTCTGGGTTGCTTTGCTAAGTTTTATCACCTGATGTTCCAAGCTCTGTTGCTGCATTCTAAGAGAGCTCACCATCACCTTAGACATCAGGAACACATAGGCCTCCCCTCCCCTTTGCTCAGTCGCAAGGACAAGCAGCAGGTACAGATCATTGGCCAGACCCTGACACCATAGTGCTTATTGGGATCATCTCTTTTCTGGGTTGCTTTGCTAAGTTTTATCACCTGATGTTCCAAGCTCTGTTGCTGCATTCTAAGAGAGCTCACCATCACCTTAGACATCAAGAACATATAGGCCTCCCCTTCCCTTTGCTCAGTCGCAAGGACAAGCAGCAGGTACAGATCATTGGCCAGACCCTGACACCATAGTGCTTATTGGGAGCATCTCTTTTCTGGGTTGCTTTGCTAAGTTTTATCACCTGATGTTCCAAGCTCTATTGCTGCATTCCAAAAGAGCTCACCATCACCTTAGACATCAAGAACATATAGGCCTCCCCTCCCCTTTGCTCAGTCGCAAGGACAAGCAGCAGGCACAGATCATTGGCCAGACCCTGACACCATAGTGCTTATTGGGAGCATCTCTTTTCTGGGTTGCTTTGCTAAGTTTTATCACCTGATGTTCCAAGCTCTATTGCTGCATTCCAAAAGAGCTCACCATCACCTTAGACATCAAGAACATATAGGCCTCCCCTCCCCTTTGCTCAGTCGCAAGGACAAGCAGCAGGCACAGATCATTGGCCAGACCCTGACACCATAGTGCTTATTGGGAGCATCTCTTTTCTGGGTTGCTTTGCTAAGTTTTATCACCTGATGTTCCAAGCTCTATTGCTGCATTCTAAGAGAGCTCAGCATCACCTTAGACATCAAGAACATATAGGCCTCCCCTCCCCTTTGCTCATTCGCAAGGACAAGCAGCAGGTACAGATCATTGGCCAGACCCTGACACCATAGTGCTTATTGGGATCATCTCTTTTCTGGGTTGCTTTGCTATGTTTTATCACCTGATGTTCCAAGCTCTATTGCTGCATTCTAAGAGAGCTCACCATCACCTTAGACATCAAGAACATATAGGCCTCCCCTCCCCTTTGCTCAGTCGCAAGGACAAGCAGCAGGTACAGATCATTGGCCAGACCCTGACACCATAGTGCTTATTGGGAGCATCTCTTTTCTGGGTTGCTTTGCTATGTTTTATCACCTGATGTTCCAAGCTCTATTGCTGCATTCCAAAAGAGCTCACCATCACCTTAGACATCAAGAACATATAGGCCTCCCCTCCCCTTTGCTCAGTCGCAAGGACAAGCAGCAGGTACAGATCATTGGCCAGACCCTGACACCATAGTGCTTATTGGGAGCATCTCTTTTCTGGGTTGCTTTGCTAAGTTTTATCACCTGATGTTCCAAGCTCTGTTGCTGCATTCTAAGAGAGCTCACCATCACCTTAGACATCAAGAACATATAGGCCTCCCCTTCCCTTTGCTCAGTCGCAAGGACAAGCAGCAGGTACAGATCATTGGCCAGACCCTGACACCATAGTGCTTATTGGGAGCATCTCTTTTCTGGGTTGCTTTGCTAAGTTTTATCACCTGATGTTCCAAGCTCTATTGCTGCATTCCAAAAGAGCTCACCATCACCTTAGACATCAAGAACATATAGGCCTCCCCTCCCCTTTGCTCAGTCGCAAGGACAAGCAGCAGGCACAGATCATTGGCCAGACCCTGACACCATAGTGCTTATTGGGAGCATCTCTTTTCTGGGTTGCTTTGCTAAGTTTTATCACATGATGTTCCAAGCTCTATTGCTGCATTCTAAGAGAGCTCAGCATCACCTTAGACATCAAGAACATATAGGCCTCCCCTCCCCTTTGCTCATTCGCAAGGACAAGCAGCAGGTACAGATCATTGGCCAGACCCTTACACCATAGTGCTTATTGGGAGCATCTCTTTTCTGGGTTGCTTTGCTAAGTTTTATCACCTGATGTTCCAAGCTCTGTTGCTGCATTCTAAGAGAGCTCACCATCACCTTAGACATCAGGAACATATAGGCCTCACCTCCCCTTTGCTCAGTCGCAAGGACAAGCAGCAGGTACAGATCATTGGCCAGACCCTGACACCATAGTGCTTATTGGGAGCATCTCTTTTCTGGGTTGCTTTGCTAAGTTTATCACCTGATGTTCCAAGCTCTGTTGCTGCATTCTAAAAGAGCTCACCATCACCTTAGACATCAGGAACATATAGGCCTCCCCTCCCGTTTGCTCAGTCGCAAGGACAAGCAGCAGGTACAGATCATTGGCCAGACCTGACACCATAGTGCTTATTGGGAGCATCTCTTTTCTGGGTTGCTTTGCTAAGTTTTATCACCTGATGTTCCAAGCTCTGTTGCTGCATTCTAAGAGAGCTCACCATCACCTTAGACATCAGGAACATATAGGCCTCCCCGCCCCTTTGCTCAGTCGCAAGGACAAGCAGCAGGTACAGATCATTGGCCAGACCCTGACACCATAGTGCTTATTGGGAGCATCTCTTTTCTGGGTTGCTTTGCTAAGTTTTATCACCTGATGTTCCAAGCTCTGTTGCTGCATTCTAAGAGAGCTCACCATCACCTTAGACATCAGGAACACATAGGCCTCCCCTCCCCTTTGCTTTGGCCCTGAGCAAGGCATAAAACTGCTTGGCTTGCAGTTGACTGGGTCAACTGGTCAGCGCATGGCAAGTCGAAATGGGCTGGCCTGACATACATTGGCTAGCAAGGGATTTAGGGTGGGCTGGTGGCAGCCATTGTTTGAGCTTGGACATGAAATTGTGTATGCCGTTGGAGCCTAAGTTGGCTCCTTGTGGGTGGCGCTGCCCCCACCGGCGCCCCGCTTTGACGGGGCCATTTGGTAATTGGTAATTGGTAATTCAGTCGCAAGGACAAGCAGCAGGTACAGATCATTGGCCAGACCCTGACACCATAGTGCTTATTGGGATCATCTCTTTTCTGGGTTGCTTTGCTAAGTTTTATCACCTGATGTTCCAAGCTCTGTTGCTGCATTCTAAGAGAGCTCACCATCACCTTAGACATCAAGAACATATAGGCCTCCCCTTCCCTTTGCTCAGTCGCAAGGACAAGCAGCAGGTACAGATCATTGGCCAGACCCTGACACCATAGTGCTTATTGGGATCATCTCTTTTCTGGGTTGCTTTGCTAAGTTTTATCACCTGATGTTCCAAGCTCTGTTGCTGCATTCTAAGAGAGCTCACCATCACCTTAGACATCAAGAACATATAGGCCTCCCCTTCCCTTTGCTCAGTCGCAAGGACAAGCAGCAGGTACAGATCATTGGCCAGACCCTGACACCATAGTGCTTATTGGGAGCATCTCTTTTCTGGGTTGCTTTGCTAAGTTTTATCACCTGATGTTCCAAGCTCTATTGCTGCATTCCAAAAGAGCTCACCATCACCTTAGACATCAAGAACATATAGGCCTCCCCTCCCCTTTGCTCAGTCGCAAGGACAAGCAGCAGGCACAGATCATTGGCCAGACCCTGACACCATAGTGCTTATTGGGAGCATCTCTTTTCTGGGTTGCTTTGCTAAGTTTTATCACATGATGTTCCAAGCTCTATTGCTGCATTCTAAGAGAGCTCAGCATCACCTTAGACATCAAGAACATATAGGCCTCCCCTCCCCTTTGCTCATTCGCAAGGACAAGCAGCAGGTACAGATCATTGGCCAGACCCTGACACCATAGTGCTTATTGGGAGCATCTCTTTTCTGGGTTGCTTTGCTAAGTTTTATCACCTGATGTTCCAAGCTCTGTTGCTGCATTCTAAAAGAGCTCACCATCACCTTAGACATCAGGAACATATAGGCCTCACCTCCCCTTTGCTCAGTCGCAAGGACAAGCAGCAGGTACAGATCATTGGCCAGACCCTGACACCATAGTGCTTATTGGGAGCATCTCTTTTCTGGGTTGCTTTGCTAAGTTTATCACCTGATGTTCCAAGCTCTGTTGCTGCATTCTAAAAGAGCTCACCATCACCTTAGACATCAGGAACATATAGGCCTCCCCTCCCGTTTGCTCAGTCGCAAGGACAAGCAGCAGGTACAGATCATTGGCCAGACCTGACACCATAGTGCTTATTGGGAGCATCTCTTTTCTGGGTTGCTTTGCTAAGTTTTATCACCTGATGTTCCAAGCTCTGTTGCTGCATTCTAAGAGAGCTCACCATCACCTTAGACATCAGGAACATATAGGCCTCCCCGCCCCTTTGCTCAGTCGCAAGGACAAGCAGCAGGTACAGATCATTGGCCAGACCCTGACACCATAGTGCTTATTGGGAGCATCTCTTTTCTGGGTTGCTTTGCTAAGTTTTATCACCTGATGTTCCAAGCTCTGTTGCTGCATTCTAAGAGAGCTCACCATCACCTTAGACATCAGGAACACATAGGCCTCCCCTCCCCTTTGCTCAGTCGCAAGGACAAGCAGCAGGTACAGATCATTGGCCAGACCCTGACACCATAGTGCTTATTGGGATCATCTCTTTTCTGGGTTGCTTTGCTAAGTTTTATCACCTGATGTTCCAAGCTCTGTTGCTGCATTCTAAGAGAGCTCACCATCACCTTAGACATCAAGAACATATAGGCCTCCCCTTCCCTTTGCTCAGTCGCAAGGACAAGCAGCAGGTACAGATCATTGGCCAGACCCTGACACCATAGTGCTTATTGGGAGCATCTCTTTTCTGGGTTGCTTTGCTAAGTTTTATCACCTGATGTTCCAAGCTCTATTGCTGCATTCCAAAAGAGCTCACCATCACCTTAGACATCAAGAACATATAGGCCTCCCCGCCCCTTTGCTCATTCGCAAGGACAAGCAGCAGGCACAGATCATTGGCCAGACCCTGACACCATAGTGCTTATTGGGATCATCTCTTTTCTGGGTTGCTTTGCTAAGTTTTATCACCTGATGTTCCAAGCTCTGTTGCTGCATTCTAAAAGAGCTCACCATCACCTTAGACATCAGGAACATATAGGCCTCCCCGCCCCTTTGCTCAGTCGCAAGGACAAGCAGCAGGTACAGATCATTGGCCAGACCCTGACACCATAGTGCTTATTGGGAGCATCTCTTTTCTGGGTTGCTTTGCTAAGTTTTATCACCTGATGTTCCAAGCTCTGTTGCTGCATTCTAAGAGAGCTCACCATCACCTTAGACATCAGGAACATATAGGCCTCACCTCCCCTTTGCTCAGTCGCAAGGACAAGCAGCAGGTACAGATCATTGGCCAGACCCTGACACCATAGTGCTTATTGGGAGCATCTCTTTTCTGGGTTGCTTTGCTAAGTTTTATCACCTGATGTTCCAAGCTCTATTGCTGCATTCCAAAAGAGCTCACCATCACCTTAGACATCAAGAACATATAGGCCTCCCCTCCCCTTTGCTCAGTCGCAAGGACAAGCAGCAGGTACAGATCATTGGCCAGACCCTGACACCATAGTGCTTATTGGGAGCATCTCTTTTCTGGGTTGCTTTGCTAAGTTTTATCACCTGATGTTCCAAGCTCTATTGCTGCATTCCAAAAGAGCTCACCATCACCTTAGACATCAAGAACATATAGGCCTCCCCTCCCCTTTGCTCAGTCGCAAGGACAAGCAGCAGGCACAGATCATTGGCCAGACCCTGACACCATAGTGCTTATTGGGAGCATCTCTTTTCTGGGTTGCTTTGCTAAGTTTTATCACCTGATGTTCCAAGCTCTATTGCTGCATTCTAAGAGAGCTCAGCATCACCTTAGACATCAAGAACATATAGGCCTCCCCTCCCCTTTGCTCATTCGCAAGGACAAGCAGCAGGTACAGATCATTGGCCAGACCCTGACACCATAGTGCTTATTGGGAGCATCTCTTTTCTGGGTTGCTTTGCTAAGTTTTATCACCTGATGTTCCAAGCTCTGTTGCTGCATTCTAAAAGAGCTCACCATCATCTTAGACATCAGGAACATATAGGCCTCCCCGCCCCTTTGCTCAGTCGCAAGGACAAGCAGCAGGTACAGATCATTGGCCAGACCCTGACACCATAGTGCTTATTGGGAGCATCTCTTTTCTGGGTTGCTTTGCTAAGTTTTATCACCTGATGTTCCAAGCTCTGTTGCTGCATTCTAAGAGAGCTCACCATCACCTTAGACATCAGGAACATATAGGCCTCACCTCCCCTTTGCTCAGTCGCAAGGACAAGCAGCAGGTACAGATCATTGGCCAGACCCTGACACCATAGTGCTTATTGGGAGCATCTCTTTTCTGGGTTGCTTTGCTAAGTTTTATCACCTGATGTTCCAAGCTCTATTGCTGCATTCCAAAAGAGCTCACCATCACCTTAGACATCAAGAACATATAGGCCTCCCCTCCCCTTTGCTCAGTCGCAAGGACAAGCAGCAGGTACAGATCATTGGCCAGACCCTGACACCATAGTGCTTATTGGGAGCATCTCTTTTCTGGGTTGCTTTGCTAAGTTTTATCACCTGATGTTCCAAGCTCTATTGCTGCATTCCAAAAGAGCTCACCATCACCTTAGACATCAAGAACATATAGGCCTCCCCTCCCCTTTGCTCAGTCGCAAGGACAAGCAGCAGGCACAGATCATTGGCCAGACCCTGACACCATAGTGCTTATTGGGAGCATCTCTTTTCTGGGTTGCTTTGCTAAGTTTTATCACCTGATGTTCCAAGCTCTATTGCTGCATTCTAAGAGAGCTCAGCATCACCTTAGACATCAAGAACATATAGGCCTCCCCTCCCCTTTGCTCATTCGCAAGGACAAGCAGCAGGTACAGATCATTGGCCAGACCCTGACACCATAGTGCTTATTGGGAGCATCTCTTTTCTGGGTTGCTTTGCTAAGTTTTATCACCTGATGTTCCAAGCTCTGTTGCTGCATTCTAAAAGAGCTCACCATCATCTTAGACATCAGGAACATATAGGCCTCCCCGCCCCTTTGCTCAGTCGCAAGGACAAGCAGCAGGTACAGATCATTGGCCAGACCCTGACACCATAGTGCTTATTGGGAGCATCTCTTTTCTGGGTTGCTTTGCTAAGTTTTATCACCTGATGTTCCAAGCTCTGTTGCTGCATTCTAAGAGAGCTCACCATCACCTTAGACATCAGGAACATATAGGCCTCCCCTTCCCTTTGCTCAGTCGCAAGGACAAGCAGCAGGTACAGATCATTGGCCAGACCCTGACACCATAGTGCTTATTGGGAGCATCTCTTTTCTGGGTTGCTTTGCTAAGTTTTATCACCTGATGTTCCAAGCTCTATTGCTGCATTCCAAAAGAGCTCACCATCACCTTAGACATCAAGAACATATAGGCCTCCCCTCCCCTTTGCTCAGTCGCAAGGACAAGCAGCAGGCACAGATCATTGGCCAGACCCTGACACCATAGTGCTTATTGGGAGCATCTCTTTTCTGGGTTGCTTTGCTAAGTTTTATCACCTGATGTTCCAAGCTCTATTGCTGCATTCTAAGAGAGCTCAGCATCACCTTAGACATCAAGAACATATAGGCCTCCCCTCCCCTTTGCTCATTCGCAAGGACAAGTAGCAGGTACAGATCATTGGCCAGACCCTGACACCATAGTGCTTATTGGGATCATCTCTTTTCTGGGTTGCTTTGCTATGTTTTATCACCTGATGTTCCAAGCTCTATTGCTGCATTCTAAGAGAGCTCAGCATCACCTTAGACATCAGGAACATATAGGCCTCACCTCCCCTTTGCTCAGTCGCAAGGACAAGCA
Organism: Pseudopediastrum boryanum; assembly: GCA_963556185.1. NCBI lineage: Eukaryota > Viridiplantae > Chlorophyta > Chlorophyceae > Sphaeropleales > Hydrodictyaceae > Pseudopediastrum > Pseudopediastrum boryanum. The sequence goes on along the minus strand of OY744502.1, from coordinate 3,580,187 downwards.
GCAGGCACAGATCATTGGCCAGACCCTGACACCATAGTGCTTATTGGGATCATCTCTTTTCTGGGTTGCTTTGCTAAGTTTTATCACCTGATGTTCCAAGCTCTGTTGCTGCATTCTAAAAGAGCTCACCATCACCTTAGACATCAGGAACATATAGGCCTCCCCGCCCCTTTGCTCAGTCGCAAGGACAAGCAGCAGGTACAGATCATTGGCCAGACCCTGACACCATAGTGCTTATTGGGAGCATCTCTTTTCTGGGTTGCTTTGCTAAGTTTTATCACCTGATGTTCCAAGCTCTGTTGCTGCATTCTAAGAGAGCTCACCATCACCTTAGACATCAGGAACATATAGGCCTCACCTCCCCTTTGCTCAGTCGCAAGGACAAGCAGCAGGTACAGATCATTGGCCAGACCCTGACACCATAGTGCTTATTGGGAGCATCTCTTTTCTGGGTTGCTTTGCTAAGTTTTATCACCTGATGTTCCAAGCTCTATTGCTGCATTCCAAAAGAGCTCACCATCACCTTAGACATCAAGAACATATAGGCCTCCCCTCCCCTTTGCTCAGTCGCAAGGACAAGCAGCAGGTACAGATCATTGGCCAGACCCTGACACCATAGTGCTTATTGGGAGCATCTCTTTTCTGGGTTGCTTTGCTAAGTTTTATCACCTGATGTTCCAAGCTCTATTGCTGCATTCCAAAAGAGCTCACCATCACCTTAGACATCAAGAACATATAGGCCTCCCCTCCCCTTTGCTCAGTCGCAAGGACAAGCAGCAGGCACAGATCATTGGCCAGACCCTGACACCATAGTGCTTATTGGGAGCATCTCTTTTCTGGGTTGCTTTGCTAAGTTTTATCACCTGATGTTCCAAGCTCTATTGCTGCATTCTAAGAGAGCTCAGCATCACCTTAGACATCAAGAACATATAGGCCTCCCCTCCCCTTTGCTCATTCGCAAGGACAAGCAGCAGGTACAGATCATTGGCCAGACCCTGACACCATAGTGCTTATTGGGAGCATCTCTTTTCTGGGTTGCTTTGCTAAGTTTTATCACCTGATGTTCCAAGCTCTGTTGCTGCATTCTAAAAGAGCTCACCATCATCTTAGACATCAGGAACATATAGGCCTCCCCGCCCCTTTGCTCAGTCGCAAGGACAAGCAGCAGGTACAGATCATTGGCCAGACCCTGACACCATAGTGCTTATTGGGAGCATCTCTTTTCTGGGTTGCTTTGCTAAGTTTTATCACCTGATGTTCCAAGCTCTGTTGCTGCATTCTAAGAGAGCTCACCATCACCTTAGACATCAGGAACATATAGGCCTCCCCTTCCCTTTGCTCAGTCGCAAGGACAAGCAGCAGGTACAGATCATTGGCCAGACCCTGACACCATAGTGCTTATTGGGAGCATCTCTTTTCTGGGTTGCTTTGCTAAGTTTTATCACCTGATGTTCCAAGCTCTATTGCTGCATTCCAAAAGAGCTCACCATCACCTTAGACATCAAGAACATATAGGCCTCCCCTCCCCTTTGCTCAGTCGCAAGGACAAGCAGCAGGCACAGATCATTGGCCAGACCCTGACACCATAGTGCTTATTGGGAGCATCTCTTTTCTGGGTTGCTTTGCTAAGTTTTATCACCTGATGTTCCAAGCTCTATTGCTGCATTCTAAGAGAGCTCAGCATCACCTTAGACATCAAGAACATATAGGCCTCCCCTCCCCTTTGCTCATTCGCAAGGACAAGTAGCAGGTACAGATCATTGGCCAGACCCTGACACCATAGTGCTTATTGGGATCATCTCTTTTCTGGGTTGCTTTGCTATGTTTTATCACCTGATGTTCCAAGCTCTATTGCTGCATTCTAAGAGAGCTCAGCATCACCTTAGACATCAAGAACATATAGGCCTCCCCTCCCCTTTGCTCATTCGCAAGGACAAGCAGCAGGTACAGATCATTGGCCAGACCCTGACACCATAGTGCTTATTGGGAGCATCTCTTTTCTGGGTTGCTTTGCTAAGTTTTATCACCTGATGTTCCAAGCTCTGTTGCTGCATTCTAAAAGAGCTCACCATCATCTTAGACATCAGGAACATATAGGCCTCCCCGCCCCTTTGCTCAGTCGCAAGGACAAGCAGCAGGTACAGATCATTGGCCAGACCCTGACACCATAGTGCTTATTGGGAGCATCTCTTTTCTGGGTTGCTTTGCTAAGTTTTATCACCTGATGTTCCAAGCTCTGTTGCTGCATTCTAAGAGAGCTCACCATCACCTTAGACATCAGGAACATATAGGCCTCCCCTTCCCTTTGCTCAGTCGCAAGGACAAGCAGCAGGTACAGATCATTGGCCAGACCCTGACACCATAGTGCTTATTGGGAGCATCTCTTTTCTGGGTTGCTTTGCTAAGTTTTATCACCTGATGTTCCAAGCTCTGTTGCTGCATTCTAAGAGAGCTCACCATCACCTTAGACATCAGGAACATATAGGCCTCCCCTTCCCTTTGCTCAGTCGCAAGGACAAGCAGCAGGTACAGATCATTGGCCAGACCCTGACACCATAGTGCTTATTGGGAGCATCTCTTTTCTGGGTTGCTTTGCTAAGTTTTATCACCTGATGTTCCAAGCTCTATTGCTGCATTCTAAGAGAGCTCAGCATCACCTTAGACATCAAGAACATATAGGCCTCCCCTCCCCTTTGCTCATTCGCAAGGACAAGCAGCAGGTACAGATCATTGGCCAGACCCTGACACCATAGTGCTTATTGGGAGCATCTCTTTTCTGGGTTGCTTTGCTAAGTTTTATCACCTGATGTTCCAAGCTCTGTTGCTGCATTCTAAAAGAGCTCACCATCATCTTAGACATCAGGAACATATAGGCCTCCCCGCCCCTTTGCTCAGTCGCAAGGACAAGCAGCAGGTACAGATCATTGGCCAGACCCTGACACCATAGTGCTTATTGGGAGCATCTCTTTTCTGGGTTGCTTTGCTAAGTTTTATCACCTGATGTTCCAAGCTCTGTTGCTGCATTCTAAGAGAGCTCACCATCACCTTAGACATCAGGAACATATAGGCCTCCCCTTCCCTTTGCTCAGTCGCAAGGACAAGCAGCAGGTACAGATCATTGGCCAGACCCTGACACCATAGTGCTTATTGGGAGCATCTCTTTTCTGGGTTGCTTTGCTAAGTTTTATCACCTGATGTTCCAAGCTCTATTGCTGCATTCCAAAAGAGCTCACCATCACCTTAGACATCAAGAACATATAGGCCTCCCCTCCCCTTTGCTCAGTCGCAAGGACAAGCAGCAGGCACAGATCATTGGCCAGACCCTGACACCATAGTGCTTATTGGGAGCATCTCTTTTCTGGGTTGCTTTGCTAAGTTTTATCACCTGATGTTCCAAGCTCTATTGCTGCATTCTAAGAGAGCTCAGCATCACCTTAGACATCAAGAACATATAGGCCTCCCCTCCCCTTTGCTCATTCGCAAGGACAAGCAGCAGGTACAGATCATTGGCCAGACCCTGACACCATAGTGCTTATTGGGAGCATCTCTTTTCTGGGTTGCTTTGCTAAGTTTTATCACCTGATGTTCCAAGCTCTGTTGCTGCATTCTAAAAGAGCTCACCATCATCTTAGACATCAGGAACATATAGGCCTCCCCGCCCCTTTGCTCAGTCGCAAGGACAAGCAGCAGGTACAGATCATTGGCCAGACCCTGACACCATAGTGCTTATTGGGAGCATCTCTTTTCTGGGTTGCTTTGCTAAGTTTTATCACCTGATGTTCCAAGCTCTGTTGCTGCATTCTAAGAGAGCTCACCATCACCTTAGACATCAGGAACATATAGGCCTCCCCTTCCCTTTGCTCAGTCGCAAGGACAAGCAGCAGGTACAGATCATTGGCCAGACCCTGACACCATAGTGCTTATTGGGAGCATCTCTTTTCTGGGTTGCTTTGCTAAGTTTTATCACCTGATGTTCCAAGCTCTATTGCTGCATTCCAAAAGAGCTCACCATCACCTTAGACATCAAGAACATATAGGCCTCCCCTCCCCTTTGCTCAGTCGCAAGGACAAGCAGCAGGCACAGATCATTGGCCAGACCCTGACACCATAGTGCTTATTGGGAGCATCTCTTTTCTGGGTTGCTTTGCTAAGTTTTATCACCTGATGTTCCAAGCTCTATTGCTGCATTCTAAGAGAGCTCAGCATCACCTTAGACATCAAGAACATATAGGCCTCCCCTCCCCTTTGCTCATTCGCAAGGACAAGCAGCAGGTACAGATCATTGGCCAGACCCTGACACCATAGTGCTTATTGGGATCATCTCTTTTCTGGGTTGCTTTGCTATGTTTTATCACCTGATGTTCCAAGCTCTATTGCTGCATTCTAAGAGAGCTCACCATCACCTTAGACATCAAGAACATATAGGCCTCCCCTTCCCTTTGCTCAGTCGCAAGGACAAGCAGCAGGTACAGATCATTGGCCAGACCCTGACACCATAGTGCTTATTGGGAGCATCTCTTTTCTGGGTTGCTTTGCTATGTTTTATCACCTGATGTTCCAAGCTCTATTGCTGCATTCCAAAAGAGCTCACCATCACCTTAGACATCAAGAACATATAGGCCTCCCCTCCCCTTTGCTCAGTCGCAAGGACAAGCAGCAGGTACAGATCATTGGCCAGACCCTGACACCATAGTGCTTATTGGGAGCATCTCTTTTCTGGGTTGCTTTGCTAAGTTTTATCACCTGATGTTCCAAGCTCTGTTGCTGCATTCTAAGAGAGCTCACCATCACCTTAGACATCAGGAACATATAGGCCTCCCCTTCCCTTTGCTCAGTCGCAAGGACAAGCAGCAGGTACAGATCATTGGCCAGACCCTGACACCATAGTGCTTATTGGGAGCATCTCTTTTCTGGGTTGCTTTGCTAAGTTTTATCACCTGATGTTCCAAGCTCTATTGCTGCATTCTAAGAGAGCTCACCATCACCTTAGACATCAAGAACATATAGGCCTCCCCTCCCCTTTGCTCAGTCGCAAGGACAAGCAGCAGGTACAGATCATTGGCCAGACCCTGACACCATAGTGCTTATTGGGATCATCTCTTTTCTGGGTTGCTTTGCTATGTTTTATCACCTGATGTTCCAAGCTCTGTTGCTGCATTCCAAAAGAGCTCACCATCACCTTAGACATCAAGAACATATAGGCCTCCCCTCCCCTTTGCTCAGTCGCAAGGACAAGCAGCAGGTACAGATCATTGGCCAGATCCTGACACCATAGTGCTTATTGGGATCATCTCTTTTCTGGGTTGCTTTGCTATGTTTTATCACCTGATGTTCCAAGCTCTGTTGCTGCATTCTAAGAGAGCTCACCATCACCTTAGACATCAGGAACACATAGGCCTCCCCTCCCCTTTGCTCAGTCGCAAGGACAAGCAGCAGGTACAGATCATTGGCCAGACCCTGACACCATAGTGCTTATTGGGATCATCTCTTTTCTGGGTTGCTTTGCTAAGTTTTATCACCTGATGTTCCAAGCTCTGTTGCTGCATTCTAAGAGAGCTCACCATCACCTTAGACATCAAGAACATATAGGCCTCCCCTTCCCTTTGCTCAGTCGCAAGGACAAGCAGCAGGTACAGATCATTGGCCAGACCCTGACACCATAGTGCTTATTGGGAGCATCTCTTTTCTGGGTTGCTTTGCTAAGTTTTATCACCTGATGTTCCAAGCTCTATTGCTGCATTCCAAAAGAGCTCACCATCACCTTAGACATCAAGAACATATAGGCCTCCCCGCCCCTTTGCTCATTCGCAAGGACAAGCAGCAGGCACAGATCATTGGCCAGACCCTGACACCATAGTGCTTATTGGGATCATCTCTTTTCTGGGTTGCTTTGCTAAGTTTTATCACCTGATGTTCCAAGCTCTGTTGCTGCATTCTAAAAGAGCTCACCATCACCTTAGACATCAGGAACATATAGGCCTCCCCGCCCCTTTGCTCAGTCGCAAGGACAAGCAGCAGGTACAGATCATTGGCCAGACCCTGACACCATAGTGCTTATTGGGAGCATCTCTTTTCTGGGTTGCTTTGCTAAGTTTTATCACCTGATGTTCCAAGCTCTGTTGCTGCATTCTAAGAGAGCTCACCATCACCTTAGACATCAGGAACATATAGGCCTCACCTCCCCTTTGCTCAGTCGCAAGGACAAGCAGCAGGTACAGATCATTGGCCAGACCCTGACACCATAGTGCTTATTGGGAGCATCTCTTTTCTGGGTTGCTTTGCTAAGTTTTATCACCTGATGTTCCAAGCTCTATTGCTGCATTCCAAAAGAGCTCACCATCACCTTAGACATCAAGAACATATAGGCCTCCCCTCCCCTTTGCTCAGTCGCAAGGACAAGCAGCAGGTACAGATCATTGGCCAGACCCTGACACCATAGTGCTTATTGGGAGCATCTCTTTTCTGGGTTGCTTTGCTAAGTTTTATCACCTGATGTTCCAAGCTCTATTGCTGCATTCCAAAAGAGCTCACCATCACCTTAGACATCAAGAACATATAGGCCTCCCCTCCCCTTTGCTCAGTCGCAAGGACAAGCAGCAGGCACAGATCATTGGCCAGACCCTGACACCATAGTGCTTATTGGGAGCATCTCTTTTCTGGGTTGCTTTGCTAAGTTTTATCACCTGATGTTCCAAGCTCTATTGCTGCATTCTAAGAGAGCTCAGCATCACCTTAGACATCAAGAACATATAGGCCTCCCCTCCCCTTTGCTCATTCGCAAGGACAAGCAGCAGGTACAGATCATTGGCCAGACCCTGACACCATAGTGCTTATTGGGAGCATCTCTTTTCTGGGTTGCTTTGCTAAGTTTTATCACCTGATGTTCCAAGCTCTGTTGCTGCATTCTAAAAGAGCTCACCATCATCTTAGACATCAGGAACATATAGGCCTCCCCGCCCCTTTGCTCAGTCGCAAGGACAAGCAGCAGGTACAGATCATTGGCCAGACCCTGACACCATAGTGCTTATTGGGAGCATCTCTTTTCTGGGTTGCTTTGCTAAGTTTTATCACCTGATGTTCCAAGCTCTGTTGCTGCATTCTAAGAGAGCTCACCATCACCTTAGACATCAGGAACATATAGGCCTCCCCTTCCCTTTGCTCAGTCGCAAGGACAAGCAGCAGGTACAGATCATTGGCCAGACCCTGACACCATAGTGCTTATTGGGAGCATCTCTTTTCTGGGTTGCTTTGCTAAGTTTTATCACCTGATGTTCCAAGCTCTATTGCTGCATTCCAAAAGAGCTCACCATCACCTTAGACATCAAGAACATATAGGCCTCCCCTCCCCTTTGCTCAGTCGCAAGGACAAGCAGCAGGCACAGATCATTGGCCAGACCCTGACACCATAGTGCTTATTGGGAGCATCTCTTTTCTGGGTTGCTTTGCTAAGTTTTATCACCTGATGTTCCAAGCTCTATTGCTGCATTCTAAGAGAGCTCAGCATCACCTTAGACATCAAGAACATATAGGCCTCCCCTCCCCTTTGCTCATTCGCAAGGACAAGTAGCAGGTACAGATCATTGGCCAGACCCTGACACCATAGTGCTTATTGGGATCATCTCTTTTCTGGGTTGCTTTGCTATGTTTTATCACCTGATGTTCCAAGCTCTATTGCTGCATTCTAAGAGAGCTCAGCATCACCTTAGACATCAGGAACATATAGGCCTCACCTCCCCTTTGCTCAGTCGCAAGGACAAGCAGCAGGCACAGATCATTGGCCAGACCCTGACACCATAGTGCTTATTGGGATCATCTCTTTTCTGGGTTGCTTTGCTAAGTTTTATCACCTGATGTTCCAAGCTCTGTTGCTGCATTCTAAAAGAGCTCACCATCACCTTAGACATCAGGAACATATAGGCCTCCCCGCCCCTTTGCTCAGTCGCAAGGACAAGCAGCAGGTACAGATCATTGGCCAGACCCTGACACCATAGTGCTTATTGGGAGCATCTCTTTTCTGGGTTGCTTTGCTAAGTTTTATCACCTGATGTTCCAAGCTCTGTTGCTGCATTCTAAGAGAGCTCACCATCACCTTAGACATCAGGAACATATAGGCCTCACCTCCCCTTTGCTCAGTCGCAAGGACAAGCAGCAGGTACAGATCATTGGCCAGACCCTGACACCATAGTGCTTATTGGGAGCATCTCTTTTCTGGGTTGCTTTGCTAAGTTTTATCACCTGATGTTCCAAGCTCTATTGCTGCATTCCAAAAGAGCTCACCATCACCTTAGACATCAAGAACATATAGGCCTCCCCTCCCCTTTGCTCAGTCGCAAGGACAAGCAGCAGGTACAGATCATTGGCCAGACCCTGACACCATAGTGCTTATTGGGAGCATCTCTTTTCTGGGTTGCTTTGCTAAGTTTTATCACCTGATGTTCCAAGCTCTATTGCTGCATTCCAAAAGAGCTCACCATCACCTTAGACATCAAGAACATATAGGCCTCCCCTCCCCTTTGCTCAGTCGCAAGGACAAGCAGCAGGCACAGATCATTGGCCAGACCCTGACACCATAGTGCTTATTGGGAGCATCTCTTTTCTGGGTTGCTTTGCTAAGTTTTATCACCTGATGTTCCAAGCTCTATTGCTGCATTCTAAGAGAGCTCAGCATCACCTTAGACATCAAGAACATATAGGCCTCCCCTCCCCTTTGCTCATTCGCAAGGACAAGCAGCAGGTACAGATCATTGGCCAGACCCTGACACCATAGTGCTTATTGGGAGCATCTCTTTTCTGGGTTGCTTTGCTAAGTTTTATCACCTGATGTTCCAAGCTCTGTTGCTGCATTCTAAAAGAGCTCACCATCATCTTAGACATCAGGAACATATAGGCCTCCCCGCCCCTTTGCTCAGTCGCAAGGACAAGCAGCAGGTACAGATCATTGGCCAGACCCTGACACCATAGTGCTTATTGGGAGCATCTCTTTTCTGGGTTGCTTTGCTAAGTTTTATCACCTGATGTTCCAAGCTCTGTTGCTGCATTCTAAGAGAGCTCACCATCACCTTAGACATCAGGAACATATAGGCCTCCCCTTCCCTTTGCTCAGTCGCAAGGACAAGCAGCAGGTACAGATCATTGGCCAGACCCTGACACCATAGTGCTTATTGGGAGCATCTCTTTTCTGGGTTGCTTTGCTAAGTTTTATCACCTGATGTTCCAAGCTCTATTGCTGCATTCCAAAAGAGCTCACCATCACCTTAGACATCAAGAACATATAGGCCTCCCCTCCCCTTTGCTCAGTCGCAAGGACAAGCAGCAGGCACAGATCATTGGCCAGACCCTGACACCATAGTGCTTATTGGGAGCATCTCTTTTCTGGGTTGCTTTGCTAAGTTTTATCACCTGATGTTCCAAGCTCTATTGCTGCATTCTAAGAGAGCTCAGCATCACCTTAGACATCAAGAACATATAGGCCTCCCCTCCCCTTTGCTCATTCGCAAGGACAAGTAGCAGGTACAGATCATTGGCCAGACCCTGACACCATAGTGCTTATTGGGATCATCTCTTTTCTGGGTTGCTTTGCTATGTTTTATCACCTGATGTTCCAAGCTCTATTGCTGCATTCTAAGAGAGCTCAGCATCACCTTAGACATCAGGAACATATAGGCCTCACCTCCCCTTTGCTCAGTCGCAAGGACAAGCAGCAGGCACAGATCATTGGCCAGACCCTGACACCATAGTGCTTATTGGGATCATCTCTTTTCTGGGTTGCTTTGCTAAGTTTTATCACCTGATGTTCCAAGCTCTGTTGCTGCATTCTAAAAGAGCTCACCATCACCTTAGACATCAGGAACATATAGGCCTCCCCGCCCCTTTGCTCAGTCGCAAGGACAAGCAGCAGGTACAGATCATTGGCCAGACCCTGACACCATAGTGCTTATTGGGAGCATCTCTTTTCTGGGTTGCTTTGCTAAGTTTTATCACCTGATGTTCCAAGCTCTGTTGCTGCATTCTAAGAGAGCTCACCATCACCTTAGACATCAGGAACATATAGGCCTCACCTCCCCTTTGCTCAGTCGCAAGGACAAGCAGCAGGTACAGATCATTGGCCAGACCCTGACACCATAGTGCTTATTGGGAGCATCTCTTTTCTGGGTTGCTTTGCTAAGTTTTATCACCTGATGTTCCAAGCTCTATTGCTGCATTCCAAAAGAGCTCACCATCACCTTAGACATCAAGAACATATAGGCCTCCCCTCCCCTTTGCTCAGTCGCAAGGACAAGCAGCAGGTACAGATCATTGGCCAGACCCTGACACCATAGTGCTTATTGGGAGCATCTCTTTTCTGGGTTGCTTTGCTAAGTTTTATCACCTGATGTTCCAAGCTCTATTGCTGCATTCCAAAAGAGCTCACCATCACCTTAGACATCAAGAACATATAGGCCTCCCCTCCCCTTTGCTCAGTCGCAAGGACAAGCAGCAGGCACAGATCATTGGCCAGACCCTGACACCATAGTGCTTATTGGGAGCATCTCTTTTCTGGGTTGCTTTGCTAAGTTTTATCACCTGATGTTCCAAGCTCTATTGCTGCATTCTAAGAGAGCTCAGCATCACCTTAGACATCAAGAACATATAGGCCTCCCCTCCCCTTTGCTCATTCGCAAGGACAAGCAGCAGGTACAGATCATTGGCCAGACCCTGACACCATAGTGCTTATTGGGAGCATCTCTTTTCTGGGTTGCTTTGCTAAGTTTTATCACCTGATGTTCCAAGCTCTGTTGCTGCATTCTAAAAGAGCTCACCATCATCTTAGACATCAGGAACATATAGGCCTCCCCGCCCCTTTGCTCAGTCGCAAGGACAAGCAGCAGGTACAGATCATTGGCCAGACCCTGACACCATAGTGCTTATTGGGAGCATCTCTTTTCTGGGTTGCTTTGCTAAGTTTTATCACCTGATGTTCCAAGCTCTGTTGCTGCATTCTAAGAGAGCTCACCATCACCTTAGACATCAGGAACATATAGGCCTCCCCTTCCCTTTGCTCAGTCGCAAGGACAAGCAGCAGGTACAGATCATTGGCCAGACCCTGACACCATAGTGCTTATTGGGAGCATCTCTTTTCTGGGTTGCTTTGCTAAGTTTTATCACCTGATGTTCCAAGCTCTATTGCTGCATTCCAAAAGAGCTCACCATCACCTTAGACATCAAGAACATATAGGCCTCCCCTCCCCTTTGCTCAGTCGCAAGGACAAGCAGCAGGCACAGATCATTGGCCAGACCCTGACACCATAGTGCTTATTGGGAGCATCTCTTTTCTGGGTTGCTTTGCTAAGTTTTATCACCTGATGTTCCAAGCTCTATTGCTGCATTCTAAGAGAGCTCAGCATCACCTTAGACATCAAGAACATATAGGCCTCCCCTCCCCTTTGCTCATTCGCAAGGACAAGTAGCAGGTACAGATCATTGGCCAGACCCTGACACCATAGTGCTTATTGGGATCATCTCTTTTCTGGGTTGCTTTGCTAAGTTTTATCACCTGATGTTCCAAGCTCTATTGCTGCATTCTAAGAGAGCTCAGCATCACCTTAGACATCAAGAACATATAGGCCTCCCCTCCCCTTTGCTCATTCGCAAGGACAAGCAGCAGGTACAGATCATTGGCCAGACCCTGACACCATAGTGCTTATTGGGAGCATCTCTTTTCTGGGTTGCTTTGCTAAGTTTTATCACCTGATGTTCCAAGCTCTGTTGCTGCATTCTAAAAGAGCTCACCATCATCTTAGACATCAGGAACATATAGGCCTCCCCGCCCCTTTGCTCAGTCGCAAGGACAAGCAGCAGGTACAGATCATTGGCCAGACCCTGACACCATAGTGCTTATTGGGAGCATCTCTTTTCTGGGTTGCTTTGCTAAGTTTTATCACCTGATGTTCCAAGCTCTGTTGCTGCATTCTAAGAGAGCTCACCATCACCTTAGACATCAGGAACATATAGGCCTCCCCTTCCCTTTGCTCAGTCGCAAGGACAAGCAGCAGGTACAGATCATTGGCCAGACCCTGACACCATAGTGCTTATTGGGAGCATCTCTTTTCTGGGTTGCTTTGCTAAGTTTTATCACCTGATGTTCCAAGCTCTGTTGCTGCATTCTAAGAGAGCTCACCATCACCTTAGACATCAGGAACATATAGGCCTCCCCTTCCCTTTGCTCAGTCGCAAGGACAAGCAGCAGGTACAGATCATTGGCCAGACCCTGACACCATAGTGCTTATTGGGAGCATCTCTTTTCTGGGTTGCTTTGCTAAGTTTTATCACCTGATGTTCCAAGCTCTATTGCTGCATTCTAAGAGAGCTCAGCATCACCTTAGACATCAAGAACATATAGGCCTCCCCTCCCCTTTGCTCATTCGCAAGGACAAGCAGCAGGTACAGATCATTGGCCAGACCCTGACACCATAGTGCTTATTGGGAGCATCTCTTTTCTGGGTTGCTTTGCTAAGTTTTATCACCTGATGTTCCAAGCTCTGTTGCTGCATTCTAAAAGAGCTCACCATCATCTTAGACATCAGGAACATATAGGCCTCCCCGCCCCTTTGCTCAGTCGCAAGGACAAGCAGCAGGTACAGATCATTGGCCAGACCCTGACACCATAGTGCTTATTGGGAGCATCTCTTTTCTGGGTTGCTTTGCTAAGTTTTATCACCTGATGTTCCAAGCTCTGTTGCTGCATTCTAAGAGAGCTCACCATCACCTTAGACATCAGGAACATATAGGCCTCCCCTTCCCTTTGCTCAGTCGCAAGGACAAGCAGCAGGTACAGATCATTGGCCAGACCCTGACACCATAGTGCTTATTGGGAGCATCTCTTTTCTGGGTTGCTTTGCTAAGTTTTATCACCTGATGTTCCAAGCTCTATTGCTGCATTCCAAAAGAGCTCACCATCACCTTAGACATCAAGAACATATAGGCCTCCCCTCCCCTTTGCTCAGTCGCAAGGACAAGCAGCAGGCACAGATCATTGGCCAGACCCTGACACCATAGTGCTTATTGGGAGCATCTCTTTTCTGGGTTGCTTTGCTAAGTTTTATCACCTGATGTTCCAAGCTCTATTGCTGCATTCTAAGAGAGCTCAGCATCACCTTAGACATCAAGAACATATAGGCCTCCCCTCCCCTTTGCTCATTCGCAAGGACAAGCAGCAGGTACAGATCATTGGCCAGACCCTGACACCATAGTGCTTATTGGGAGCATCTCTTTTCTGGGTTGCTTTGCTAAGTTTTATCACCTGATGTTCCAAGCTCTGTTGCTGCATTCTAAAAGAGCTCACCATCATCTTAGACATCAGGAACATATAGGCCTCCCCGCCCCTTTGCTCAGTCGCAAGGACAAGCAGCAGGTACAGATCATTGGCCAGACCCTGACACCATAGTGCTTATTGGGAGCATCTCTTTTCTGGGTTGCTTTGCTAAGTTTTATCACCTGATGTTCCAAGCTCTGTTGCTGCATTCTAAGAGAGCTCACCATCACCTTAGACATCAGGAACATATAGGCCTCCCCTTCCCTTTGCTCAGTCGCAAGGACAAGCAGCAGGTACAGATCATTGGCCAGACCCTGACACCATAGTGCTTATTGGGAGCATCTCTTTTCTGGGTTGCTTTGCTAAGTTTTATCACCTGATGTTCCAAGCTCTATTGCTGCATTCCAAAAGAGCTCACCATCACCTTAGACATCAAGAACATATAGGCCTCCCCTCCCCTTTGCTCAGTCGCAAGGACAAGCAGCAGGCACAGATCATTGGCCAGACCCTGACACCATAGTGCTTATTGGGAGCATCTCTTTTCTGGGTTGCTTTGCTAAGTTTTATCACCTGATGTTCCAAGCTCTATTGCTGCATTCTAAGAGAGCTCAGCATCACCTTAGACATCAAGAACATATAGGCCTCCCCTCCCCTTTGCTCATTCGCAAGGACAAGCAGCAGGTACAGATCATTGGCCAGACCCTGACACCATAGTGCTTATTGGGATCATCTCTTTTCTGGGTTGCTTTGCTATGTTTTATCACCTGATGTTCCAAGCTCTATTGCTGCATTCTAAGAGAGCTCACCATCACCTTAGACATCAAGAACATATAGGCCTCCCCTTCCCTTTGCTCAGTCGCAAGGACAAGCAGCAGGTACAGATCATTGGCCAGACCCTGACACCATAGTGCTTATTGGGAGCATCTCTTTTCTGGGTTGCTTTGCTATGTTTTATCACCTGATGTTCCAAGCTCTATTGCTGCATTCCAAAAGAGCTCACCATCACCTTAGACATCAAGAACATATAGGCCTCCCCTCCCCTTTGCTCAGTCGCAAGGACAAGCAGCAGGTACAGATCATTGGCCAGACCCTGACACCATAGTGCTTATTGGGAGCATCTCTTTTCTGGGTTGCTTTGCTAAGTTTTATCACCTGATGTTCCAAGCTCTGTTGCTGCATTCTAAGAGAGCTCACCATCACCTTAGACATCAGGAACATATAGGCCTCCCCTTCCCTTTGCTCAGTCGCAAGGACAAGCAGCAGGTACAGATCATTGGCCAGACCCTGACACCATAGTGCTTATTGGGAGCATCTCTTTTCTGGGTTGCTTTGCTAAGTTTTATCACCTGATGTTCCAAGCTCTATTGCTGCATTCTAAGAGAGCTCACCATCACCTTAGACATCAAGAACATATAGGCCTCCCCTCCCCTTTGCTCAGTCGCAAGGACAAGCAGCAGGTACAGATCATTGGCCAGACCCTGACACCATAGTGCTTATTGGGATCATCTCTTTTCTGGGTTGCTTTGCTATGTTTTATCACCTGATGTTCCAAGCTCTGTTGCTGCATTCTAAAAGAGCTCACCATCACCTTAGACATCAAGAACATATAGGCCTCCCCTCCCCTTTGCTCAGTCGCAAGGACAAGCAGCAGGTACAGATCATTGGCCAGATCCTGACACCATAGTGCTTATTGGGATCATCTCTTTTCTGGGTTGCTTTGCTATGTTTTATCACCTGATGTTCCAAGCTCTATTGCTGCATTCCAAAAGAGCTCACCATCACCTTAGACATCAAGAACATATAGGCCTCCCCTCCCCTTTGCTCAGTCGCAAGGACAAGCAGCAGGTACAGATCATTGGCCAGACCCTGACACCATAGTGCTTATTGGGATCATCTCTTTTCTGGGTTGCTTTGCTAAGTTTTATCACCTGATGTTCCAAGCTCTGTTGCTGCATTCTAAGAGAGCTCACCATCACCTTAGACATCAGGAACATATAGGCCTCCCCTCCCCTTTGCTCAGTCGCAAGGACAAGCAGCAGGTACAGATCATTGGCCAGACCCTGACACCATAGTGCTTATTGGGAGCATCTCTTTTCTGGGTTGCTTTGTTAAGTTTTATCACCTGATGTTCCAAGCTCTATTGCTGCATTCCAAAAGAGCTCACCATCACCTTAGACATCAAGAACATATAGGCCTCCCCTCCCCTTTGCTCAGTCGCAAGGACAAGCAGCAGGCACAGATCATTGGCCAGACCCTGACACCATAGTGCTTATTGGGAGCATCTCTTTTCTGGGTTGCTTTGCTAAGTTTTATCACCTGATGTTCCAAGCTCTATTGCTGCATTCTAAGAGAGCTCACCATCACCTTAGACATCAAGAACATATAGGCCTCCCCTCCCCTTTGCTCATTCGCAAGGACAAGCAGCAGGTACAGATCATTGGCCAGACCCTGACACCATAGTGCTTATTGGGAGCATCTCTTTTCTGGGTTGCTTTGCTAAGTTTTATCACCTGATGTTCCAAGCTCTATTGCTGCATTCCAAAAGAGCTCACCATCACCTTAGACATCAAGAACATATAGGCCTCCCCTCCCCTTTGCTCATTCGCAAGGACAAGCAGCAGGTACAGATCATTGGCCAGACCCTGACACCATAGTGCTTATTGGGATCATCTCTTTTCTGGGTTGCTTTGCTATGTTTTATCACCTGATGTTCCAAGCTCTATTGCTGCATTCTAAGAGAGCTCACCATCACCTTAGACATCAAGAACATATAGGCCTCCCCTCCCCTTTGCTCAGTCGCAAGGACAAGCAGCAGGTACAGATCATTGGCCAGACCCTGACACCATAGTGCTTATTGGGAGCATCTCTTTTCTGGGTTGCTTTGCTAAGTTTTATCACCTGATGTTCCAAGCTCTATTGCTGCATTCCAAAAGAGCTCACCATCACCTTAGACATCAAGAACATATAGGCCTCCCCTCCCCTTTGCTCAGTCGCAAGGACAAGCAGCAGGCACAGATCATTGGCCAGACCCTGACACCATAGTGCTTATTGGGAGCATCTCTTTTCTGGGTTGCTTTGCTAAGTTTTATCACCTGATGTTCCAAGCTCTATTGCTGCATTCTAAGAGAGCTCAGCATCACCTTAGACATCAAGAACATATAGGCCTCCCCTCCCCTTTGCTCATTCGCAAGGACAAGCAGCAGGTACAGATCATTGGCCAGACCCTGACACCATAGTGCTTATTGGGATCATCTCTTTTCTGGGTTGCTTTGCTATGTTTTATCACCTGATGTTCCAAGCTCTATTGCTGCATTCTAAGAGAGCTCACCATCACCTTAGACATCAAGAACATATAGGCCTCCCCTTCCCTTTGCTCAGTCGCAAGGACAAGCAGCAGGTACAGATCATTGGCCAGACCCTGACACCATAGTGCTTATTGGGAGCATCTCTTTTCTGGGTTGCTTTGCTATGTTTTATCACCTGATGTTCCAAGCTCTATTGCTGCATTCCAAAAGAGCTCACCATCACCTTAGACATCAAGAACATATAGGCCTCCCCTCCCCTTTGCTCAGTCGCAAGGACAAGCAGCAGGTACAGATCATTGGCCAGACCCTGACACCATAGTGCTTATTGGGAGCATCTCTTTTCTGGGTTGCTTTGCTAAGTTTTATCACCTGATGTTCCAAGCTCTGTTGCTGCATTCTAAGAGAGCTCACCATCACCTTAGACATCAGGAACATATAGGCCTCCCCTTCCCTTTGCTCAGTCGCAAGGACAAGCAGCAGGTACAGATCATTGGCCAGACCCTGACACCATAGTGCTTATTGGGAGCATCTCTTTTCTGGGTTGCTTTGCTAAGTTTTATCACCTGATGTTCCAAGCTCTATTGCTGCATTCTAAGAGAGCTCACCATCACCTTAGACATCAAGAACATATAGGCCTCCCCTCCCCTTTGCTCAGTCGCAAGGACAAGCAGCAGGTACAGATCATTGGCCAGACCCTGACACCATAGTGCTTATTGGGAGCATCTCTTTTCTGGGTTGCTTTGCTATGTTTTATCACCTGATGTTCCAAGCTCTGTTGCTGCATTCTAAAAGAGCTCACCATCACCTTAGACATCAAGAACATATAGGCCTCCCCTCCCCTTTGCTCAGTCGCAAGGACAAGCAGCAGGTACAGATCATTGGCCAGATCCTGACACCATAGTGCTTATTGGGATCATCTCTTTTCTGGGTTGCTTTGCTATGTTTTATCACCTGATGTTCCAAGCTCTATTGCTGCATTCCAAAAGAGCTCACCATCACCTTAGACATCAAGAACATATAGGCCTCCCCTCCCCTTTGCTCAGTCGCAAGGACAAGCAGCAGGTACAGATCATTGGCCAGATCCTGACACCATAGTGCTTATTGGGATCATCTCTTTTCTGGGTTGCTTTGCTATGTTTTATCACCTGATGTTCCAAGCTCTATTGCTGCATTCCAAAAGAGCTCACCATCACCTTAGACATCAAGAACATATAGGCCTCCCCTCCCCTTTGCTCAGTCGCAAGGACAAGCAGCAGGTACAGATCATTGGCCAGACCCTGACACCATAGTGCTTATTGGGAGCATCTCTTTTCTGGGTTGCTTTGTTAAGTTTTATCACCTGATGTTCCAAGCTCTATTGCTGCATTCCAAAAGAGCTCACCATCACCTTAGACATCAAGAACATATAGGCCTCCCCTCCCCTTTGCTCAGTCGCAAGGACAAGCAGCAGGCACAGATCATTGGCCAGACCCTGACACCATAGTGCTTATTGGGAGCATCTCTTTTCTGGGTTGCTTTGCTAAGTTTTATCACCTGATGTTCCAAGCTCTATTGCTGCATTCTAAGAGAGCTCACCATCACCTTAGACATCAAGAACATATAGGCCTCCCCTCCCCTTTGCTCATTCGCAAGGACAAGCAGCAGGTACAGATCATTGGCCAGACCCTGACACCATAGTGCTTATTGGGAGCATCTCTTTTCTGGGTTGCTTTGCTAAGTTTTATCACCTGATGTTCCAAGCTCTATTGCTGCATTCCAAAAGAGCTCACCATCACCTTAGACATCAAGAACATATAGGCCTCCCCTCCCCTTTGCTCATTCGCAAGGACAAGCAGCAGGTACAGATCATTGGCCAGACCCTGACACCATAGTGCTTATTGGGAGCATCTCTTTTCTGGGTTGCTTTGCTATGTTTTATCACCTGATGTTCCAAGCTCTGTTGCTGCATTCTAAAAGAGCTCACCATCACCTTAGACATCAAGAACATATAGGCCTCCCCTCCCCTTTGCTCAGTCGCAAGGACAAGCAGCAGGTACAGATCATTGGCCAGATCCTGACACCATAGTGCTTATTGGGATCATCTCTTTTCTGGGTTGCTTTGCTATGTTTTATCACCTGATGTTCCAAGCTCTATTGCTGCATTCCAAAAGAGCTCACCATCACCTTAGACATCAAGAACATATAGGCCTCCCCTCCCCTTTGCTCAGTCGCAAGGACAAGCAGCAGGTACAGATCATTGGCCAGACCCTGACACCATAGTGCTTATTGGGATCATCTCTTTTCTGGGTTGCTTTGCTAAGTTTTATCACCTGATGTTCCAAGCTCTGTTGCTGCATTCTAAGAGAGCTCACCATCACCTTAGACATCAGGAACATATAGGCCTCCCCTCCCCTTTGCTCAGTCGCAAGGACAAGCAGCAGGTACAGATCATTGGCCAGACCCTGACACCATAGTGCTTATTGGGAGCATCTCTTTTCTGGGTTGCTTTGTTAAGTTTTATCACCTGATGTTCCAAGCTCTATTGCTGCATTCCAAAAGAGCTCACCATCACCTTAGACATCAGGAACATATAGGCCTCCCCTTCCCTTTGCTCAGTCGCAAGGACAAGCAGCAGGTACAGATCATTGGCCAGACCCTGACACCATAGTGCTTATTGGGAGCATCTCTTTTCTGGGTTGCTTTGCTAAGTTTTATCACCTGATGTTCCAAGCTCTATTGCTGCATTCCAAAAGAGCTCACCATCACCTTAGACATCAAGAACATATAGGCCTCCCCTCCCCTTTGCTCAGTCGCAAGGACAAGCAGCAGGCACAGATCATTGGCCAGACCCTGACACCATAGTGCTTATTGGGAGCATCTCTTTTCTGGGTTGCTTTGCTAAGTTTTATCACCTGATGTTCCAAGCTCTATTGCTGCATTCTAAGAGAGCTCAGCATCACCTTAGACATCAAGAACATATAGGCCTCCCCTCCCCTTTGCTCATTCGCAAGGACAAGCAGCAGGTACAGATCATTGGCCAGACCCTGACACCATAGTGCTTATTGGGAGCATCTCTTTTCTGGGTTGCTTTGCTAAGTTTTATCACCTGATGTTCCAAGCTCTATTGCTGCATTCCAAAAGAGCTCACCATCACCTTAGACATCAAGAACATATAGGCCTCCCCTCCCCTTTGCTCAGTCGCAAGGACAAGCAGCAGGTACAGATCATTGGCCAGACCCTGACACCATAGTGCTTATTGGGATCATCTCTTTTCTGGGTTGCTTTGCTATGTTTTATCACCTGATGTTCCAAGCTCTATTGCTGCATTCTAAGAGAGCTCACCATCACCTTAGACATCAAGAACATATAGGCCTCCCCTCCCCTTTGCTCAGTCGCAAGGACAAGCAGCAGGTACAGATCATTGGCCAGACCCTGACACCATAGTGCTTATTGGGATCATCTCTTTTCTGGGTTGCTTTGCTATGTTTTATCACCTGATGTTCCAAGCTCTATTGCTGCATTCTAAGAGAGCTCACCATCACCTTAGACATCAAGAACATATAGGCCTCCCCTCCCCTTTGCTCAGTCGCAAGGACAAGCAGCAGGTACAGATCATTGGCCAGACCCTGACACCATAGTGCTTATTGGGAGCATCTCTTTTCTGGGGTTCTTTGCTAAGTTCCATTACCTGCTGTTCGTAGTAGGATCTCAGCGATGGAGATATGTCCTTCCGATCACCAGATAGAAGCCCCTGGAGTGCGTGCGGTAGCGCATTGCTAGCTTTGAAAGCCTACGGAGACACCTGGCAGCATGAAGTACCTTCAGGCCAAGCGCTGCATCGCCGTGGGGCAGGAACGCGAGCTCTTCTAGCTACCTGTACGATCGGTGACTCCCAGGGACCACAAGTTATGGCTCGTTACGGACACCCAGCTGTGTAGCTAGAATTGTTTGCTCGCCCGGGCCCTCGAAATGCTGAAGCGGGTCTTGGAGCACATGCTGGTTGCACTATGCATTCACTGCTGAGCTCGATATATATATATATATATATGCTCGCGTGTATTCATATGTTAGGTCTGCTATTAAGTATCCAGCGACTCTCGCGAAGGGAAGGCACACAGGACCAAGCAGATGTTCGTCCCACGGCCACCGTCAAACAAGCACAGCAACAGAGCAGCAGAGGTACTTGCTACTTTGACTTTGCAACCCAGACTATATACTCTTGTCTTCACCCTTTGCTACGTTGTCGTCAACGCTCACTCACTTTGTTTAACATCGGAGGAGTGACACCGCTGAACCCCAGAACCCCAGTCGACACTGCCGAGGCGACTGATCTGTCAACCCCTAGAAGGCGTATCCCTTTACACGTCGGAAGCATCAAGCATCCGTACGGACGCTGCTATCGTTTGGTTCAGCTCCATCGCTGCCCTGCGCTGTTCTTTCATACATTCAGCAATGGACCCTCGGACGACTTGGTGTCCAATTGTCGCGCGCATGGCTCGTTTAGGCAAACACGCGATCAGTTTTACACGGAAATACTGTTCCGCTCTGACTTGGGGCTTAGGTTTGGATACTGGATGGGTGCACTCCGCCAGGTCCCTCGCTTGTCAGGTGCAAGCTGAATTCTGGGCTATGTACGAGCAGCAGCAGGACCTGGATTTGGCTGCATGCAAGATCTAATCATCTACCATAGCTGTATGCTTGGCGCCACAGCTCCATGTGGACCACCACACCATTACTACAGAGCCAGCAACAAGCAAAACAGCTCAAGTGCTTTCACGTACATCCACAGCAGGGGCGATTTTCTGGGGTATCAGTGGCTCGAGCACCATCGCAGATGTTGCTTTGTCACACACTCAAATTGGCCTGCTTCTCGTGCTAGCCTTGTTTGACCGCACAACCACACAGGTGGTTGTACAAATGCTGCTGCTGCTCTTCTCTCATCCCTAGAGCCACGACTGCTGATGACACTGTTGCAGCTTGCAGGCTTTTTGCCTGCTTCTATCCAAGATGGTTCTTCGTCACCCTGAGCCTGTCCTGCCGCTGCTTCGGCTTCCATACCAGTAGCATTGCTGTCCGTATTAGGTACCTGCAAATGAAACAACACAACACGGTGCAAGTCTTGGTGATTATTATTACATTTCATGATATGCCATAGCAATAAGTGCCATAGGCCCCGCACCTCAAGCTGTCACAAAGAGCAGCGAGGTGGAACAGAATACGGGTAAACTTCGACATGTATGACAATATATGCATGCCTAAACATGAGGTCCAGCAGCTAGGTCAAAATCACCCAAAACCTCCACTGCCCCAATGGGGGTAAGAGCCTCCCTCCTACTTAAGAAAGCAAGGAGGGCTTGTAAGCCCGGGTGCAAGCAATAGTTGGTAACAAACCCCATTGGTTGGACCTCACGCCACATCAGAAGGGTGAGCATAAGCATTCCTAATCTTCCAAGCAGCTGCAACATATTTAGCTATACACTTAAATGCATGCTTGAAAGGGCCATATACTAAGCCAGACTCCTCATGTGATGGTGATGGTGATGGTGATGGTGATGGTGATGGTGATAAGGCATACAACTGCAAGTAGGGACACTAGAAAAAGATGCAACAAAGTTTCATCCACAGTTTTGCACAGAACATGTGGGTTCACCGTCGACAGATGGCTTAGTTGTGCTCAGTTTCCACTTCAACGGGTCGCTTTACTGACCTCTTGACTCTTGACTCTACATGCAATCAATAAAGACATGCTGTGGGTAACGTGTTTACATGATCAACTGTCCGCCAATCTCTCGACCTACAGAACACTTGATGGATTTGCTCCACCGTGCAGCTCCCCAAGCAGTTTCCAGGATCGTCTCCCTTCTTGTCACACTCTCCTTTCACTCTTCTCCTATTGCATTCACCTCCTTTCACCGCAACCCTCCCATCCACCTGCCCGTCTCGAACATACCTTTGCTCTCCTCAGCCATCTGCCCACCTCTCTTATGTCGTCTACTGCTTTCTCCTCATATCCCCACTACCTGATCCCTGACCCAACCTCGCCCCCTGCATCTCCATGCCCACAACAGGCTGCTCTTCCACCAATGGATTGAACCTGGGCCCCTCACAAGATGACACCCTGCCAGTCCCCTCCCCTATTCCCCTCCTCCTCGCCCTGTCCCCCCCACCTCTGCTCCCAATTCCCTCCCCCCTCTCAACCCATTGCATCTACTGTCCGGGTCCCCTAACAAACCCTTAAGCCCCTTTCCCCTCACCTCCATTCCTCCATGGGCCACCTCCCAACCAGTGACACTAGAGTCCTGAGGCCCTCTTGGGGTTAGTGCCCTCACACCAGATCTGACCCCCACCACTTCCCATCCAAGCACAGGAGGCCAGGCAGCAGCACCACCAGCAGAAAACTCACACAAGCAGCTGCATGGAATTTGGTCGCCACACTTCTACACTAGGTCTGGCTGCTCCTAAAGCATGGACGGGAAGGGGGCCAAACAGCAGCAGCTGAGGGAGACCACCCAGGCGGAACTTCTGGCGGTGCTGTCATTGCTGCTGCGACTTGTTTTCGTGAATGCTCTGCTCATACTGCTGTTGCTGTTGTAGCTTTCTAGTATGGGCGTGTGCAAGTTTCAGCGTTGCTTCATCTTCCGCTACAGCTGACGAAGAGAGAGGCCTGGCAAGAGGGCGGTAACTGCTTCCACCGTGGGGCCATTCAGCAGTAAGCACACTGCACAGGTCTGCATCAGCAGTGGGAAGAGAATTGGTGATGCTGCTGCTCCTGCTGCTGTGTTCTTGGCTTGCGGTATCACTGCCTGCTGTGACATGCTGCTCCTGCCGCTGCTGCTCCTCATGCTGCTTATATGAGTCCTTTGGTGGGTGCCAGAGCTTGTAGTAATCCTTGAATTTGCTTTGCATTGGAAGCTGCCCGAATCATGCTATGCTCCATGACAGATGAGGAAGGCCACCTAGAAAGGGAAGCATTGAAGGAAGGAACGGGAATGTAACATGTGCATGAACATACTGCAGGCCTAGCAAGGGGCTTAAATCAATGCATTAGAGCTCTGAAGCACACAGGGTTTGCTGCTCAGGCAAGAACATGCGTTAGCAGCCAATGTAGCACTACTGATAACTACTCAGCCTGATACTGGTTTCAGCTGCTTGGTACTACTATGTGGCTACCAAAAGGGCTTGCCCCTACTAGAACATCCCCTATTGTAAGATACTATGTCAGCGACTACAGAAGTGGTCAGCAACTGGGCGAGCTGTATCCCATCCATCCATTTCCCATTCTCACAAATGCCCCAACAATGTCCAGAAACATCATGGAGAAAATGCGCAAATCACAAGGGCGTGTATTTTCATCCCCTGAGCTATTACCGGTATAATACCTAGGGCATCGTGTGCACAACCCTATCAGCTGCTCCGATCGTGGGTGCTGCTTCTGTCCTGACCGCATCCTTCTTACCTCCTCGGCCTTCACAATGTCAGATCCTGCTGTCAGCACCTGTTGCTGCTGTTCAGCCTGTCCGCTGGACATAGTAGCTCTACTAGACCACATGCCACCTTTGCTACTGTCAATAACCTTGGCTGCCGATCTGTATCCATCAGTACCGTTATCAATCTTTCTGAAGGTTCTGGTTGTGGCACCCGCCAAATAGCCATGTAAACCACCTGGCACAGACATCACAGCCGAAGTCAGGAGGAGCAGGAGCAACCAGCCATAAGAAAGATGAGTGTAAAAAGCTGCCAGCTACAGTGTTCTATATAACTACATTTCATGATATGCCACAGCAAAAGCGCCATAGGCCATCAGCCAGAAGCCATCACAAAGGCAGCGAGGTGGAACAGCATACTGGTTGTAAGCAGCATGCAACCATGATCATGCCTTAGTTCCATTGTGCTTATGTAAATTTACCGAGTGGACAGGGTGATATTTCGGAAACCGCCTCTCCTGCGTGCATAGAGTCCTCCAGCGCCCTCAAGACGGCGAATTTGAGCCACATGTTCACTGGACTTGCGGTCCCTGCCCAAATACCACTCTTAACAGCAACTGACCCATTGTTCTCCTTTACACAGTATTGAGCTCCTTGTCTGCAGCTCTGCATTGCCCGGAATAGCCTACCTGTCCCATCTGCTGTCGCAACTGCTCCAAAGCTTGTCCTAGGGTCCACACGCCTTAGACCCCAAGTCCGGAAGGAGCACAAATAGATGCTGTACTACCGGCTGTAGCAGCTGCAAGGGAGTCCAGGGAGGGCTGCTGACTTTACTGCTGCACCAAGGCTGACAGGTTCAGCTGGGCCTGCTGCTACTGCTGCCTAGGACTTCCTGCAGGCAATGTCCAAGCAGGTTGGCCAGATATCAAAAGTTGCACTGGACGCTTCTTCAGCATGCAGCATGACCATTGCTAGTTTTAAACAACATAGCGGACTCCATCCTCCCTCACAGTGCCCATGGTGAACCTAGGGTGCTTGGACCCTGCAAGAATTGCGCTAGAAACAGACTTTACTGAAATCATGCAGGCATAGATCCATTGTTCGTCCTTGATGGCAGTGAAGGCAACTACCACTGGAAGACACCTGTGCAAATAGGGCTGCAGAGTGTCCATGCAATTTCATTTCAAAGGGTCTAAACCGCCCCTGTGTCCCAGTCACTCATAAAGTTGTGTTTGCTTGCAAATCCCATGTGCCAAGGTTGTTATTACTGTGCTATGTACTAAAACCAAGCTGTATCTGCACATCTCTCAACACACATTAACAAACTGATTGGAGTCATGTGGTGGGTGCTGCACGGTCCCAGGGCTGTGCAGTGATCTACCTCATATATGTCCCCATGCATAGGCAAGTGTCCGACAGGTAACATCAGTTTACGCCAGTAGGAGGCATGAATGCCAATACATGCACTTACGAGACTGCAGGGTGCAGGAGGCCTGTAGGAAGGCGCATGCATGTATGTAGGTTCTGTGTATGCGATGGCTTGGAGCGCTCACTGCAGGTTTGTCTTCTGCATATTCGCTTTTCAGCACCGTCGGCGGGCATCCTTGGCGACAATGGAAGCTTATCTTAGCATGGACTACAGTCAGCCTATTTGACCCATGTTAACCCTCCTATTCTGCCAGACTCCTGACCATGCTGCTTATTTTCTTGACCAGCTCCTCACCCATATTTCTTGCCAAGAGGGATGAAGGCCTGCAGCACTGTACTTTCAGTTTTAGGTCCTGACGCCCCTCTGGCCTGCATCACTGCGCCATGGCATTTCTGCGACCATCGTGCCGGCTCCTTCGCAGAACACATAGGGCTGCCAACTTGCCACTTGGGGCAGCCAGATCGCGCGAAAACAGCAGGTCAGCGCTCATCCGGATCCGTACAAGGGCCATCTTTTGCCCTGCGCAATGCATGTGTCTGCTATCACTGTAAAGCTGCCAGCAACAGCGTATCATGTCTGTGATCGTAGTACTGCGTTGAGGGCCAGTCAAGGTCACTTGTTGGATGTTTGAGTCTGCTAGTTGCTAGAATGTTGAGGATGTTGGGCATGGAGTCTTACAGATTGGTACGCCTAGCTCAACGGCCTGTGCCGGCGCCGGGAGTCCCCGAGCTTTGCAAGCACTCCCACGTTACATGTCAGTACTAGAAGTTTGGGGTACGAAGCTTGGCGGTGGGATGGAGAAACCCAGGGACTGAGCACTAAGCAGTATCTGCTGGGCATCGAGCACTGCCACTGGACTGACCGGCCTAGCCAAGTTTCAAAAATCAGGTCTTAAAACCCTGATCTAAGCCTTGTCGATGTTCCAGCGGGTGCATGGTCAAGCGTTGAAAACTCAAGCGTTCAAAAGCACTGTACAGATCCAGGCTATCATCATCTCGACCGAAAAACTTTCAGTACCTAGTAGCCTCCCACCAATGTCTTGCAGCATTGACCTCATGAGCACTCCAGGCGATGCTCACTTGAGGGGAAGGTGTGACGCCTTACTTGTGTAGACAACTTCCCTGGTTCGCCGAACTTCTCGGTAAACCCGTTCGTTGAAGAATCCAATCGCAAGCCTAACAAGTCGCTGTAGTAAGCATGCGCCAAGCTCGCCATAGAGTGGGTGCTTAGATGCAAATCGCCCTTGGCTGTACGTGGCTCTGCAACAGGCAACGGTGGCACCTCTCTCTGAGCACTTGGAATGGTAAGCCATGGACTGATTAACGAAGTTTCTCCTAGTTGCTGACCTGGAACTGTCACCATCAACAGCTCCCGCACGTGCTCATGCTGTCTTTTGTGTACGGCGGAGAACCAGATTGCCTTGAAAAAGGCTTTGCCACAAAACCGCTGTCGCGTGCTGGCACTCTTCCATCACATCCTATCATGGTTGTCTAATCGTGCCTGCAGGACCGTGTTCTCCTGCGTCGACGGCAGAGAAAGGAGCAGTCTCCATCAGAATTTCTGTGCGGGCGCAAATCAGAGGGCAGGCCGATCGGGCATCTGGAGGCGCTCATCAACAAGATAGAACCCCATTGGCGTCGACTGCTAATTGTAAGACAACCTGGAAGCATATCTACAGCAAGGCCCGCTCATGAGATGGGAGTTTTTGCTCTGCTTGAATTGTACAGCACCTTGTACATCCAACTGTACCTCTGGGCCTATCTATGGCAGTGGTATTTGATCCTATCCATGACAGGCATAACAGCAACATATTTCACTTGGCTATGGCTCACAAGCTTCTGAACCTCATTGGTATTGCTCCTGCAGAACATCAAGCTGGTCCAAGTAAATGAAGTGAGTCTTCTCATCATGGGTGGCTATACCAACGGCCGAAGTAACAGAGACGAGGCTATCAACCCTGGGCACCAGTCAGCCTCGCTTGTTGAGAGCATGAGAGCTGCAGCACAGGAGCCAGCTTCCTTGCAGTATCCATGCCCAGGTGACTCAGAAGCATATGGGGCAACTACCATTCTACATCAACATCAAGTCAACATCAAGTCAACATCAAGAGACATCAAGTCAACATCAAGCCAACATCAAGTCAGTATCACAACATCAACATCAAGTCAGACCAGCAGGGCCTCAAGCCTCTAGACCTGCAACCACCCTTCAACTATGTGGCCCAGGGTCCAAGCTGGCAACCTCATCTCCCCATACAGGCTCGTCCTGATGCTCCAACAGTTGCCTTAGGTGCTCCAGGTGGCCCAAGTTCAGGCCTCACAGCTTTCGCCCCTACTCAAGCCCACCTCCGCAGCCGATCCCTTGGTCCTTCAGTGCCTCCAGTAGGGCACCTTCAAGCCTCCTTGCCCCGGAAGCCATACCAAGGGGATGTAGCACCCTCTTTCCACCAAGGTCCAGCAGTTGAGGCTGTTTGCACAGCGGCTACACACAACAGCAACTACAGTGCAGAAGAACGCACATCCCTACCCACTTCAGCTCCAGCTGCAGTCATCTTGCAGACGCCTAGCCCTTCCCTCCTGGTATGCAGGGGCAGGGGCATACAGGGGTTCTGAATGGATGCGGGGTTTGCACACTTTGCTTGAAGCTATGATAGCTGGCCTGTTGCAGGAAGCATTGTGGCTCAGGGGAGTCCGTTAGCAGGATGAGACCAAGCTTGAAGGAAGTCAGCTTACTGAATATTAGGCAAATATACAGTCCGTAACTATTATCTCTGCTTGCTTGCCCATAAGCACACATTGAGGAGTGCTCTGCTGAAATGCTTATCTTGGCCTGTGTTGTAGGATTTCAAGGTTGTCAAGATGTTGGAAGCATGCTTGCGCCATGCTCTAACATCAGGCATGCTTGAGAAGGAAGCTCGCAAGAAATCAGCTACCAAAGTGTTCTTCGGCAAGGGCGTGCTCACGATCACTAAGGATATAGGAGAGGGTGCTTTCGGCAGTGTCTGCTTTGCTGAGTACAAGTCCAAGAGCCAAGAGGTACGAGAGAGGCGGCATGTTGCAGGAAATCACATGTTGCTTCTTGTTATCCTTGGCATAAGCCTTTTGTGACCCTGTGCAGGCAATGCTGTCACTTATGTTCCTGCTTACACAAAGTGTTTTTTGTGCTGTTCCAGCTATGCTTATCAGTATATCAGAGCTCATGACTTTGCAAGTCTTCCAAACAGTAGACATTGACCAAATGAAGGGTTTCTGAAATTGTCAAGAGGCATGTTGCAGAAGTGACATCCAGTATCATCTGTCCGCAGGTGGTGAGGGTGGCGGTCAAGCTCTATGCTTTTGACGAAGTACTGCACCACATCAGTGCTGAATATGATGCCTTGCAAGCCTCCAAGCTGGCCAACTGCAAGCACCTTTGCCAGCTGCATCAGCAGGGTGTGGGGCTGGATAGGTCTACACTCCAACCCGTCCTTGTCATGGAGGCTGGTGAGATGTCCCTGCCCATCTTCCTCATCCAGTACTCCGGCCTGATCCATGATGAGGAGTTCTGCATGGCACTGATCACGCAGCTGCTGCTGGCGCTGTACGAGCTGGAGATGCTGCAGCTGATCCACTCGGACATCAAGCCACACAACTTTGTCATCAGGTATGCAGGCGACGACCCCACCGCAGCCATATCAGCTCTTCAAGATGCAGACCTAGCCCTGAAGCATGCGCAAAGCTCAACAGCAAGCAGTCCTGTGGCAGCAGCAGAGCTTCGCGCAATGGTTCAAGCAGCAATCTCCGCCATCATTGTGACACTGGTGGATTTTGGTCTTACCAAGCCATTGCATCCGGCGGCTGGGAGCAAAGGGCTAGAATCTTTGAACTACACACCAGGCTATGGAGCACCAAACTTGGCCTTTCAAGGACCACATCAGCCACCACCCCCCTCCATCCATGAACGCCCTAAGCTGGACACCTGGAGCACGGGTGCCACTGTGCCAGAGGTGATCACAGGCAAGTAAACTGGGGCCACCAGAGCTTGGGTTATGCAGAGATGGATCTGTAGGCATGATCAAAGCCTGCAATCCATGTGAAATATGTGGCAATTGCAGCAACCAACAAGACTAGATTTGTGCTTGTCGATTATTCATAGGAGTGGGGAGCGGCCAGATCATTGCAGGGCATTGGTTGGCTGTTGCTGGTCAGGGGTTGCAGTTTGACAATTGTTGTTTGGCAACAGCCCGGTATACGGTTTGACTTTGCATTTAAAGGGATACTGTTGGCCTCTGCCTCACTAACACCTTCTGTGGTTGTCTATCCTCGCTCAGGACATACCCCTTTTCCGCTGCTCGTGGGACAGATCGTGGCCCGCTTTGTGACAAAGGACACTTGGGAGCAGAAAGCACACAGGTTTCAGACTCGCGTGCTCAGGCCAGCTTCAGGGAAGGAGCTGGTTTGGCGTGAGTGGCTGCTGCCTTCAGGTGATGCCAACAAGGACAAGGAGACCCGCAGCATAATGAAAGGCTTTCTCAAGGACATGGGCGCTACCGATGATGAAGCAGAAGCAGCTTTGCAGCAGGCATCAAACCAAGGTGCCCTGTTGCATGGCCACCCAGCTTTACCACTGATCTACATGATGCTGGAACCTGACATTAGCAAGCGTGCAGGGCCCAGGGAGCTGCTTGTTCACGAGTGCTTGGCAGGAGAGCGGCAGCGCTTGGTCCAGGTGACACCCAAGCCTAGGGGAAGGGATAGCAGCAAGGGAGAGTTCATAGAGCACCTTGTGCAGTCTTGGAGAGAACAGCAGCAGCTGGGTGTTGGGGTGCAGGAGGAGCTGCAGCAGGCAGGTGGTGTGGGGCTGGGGCAGGGAGGGGCTGCGGCAGCTGTGGCAGCTGCAGCAGGTGGAGTGGGGCTGGGGCAGGGAGGGGCTGCAGCAGTTGTGGCAGCTGCAGCAGGTGAAGTGGGGCTGGGGCAGGGAGGGGCTGCGGCAGCTGTGGTAGCTGTGGCAGCTGCAGCAGGTGGTTTGGGGAATCCTAAGAAAAAGAAGACCAGGCGGAGTAAGAAGAAGCAGAAGACTGAGGCTCCCTTAGGTATGGATGGGGAAGCTTGAAAGGGGATGTGCTGAGTGCTTGTAAGTGTCAGTAGCATGGCTGGATGGCTTTGTCTTGAAGGTCAAATGGGCTGGGGGGTTTCACGCAACCTCAGTTCATGCAGCAGGTTGCAATGGAGGGAATGAAGTGGTTCTTGTTGGGGCTTATGGGCTTGGGCAAAGCCTTCAGCAGCTTTGGATAGTACAGGATATGAGCAAAGAATGTGTGGGCCTATCTACTGCTCATCTGGATGTGGCCGGCGCATAGACACCTTCAGTAGCAGCAAGTTCAGTGTGTATTGACAATTTGAAACTGTAAGTTTGACGCACTTAATATCATTCTGGGTGGAAGAAAAGTACCCTCATTTGGCAGACAGGGGTTGGATTTCAACCACAAAAACTCGCTCTGCCTCAGTGTCTTCAATTGGTGTGTCATAAATTGGTGTGCAAAATGTTAATTGGTGTGCTTCATTTGGTGCGCAAAAGCTGGTGCTCACATGAAAAGCCATACAAGGTCATAGCAGCTGGCCTTAAAGGCCTAGCTGCAGGAACCAACGTGCATTGGTAGGGCAGAGCTGAGGCCCTTTAGCAGCTCTCTGCGGTCAAGAGAGCTGTAGAACCAATTGTCTGACCCTGGCCCAGGGCCGGCACTGTTCATTGTGTATGTTGTGCCAATGCATGTATGGACAATTTCAGGAGGGGCATGGATACTCCTGCATATCCTGGTGTGTGCTGTAGTTCGTGTGCATCATGCGTGTATGTTGCAATATGGGTGCATTGTGTCATCATCTCCAGTACCTGCACGCCCAGAAGGATTCAGAGGCCCAGGTGTAGACGCTGAAGCGGTGGGGTGGTTGGGTTGGAGATGGCTTTGTGGTGAGCCAGAACTGAGGTTGTGCTTTGGTTGTGGGTACCCTCAACAGTAGGCTCTACTTTCTTTAATGTATGCCACCAACCAGTGCCCGTAGATGTAACAATGTAGCAGCAAACGTCGCTAGGCATTGCTGCAGCTGATGTGAGGGCAGTGCAGGGAGATTGCAGGGAGCAGTGTTGATGGAGGCAATCAGCTCGTATCATGCTCAACCTGCCTATTCATGATTTCAACCTGGGTCTGAAAATGCCACTAAGTCCCCCTTGCTTGTAAATAGTGGTGGCAGGCATGAGCAGACACTCATACCTAAAGGCGTTTATGAGCCACAAGCAGAATTACATAGTGAGGGGCAGTGGAGGTTTTGGGTGATTTTGACCTAGCTGCTGGACCTCATGTTTAGGCATGCATATATTGTCATACATGTCGAAGTTTACCCGTATTCTGTTCCACCTCGCTGCTCTTTGTGACAGCTTGAGGTGCGGGGCCTATGGCACTTATTGCTATGGCATATCATGAAATGTAATAATGAGGGACACCCAGCCAACTATCGACATACTCTAGGCTCACATAACCGACTTATTTGTTATTCACAGTACACTCGAGCCGTAGCACTCGTTCCAATAGTCCCCAGTTTTTGACGAGGTCACTGGACTCCCCAAGAATGACCCTACATGGTACAGACCGGGGATGCCAGAGTATGTTGCAAGTACACATTTGGTGTCTCCTTGCAATCTGATAGACTTCATGCGCTTTAGGTGTGGGTCACATAGCTTGGCTATAGCAACAGGAAGGTGGCACAACTGTCCTAGGGAAGAACGCATCTGTCAAAAGTGCACTGCTAATGAGGTGGAGGACGAGTATCATGTCATGTTCCGGTGCTCTGCGTATGAATCTCTGCGAGTAGCTATGCATACCCAGTGCAAGTTGTTTGATTGCGTTGGTGGCATACATAGAGCAAAGCGTGCAGGCGACGCAGGCATGTCCAAGTTTATGAATCAAAGCCCCCGTCATGTGGCAAGATTTGTGTCTGAGTGCATGCAGTTACGGGAGACAAAGCCTGATCTCCGGAGGCATTTTGAAGACTACCATGTTGACCTCTTTTCCTCTGATGGTGATGGTTGAGCTGTACATGTTTTACATGTTCTACATGTTTACCATGGTACATATTTCCTCTATGTTCAGGGTAGAACCATAGGTGCCCATTATATAGTTTGTCATGGTTTGATTTTTGGCTGGAACAGTTTCAGTAGATATGAGAAAGATCACTATATCATGTTTGATATATCTAACATGAATGGTGAATGAAGGAAAGGGACGAGAAAGTTACTTGAGGTGAAGTGCTGCGAGATCATGAGATATATTCGGATTTATGGTTATATGTTGGTGTTTTTGGCCCTATGAGCCTTCATTGGCTCCAATGGGATGCCCTTCTGGGCTAGTTGGTAATCTGGTAATCTGGTAACCAATACCAACTCTTCAGTATCATCAACATCTGTGGCAGTCGCAAAATGTCGCCATGCAACTATGGCGGGGGGCGCTCAGCAGTCACGATGCGAAGCTGCTGAGTTGGCAAGCGCAAGACCAATTAAGATGCAATTTCCACTGTAACTGTGGTCCGGCTTAACCGGACAACGTCCTGTCTCCGCGCAGCCGTGGCTCGGTCGATCGGGACATGTGCGTGTCGGTAGTCTGGTAGCACTGAGCATATCAGGCGCGCCGGCGATCAATAACATCATTTAAGCATGTTTCTGATGCCGATGTGAGTGGTTTACTGTGGCATGGTTCCATGTTCCTCATGAACTGCCTGTCATGATAAAGTCGGCCACCCCCGGCGGGCCAGGGCAGTCACCTATCAACAACAACAAACATTTAAGGTGTGGCAACCGCAAAGGGCTGCTAGGTCGAAACGACCAAACACACCATCGGATGGATCCAAGCACAATGGCTTCCAGACCACCAACCAAGCAGTACTGATACCGAAACATGTATCCAGGTATCAACTCCCCGTCACTTCAAAAAACATTCATGAGTGCTGCAACCAGATGAAATGCATCACACCAACCACCACGGAAAAACTCAAGCGTTCAAGGTTCAGCAACGGTTGCTGAGCAACAATCAGTTTCACGGCAGAAGCTGCATCCATCCACACTTACCGCAATGCTAGTAGCTAGCAGATCAGCCACCACTCTACTACATCACACACCAAGTATTGCCTAGTGCGTTCACTTTAATGCCTCATCTGTACAATGAAGGATGGAGACCCATAGCATGGGTCTGGAGGACATATTAACTTAATGGTAAGTACAAGAAAAGGGGGTACTACCTGACTAAAGCTCCACCTCACTGCCGGTGTAGGTATTTTCACCTCTGGGTGCATTTCCCTGACAACAGGGTATGGTTCCTGATTCGTTTGAGACCCCACCTGGCACAAAGCTGTTTAAATCTTACCACTAGCACTCTTTACAGTATCTCGAGTGCAGCACTGCCCACAAAATTCCCCCGCCATGCAGTAGTCACCTCAAAGCTTCACAGCTGGCTTTCGTGCCCACCTGAAAATTTTGTCAAACAGCAACGGTCAACGCCACCTGCATTTGCCACACATGCCATACCGCGTATACTGGGCCAGTCATTGCACACAATTGGAAGATGGAGACAATGACATGTATATGAAGTCCCTCCCTTATCATTAAGTCCATAACTGAGAGGCCTGAATGTATTGAGCAAAAGAAAGAGCACATATCACACCACAATCTCCCCTCACTCCTCAAACTTCCTTTCAGAGGTAGGTCGTTCTTTTTGTTGCTGTTTGCAGGCATTCTGCCAACCTCCGTACGGCACAGCCACAGCCAGTTATGGCACATCCGCCTTTCAGATGGGTACACCAACCTGCCAAGCCACACTTACTGACACCATTTGCATGAAAGCTTCCATAAAAGAAAATGAACAATGTCTCCACACTAGGCGCATGCCCCTGCCGATAGTGAACCCATTTGCAGTACAGCCCAACCTTCACAGAGTGCAACGAGGTACGGGCACCAAATACCATTACATTTAATAGGCCCTCCCTCAACCACAGTACACTGGAGATCAAGACACTACAGCATCTCCCGGCGTAGCTCCTTCCTCTCCCTTATATCAGGATGAGGTACTGGGGTAGTGAACACAAAAACGTTGCACAAGTACCTGCCATACGCAGCCATGAGATAAAGAAACCTGAGGCAGGCAAGCGGCAGGCAAGGCAGCTCCACAAAAGTCACTTTCGTAACAAAGGGCGAAGCACATGACGCTGCCCCATACTCATTGTGCAACAATCCTGAGGAATCCAGATCAAAAAGGGTTAAGAACAGCATACATTCGGCACACAATGCTGGCAACCAGTTCATGCCTAGGCAAGCTTATCCTTTCCACCAATATGCAGGAGCCCAACTCCATCAACACGCTGTAGCCAGACTTGGTCAGCTTCCCCCTTTCCCTCTCTGCCCTGCCATTAGTGCTCCTTATTCCCAAGCTGCTCAAAAAGCAGGTCCTGCTTTCTTTTGGATCCTCAAACTCCAATTCCACCACCATGGCAAACTGCAGCTAATCACACTTGCCACAGCAAATTTAGACACCAGTTCACACCAACTTGCTACAAAAGAGAACAGATACGTAACAAGTGCCCCTTCCAGAAACACCAGTGGCACTCTCCACAGCACAGCACAGCCAGTCCTCCTGCTGCTGCTGCTCCCGCTGCCGTTGCAGCTGCAATACCTAGTGAGGGTTCTGCTGCAACCGCTGTTGTAGCTTC
This sequence comes from Pseudopediastrum boryanum, assembly GCA_963556185.1. NCBI lineage: Eukaryota > Viridiplantae > Chlorophyta > Chlorophyceae > Sphaeropleales > Hydrodictyaceae > Pseudopediastrum > Pseudopediastrum boryanum. Next base: position 3,545,031 of record OY744502.1, on the reverse strand, counting down.
CAAGCTAGTTGCTGCTGCTGTTGAGCCAGGAGCAACTGCTGCTGCTGCTGCTGCTGCTGCTGTTGCTGCTGCTGTTCCCAAAGCTTCTGCTGCTGCTCCAGCAACCACACCTCTCTTGCTTTCTCTGGGATTATGTCCAGCAGCATTGCCACAAAGTGCTGCAACCGCATACCAGATAGGTAGTCCAGTAAGCAAGGGCCTACCTCTTCAAGTACATAGATCTCCCCAGCGGGTGCGGATGGTACTGCCACCGCCACCACGATTGCCACCAGTAGCAGGAGCTGTACCTCATAATGTACTGCCCCTGATAGCACCAAGATGGGCTTGCTACTACCTTAGCAGCATCAAGTGCCACTGCTGTCTCCCCTGCTGCTGCAGATGATGGTACTACCTCTACCTGTCCCTCGAGCCACCACGCCATCCTTCTCCGGTGCACAGAGGAAGAACGTTATCTTAGTGTACAGTGGAGACTGAAAACCCACAGCATGGGTATGGAAACCATAACTTAGAAGATAAAGCAAGGAAAAGGTAGTAATTGGCATAGCTCCAGCTGCAGGGGTCATTGCTTTCATCCCTGACAAGGTGATATTGGAGCATCAGGTTCAATTCGTTATGAGACCCCACCTCCCACTAAAGGGATTTTTTCATACCACGAAAACACTACCATCACAGCTGTACCCTTCATAGTACTTGAGCGAGGTCCTTCCCACTTCAATCCTCCGTCATGCCGTAACAAACTTCGCAGCTCTCCAGTACCAGCACCAAGCATTGTCAAAGCTAACCGCAATGTCAACACTACCTGCGTTTGCCACTCACGCCATACCAGTTACCACTTCACAACAGCGGAACATTGAAAGAAACATTACATTAGTACATGAGGTCTTTTCCGTAGCACAAACACCAACTTGAATCTTCATATTACAAAGGGGCATGGTTCTGGACAACCAGAGTATGTATTCATAACACAACCTCCCCTCAATTCTTCAAACAGCCTTAGTAGATCTGCGCATCAACTTTGAAATGGGCACACTGGCCTGCTTCGCACTTACTGAAATCATGCGCCGTATGAAGATCAAAGATCAAAGACCGCAACATTTATCTCCCCACCAGATGCATGCCCCTGTCAATAGTAAAACCACAACAAGTGCAACAAAGTAGGGGCACCGTGTAGTTCTTACCGCAAGGGGGCTTTCCCTCATCCACAGGCTGGAGAGCACCATACAATCTCTTGGTGTAGCTCTCTATCGTTCTCTCAAAGAGTGCAACGACTGGCCATTTTGCCCTTTTAAGCTGAGTGCAGGTGGAAGCCCACCCAACCGCCACACTACAACCCAGCTTTCCCAACTCCCTATCCCCCTCCCTGCGCCAGCACTGCTGCTTCTGCCACCAAAGCTGCTCATCAAATCCAGTCCCACCACCAAGAAACTGACATGGTCAACTGGCAGTATACTGGAATTCACACTACGGTAGATTTACATCTACGTTCGCTCCACCATGAGCGGCGTACAATTAGGGAAGTAAGCTTACTACAGTGAGGGCACCCGCCTTCTGAACACGACCCATGCACACTAGCAACAGCAACCCTGCTGCCCACCACTTCCGCATACCAGTTTACTACAACGGAGCGGCACATGCGTAGAGGTAGCACCTTCCAGTAATACAAAAGGAGTTCTCTACCGCATCCGGCTGTGGCGCTTAAAACCTGGCACAAGTACGTCACATACACACTCATGAAGCTCAAGGCAGGCAGCTGGCAGGTAAGGCAGCTCCACAGTAGTCACCTTGGTAACAAACATAGACTAAGACGCAACCCCATACTCTTCGCGCAAGTGTCCAGAGTAGATCCAGCTCAATGATTCAAGGATCACTGAACACCATATGTTCAACCGCACACTAGGCCCACCAGCACTAACCTTGTTGGCGCTTAGGAAGCCTTATCATTTCCCGCCAGAACATGAACCGCCTCCACTATCATGCTGCCGCCCAGACTTGGGCCCAGACTTGGTCAGTTTCCCCCTTCCGTTCCCAGCCCTGCCACTAGTGCTCCTCCTTCCCCCCAAGGCGCTCACAAAGCAGCTTCTCAACCTCCAGTCCCACCACCATGACAGACTGCAGCTAATCACACTAGCCACAGCAAACCTAAACACCACATCATACCAATCTGCTACAAAAGAGAAGAGATAAGTAAAAGTTGCCCCTTCCAGAAACACAAGTGGCACTCTCCACAACATCGCGGTGTGGTACTGGAAAGGCACAAACAGACCCCACACCAGTATCTCTCCTCTGTACTTCAAGACGGCCTTCAGCAGTGCTGCAGGGGGTGATAGGAACAGTGGCTTCATGTTGAAGTAGCTCAGCAGAGCCTTGTTTGCAGCGAGCAGGCACCACATGGTCTGGGTCACGGTCCCCATCAGGGGCTCGCGGTACCTAGAAGAACCAGGAGAAAGGAAATGCAATGAATTCAGACCACGGAAGTGTTCTTCATAAATGATGACAAACACAAAAGCTGAAGGCTCAAGAAACCAGCCTGCCCTGCTCGATTGAGATCCATCCAGCCATTGGGTACATTGGCGGCAGCATATGACTCTTAGTGTCCTTCTCATAGTAGATCCATGGGATATCCACGCGTCAGAACTCTTGTATCCTGGGTTTTGCAACTAGTTAATGATGCAGCAAGAGAAGCAGTGGCTGCCTTGACCCATCCTTTCATGCCTTTATTGTCGTCACCAGATACCGTAATCACTATGACTGAACAGCCAGCCCCTGCCAAAGAGCTAGCCATCATAACGGATGTACAAAGGTTGTTTTCCTACAGAACATGTCCATCATACCGTACTCTGCGCTTGCTTCCCATGTAAGCCAGCCACTCAGCAGGCAACCCCCCTCACCTCAAGAAGAACTCTGTCTTGCCCAGATACAGAGGGATGCAGGGCATGAGCTTGAAGGTCATGTAGAGCAGGTAGCTCACCGTAGACTTAACATCAGCACCCCTAGCCAGCCGTACCAGCAGCAGCACCATCACCGACAGTACGAAGTAGGAGCACAGGTAGTCATTGAGCACCGTGTGTTGGAGCTTGTACATGATGTAAGGCTGCTCAAAATCTGGGGAACTAAAACCCCAGATGGGTGTCACCCAGGTGACCTGTGGCGGGGAACTAGTGTCAGCAGCAGCCAACTGACCAAGTGGCTTACTGCCCTTGGCAGGAGCGTCCACTGCTGTCTTAGTAGGAGCTCCAGGTTCCTTAATGGAGCTTCCTGCCAGCTGCCTTCCCTGCTGCTGCTGCTGCTGTTGCTGTGCCCCTCCCTGCTCTCCACCCTCCTCTCCCGGCCCTAGATGCTGCTGCTGTTGCTGCTGCTGTGCCTCAAGCTGCTGCTGCTGCTGCTGCCGGCCGAGCAACTCCTGCTGCTGCAGCCAACCCTCGAGATGTCCATAGCGCCCTAGCCCATGCTGCTCCGGCACAACCTGTCGCCCATTCTGCTCCCCATCCCTTTCTTCCTCCTCCTCCTCTTGCTCTTGCTGCTGGTGCTGCTGCTGCTGCAGGGTCCCAGGATGCTCATCATCATTCAAAGCCCACACTGGTCCCCACCGCTGCCGCTCCTGAGCCCACCCCTGAGCCTCCCACTCCTCCTGCTGCTGCTCCCTCTGCTGCTGCAGCTGCAACATCCACTGAGGATTCTGCTGCAGCCGTTGCTGTAGCTCCCAAGCTAATTGCTGCTGCTGTTGAGCCAGGAGCATCTGCTGCTGCTGTTGCTGCTGTTCCCACAGCTTCCGCTGCTGCTCCAGCAACCACACCTCTCTTGCTTCCTCTGGAATCATGTCCAGCAGCATTGCCACGGAGTGCTGCAACTGCATACCAGATAGATAATCCAGTAAGCAAGGGCCTACCTCTTCTAGAACGTAGATCTCCCCCGGGCTACGGATGATACCAGGAGCAGGAGCAGGAGCAGGAGCAACAGCAGCAGGAATGGCCCCGGTGGAAGAAGATCTCGAAGAGGGAAGAGATGAGGATGACCAGGACCTTGGGTCCAGAGAAGCATTGCCGGCTTTTCCTGCATGCTGCTGCTGCTGCTGCTGGTGCTGCTGCTGCTGCTGGTGCTGCTGCTGCTTTTCTGTCAGCCACTTAGGAGCCAAGTTGATGAGCTGCCCTAAATCATCTGCTAGCTGATACCAATGCTGGCAGATGATCCTATCCAGCTCCACAGCAGAAGGTCCCTCCCAATGTATTGCTGGCACTTCTATACCCCTTTGCTCCAGCAGCTGCTCCTGGTACTGCTGCTGATCCTTCTGCCACTGCACTACAGCTTCCCCTTGCATGGCTGGCAGGAGCAGCTGCTGTACCTCATGATGCACTGCCCCTGGTAGCACTAGGATAGGTAAGCTTGCTACTGCCTTAGCCGCATCAGGTGCTGCTCCTGCGGAGGATGATACATCTGCTTGTCCCCAGCCACCACCCAAACCAGCAGCAGCAGCAGGCGCAACTGGATCTTCATGGCTTTCCAACCCCTGCTGCTGCTGCTGTTGCTGTGGTTGGTGTATAAGGATCAGCTGCACTACACCGGGTGCTTCCATAGCTGGGATAGGTACCTTAATCTGCAGCCCCACAGATGCATGCCCCGCATCACTCACGTCCCCGGCGGAGTCTGTAAACCAACGTTTCCCGGACCACTGATACTGCGCTAACAGTACCCCGGAGCGCACCAGCAGCACTAACAAGTTCCCTCCTTGCTGAAGCTGCAGCTGCTCCTCCTGCTGCTGGAACACGCTATCCACGCCCTGTTGCAGGTCACCCGGGTACGTCATCGCGTCGTCGCCTGGTGTTACTAGTGTCACCAGCAGCTGCAGTGTGAGCAGTGACTCTTGTGCACTGGTGACGTACAATGGGGTGGTCGACAGAAGCTGCACATGGACAGGAGAGGTGGCGGATGCAGTTGCTGCTGCTGTCTGCTGCATAGCAAGCTCAAACGAACTGCTGGACGCCAACGGTGCTGCCGCCAACGCCCCAGCTACCTTTCTCGGTGTACCTGGCATCGCCCCATCCAAAGCACGAGCACACTCACTTACACCCTTACCATCCTCAACCTCTGAAACCCGCTCCTTTCCTTCATCTTCTACTCCTATCCCTGCTGCTGCTGCTGTAGCTGCTTTTGCCCCAACCCCATGTTTACCCTCAGAGCTCTCTCCTTCAGCCACCTGGCAGCTGCTGCCATTGCGGCTGCTGTTGCGACTGGGTGTGCGGCTCCCTTCTCCGCTCTGATGACTCTCCCCACTGTTTCTCACACTGCCACATCCCCTCTCCGTACCTATGGCTGTGCTTCCTAAGCTACTTGTCAGCAACAATCCACTCTGCTCAGTAACGGTACTGTTGTAGCTGTTATTGTTTGAAACAGCAGCAGGAGGTTTGGTCTGATCCGGATGGAACTCATGATCTTCGTGATCGTGAAACTCCCTGGGAACATCGGCTGGAATCCTGGAGCCCAGCTCGCTAGGGTTCAGATGACCTCCAAACGGGCCCTGCCTCTGCTGCTGTTGCTGCTGGTGTTTCTGCTCCTGTTTCTGCTCCTGTTTCTGCTCCTGTCGCTGCTGCTGTTGCTGCTGCTGTTGCTGATGTCCCGTCACTGCACTCCCCCGACCAGCAGGCTGCTCGTGCTTCTGCTCCGAAGCATGCTCCTGCCCCTGCTGCTTGCGCTGATGAAACCGTTCCTCAGCAACATCTGCACGATCGGCAGCAGCAGCAACCACAGGCTCACTCCCAACATCTCCAGAAGAACCAGCACCAGCACCAACACCAACACTAGCACCAGCAACTGCAGCTGCAGTTTCACCAGCACTAGCAGCCACCGGCGGCCAGGTCCCCGTGACACTAGTTACACCAGGCACCTGCAGGATAGCTTCCTGCACAGGTAACCAGGGTGACTGCTCCAACCCTGAACCTCCTCTAACCCCTCCCTTCCCAACCCCACTCGAAGCCACCACCCCACCTAAACCCACCGCAGAAGGAAAAAAACCCAAGCTTGAAGATACAGTTTCCTGTGTATCTTGCAGCTGTCTGCTGGAGGTGCTCACCCAGGTGCTGCTGCCACTAGACGCTGGACTGCTGCTGCTGCTGCGAGTGCCGCTGCCGCTACTGCAACTCCTGCACCTGCTTAATAAGTTCCGCAGAGCACTGCTGTTGCTGCTGCTCCTGGTGCCATCTCCACTTCCGCTCTCATTGCTGGTGGTTCTTTCCACTGTGCCGCTGCTGGTGGTTGCTGGGAGGACCTCTTCTGTATTGCCTCTTACTGCTCCTTCTGCTGCCTCTGCTGCTCCTTCTGTCGTTGCTGCTGCTGCTGTTCCTCTCCCTGGCCTGAATCTTAGCCACATGAAGAGCTGAACACAACCAGGGATCGTGACACAATCCACACTGAATAGCTGACGCTTCTGACCTCCATTGCTGCCAACACCACCAGCAGCATGCAGCAGAAGCAATAGCGGAGCCAAAAGTATGCCCATTAACGGCAGTAAACTCAACATCATAGGCAGCACGCGGACCGCCACCCCCAGCAAGGACACTGCCTGCTGCGCCATTCCTGCTACTGCTGCTGCTCTCGCAAATGCCATCCCTACCCCCCAAGTTTCCCCTAGCACCACCACCACCACCCCCATCCCTGCTGGCGCCACTGTCCCCTTGTAGCTCTGGCCCCTCCCTTCTGCTGCTCCCTTCCTGGCCAGCCGCACTGCTGCTAATAACAGGTGGCACCCCATCCTCCCTGGCTTGCTGTTGCATGGCCTCCAGCGCATGCATGACCGAGGCCACCACCTTCTGTGACATGTCCTCATAGCTGCTGTTGGCCTGATCGTACCGCACCTTAGCACTCAGCAAGGTACGCTGCACAGGTGAAACATACATGGCACTAGTCCTCCCTTGCAGCCCAGAGGGACGATGCAGCTGCACCCGTCTTGCTGCTGCTGCACCAGCTGCTACTCTAGAGGCAGCTATTGGCCTCCCTCCTGCTGCAGGTCCGTGCACCAGCCCTCCTCCTCCTCCTGCTGCTGCTGCTGGTAGTGGTAGTAGTCCTGGTGCTATTGTTGCAGGTCCGGTTGGTCCTGCTGCTGGTTCTCTTGCTGATTCCGGTTCTAGTTCCAGTGCTGCTGCTGGTGCTGGATTCAGTGCTGCTGCTACTCCATTGTATACACCCACCCCACCAGATTACCCCCTGAAGTAGCAGCTGTAGCTGTAGTTGCTGAAGCTCTGCGTTCATCACCTTCCCCATATCTTTGAGCCCGTCCCTTTATCGAACCCCCACTACCCATGCCCACATCGCCCACCCTACGACCACCATCAGCCATCGCTGCTGCCGCCGTCGCAGCAGCAGCAGTTCCTTTAGCATCAGGCCAAGGTGGCAGCAGTGCAGCTAAAGAGTCTGCTATAGCTGCCTTAACAGAGGCCTTCACCTCTCCTCCTCCTCCTCCTGCTGCTGCTGCTGCTGCTGCCTCCAGCCCCTGCTTGGACTTCCCACCCCTACCAGCCCTAGCAGCAGCCACGGCAGCAGCAGCAGCTGCTGCTGCTGCTGCTGCAGAATGAGTCATAGTCTTGTTGCCCGGCCCAGGCTCAGGCAAACTCCTCACCCCTAGCTCCGTGCTGCTTTGAGGCACCAGGACAGCAGCTGCAGTGCCGGATGGTGCTGAGGATGGCGAGTAATTGCCACTCCAGTCAGACACAGGGGCGGCATCGTAAGATTGCCTTTCAGCACCTGAGTGCTTTGACGTGCTGCTAGTGTGGGACCAGGGGCTCACACTGCTCTGTTGAGCACTGAATCTGGTACTGCTGCTGCTGCCTTCTATGTTTGCACCAGCAGTAGCAGGAGCAGCTGCAGTACCAGCAGCAGCAGGAGCGGTAGACCCTTCATTGGGGCGATGGTGGCGGTTTAGGGCTTGAAGCAGCTGCGTAGATACCTTATCTCCAGGGATCTGGTTTATAGGGAGGAGGACATTGTGAACCCTAACACCCTGAGGTGGAGCTTCCATGCGTTCCAGAGGAAGAAAGGTGGTGGGTAAGGTGCTCCTGCTGCTGGTGATGCTACTGCTGCTGTATGCCATTGATGAAACAACAGGAGGCCTTATAGGTGATCGAGGAGGGATACGAGCAGCAGCTGCTGCTGCTGCTGGCAAGGTTGCTGTTACAGCTGCTGGTGTCGGTGACCGTCCAGGCTTCCCGCTAACCACCTCTTGTTGTTCCTGATCTCGCAGCGGCTGGATCGCTGCGTGTACAGGTCTTTGCACCCCAACGGTTGAGCTACTGCTGGTGCTGTTGGCCATACTGGAGCCGGCATCAGCAGGTGAGAACAGAGGTGCATGCAGGAGCTTAGCTGGTGCAGCAGCGCCATTCTCCTTGTGGATAGTTGAAGATGTGGTGCTGCTGCTGCTGCCTTCTCCAGATGCAACTGCGGCCTCAATCTCGTGCTGGTCCTGCCTATGCTGCTGCTGCTTCTGCTGCTCCTTTTCGTCCTCTTGCCCCTTCCAGCCCCACTGCTGCAGCTCCTCCTGCTCCTGCTGTTGTTGCTGCTGCTGGTGGTATTCCTCCTGCTGCTGTTGGAGCTGAGCAAACTGCTGCTCCAGGTTGCGGTGGATGCTCTTGCTCCTCTTGTAAGGTAAGAAGCAGCAGGAGAGGAAACAGAAGAAGAGGTACCAAATGCACTGAGGGAAGTAGAGCCGCTGCATGACAAAGTTGAGACGCCAGATGGTAAGGGAGAGGCAGGTAGCTTCCATTGTGCAGATGATGGCTTCCAGCTTAGGCTGCAGCTGCAGGAAGGAAACAGAAGGAACCAGTGGTCTTAATAGCAGATTGGTGCCATACAATATAGCAGGTGCATGCCAATAAGAGAGGCAAAGGCACTATTAATTACTAGCAAGACCTTTAATAGCGAACCAGTGCCACACGACACATGCGGACCAAAGATAGCAATATGATCGGTCAAACAAAAACCTCCTTCTGCTACCGGCTGCTGCAGGCAGCGGCAGTTTATGCGATATCTATGTGACAGTCACTGTACGGTACAAGTGCAACTGGAACAGCTACAACATAAAAATATGGCATGATAAGCATGCTGTTGGTGGAGCTTGCAGTGGTTAGCTTGTTATTTCCTGGCTCTCTTGAATGGCCTGGCAGCTTTGGCTCTCTAGCGGTCTCGCCTCTTTATCTCAATATCTGCTCTCCACATACTAACAAAGTGGATGGAGTTCTGCCACGGGCGGTGCACGGCCCGAAAGCTGTGCAGTGATCTATCTCATATGATAACATGGCATGGCAGCTGCATGTTGTTTGCAGGCGCAGAAGATGGGTAGGCAATCATTGCCAGCACAGAAAGCACCATCCCATTTAATCAGCACAATGCAACTACGGGTTGTAAACATTAACATGCACGATGTTTATCATTGATGCTGACTGTCGTCCAATGCAAGGGGTTGCTCCACAAACAATATCCACGGACAGAATCCATTGTTACATTGTTACATCTACGCTCGCCCCACCATGAGCGGCGTACAGTTAAGGAAGTAGGCTTACTACAGTGAGGGCACCCGCCTCTATCAGTTTCCAAATAGAGTGCTGCATGCATTCCAAAAGGAATGCATGCCGTAACACCAGAGGTGGCTAAGCTAGCACCTACCGGCAGATTAGTAGACAGCCATCCAACTCCCATGGCGAACAGATGATGCTGCAGTTGCCAGCAGCTAAGTCCATGTTTGATGTAAGCACCCTTCAGCCAGCCATTTGCTATGGCCGTCTGGTTGCAATCAACGAGGTAGCCATGTGCTGTGGTGCCTTTAAGGCAGTCAGGGGTCATGGTGAACGTTTGCCATGCAAACATCAGCAAGGGTCCAACTCGCACAAGGCAAAGCAGCAGGCTTCGTTGGGTCTGGTAGATGCGAGGAAAGAGGAGGAGGAGAGTTATGGCGAGGTAGACAGCGACGAGGGCTAAGGCATGGCCCGTGTGGTCAAGGAGGATGGCGGGGCAGAGTTGGAGGGTGGCTAGATGGGCGAGGAAGGTGTAAAGGGTGAAACTGTGGCGGGTGGGGACGGTGGTGTTGGTAAACGTTGGTGGTAACAGAGCTCCTTGCATGGGGCATTGTCCTGCGACAAAGAGTGTGGGATAGCAGTTGTGAGTAGAGGTTTGTGAAACAAGCGACTTGAGCTGTGAAAAGGTACAAGCGGCAAAACGTATTGGCATTGCATCTGACAGATGCACAGCAGTGCTCCAATCTCTGTCACTTTGTTCAGCACAGGCTGTTCAGCAAGTAGCCCAGCATGGTTACATGGTTACATCTACGCACACACCATTTGTGGCGTACAATTAAGGGAGTAGGCCTACTTAGTGCGGAAAGCCCAGCATACCTTGTCCTCATGCTTTGCCTCCAATGACCACCCATACTACCACGGCTCACACTGTGCAGAGCAGTTGTTATGATTAAATCTTATGATATGCCATAGCAAGACATTGCATAGCAAGAAGCGCCTTAGGCCCCGCAGCTCAAGCTGTCACAAAAACAGTGAGGTGGAGCACTGATATCAGAAAGTAACTCCGACTTTGAGCACTCCTGTCACCAATGTCATGCTCTGTTGCTGAGTGAGTCGGCAGCTGCTCTTTTCAATACCCAGGGCATGAGATGCCCTGCAGCTTTCGGCTGAATAATGTGTCCATGCAATGTTGTACCCTATGTCCTACTGCAATCGTGACCCTGTCCCTTTCAAGCTGTTTCAAAGCTCATGCCAATGAATAAATTCGTCCTGCTCTGCTTAGTGTCCTCTTTACCTTGAAGAGGTGACACTGGTCCTGCAGCCGCTTCGCATGTCCCACCTCCGTCCGCTGCCGCTGCTGCTGGTAAAGTCCCAACAAGAGGCGGCCCTGATATACTCTCTGGGACAAAGATGTTCTTACAGTGCGTGAACAGAAAGCCGCCCAACCGCGCCTGCTGCGGAAGGAACCCTGGCCGCTGTCCGGTGCTGCAGCTCGCGGCGTCTGCAGCTGCCGATTCAAAGGCAGACTGCCCACATCCTGCAAACCTTGGGATGAAGATGGGTTCTGTAGCATTTAAGAAGCGGTTGGCTTTCATGAAGCTGAGCGCGCTCAAAAGGAGCAGGCACGGAAGGAGGCCTCCCATAAGGTTCCCCCTTTGCCAGCATGGCTGCTCTCCATCTCTCGTAGCTGATGCGTTGAGCCATTGTATACAAGGGTTCTACTGTGACAGGGATGAGGACGGGCATAGTTAGTTTCCAGACTGAAGTGCACGCCGCTCTAAGGCCGGCAGAATCAAACACCGAAACTTCTGCCTTGTCTGCATGGCTTATCATTGGAGTCAATATCCTGATGCTCTGCTCCGCCTTGAAAGCAATGCAACACTAGAGAACGTTGTCAGCGAGTTTCAGCCTGCAAATAACTATCTACCACTCTTGACAGAATTCACAGATAGGGTAGGGTTGCTATCCCTCAGACTGGGGCCAGAAGACTCACCTCGGGCCTATTAAAGAGGGTACGCCAAGCAGCCAAGAAGTGCATGGAAGCACATGATGGCAAACCCGTCTTGCTGCGTCCAACACGAACAACAACAAGTATAACGTGACCCTCCAGGTGGAAAGTGCTGTCAGTAGTCAGGGGCGGAGGGGATTTTGCAGTGCTTCAAGGCCAAACCGAGGAACAGCTGCTTTGCCTGTGTTATTGTGTGCCCTCTTCCGTTCCGAAAGAGAAGCAGGAGCCCCGACTGTTGCAGCCCAGCATTATTGCGGGGATCACCAGAAGATTGCCGAAACAACTTCCACAGCAAATTCCGTTAACTTAAGCTCCGCAAACCTTGGACTAATACAAGCACCCCCCGGCGTCGCCAACAAGCCGCTCAGCCGGCAGTTGATTGTTAGTACGGGCAAAGCACGGGCAGGTGACGGGTGGCCTACGTCATGACAGGCAGCTGCAAGCCAGGGCATGATCTCAGACATGCCGCTTCCGAAACACGCTCCAAGCAGCATCCCCATTGCCTGCTGCTTCTAGTTCATCCAGGCCGAGATGGACTAGTACCTATCTAAAAGGACGGTATGTAAGATCTGTATTTATCAAAAGCCTTTCACCTTTGGTGCAGTCTTGTCGAGTCACCTTTGCAGCCTCCGTCCGTGAGCAATCGCGTGCACTGCCTTCACAGCCACAGCAGCTAGCGACTAGCAATAGGAAACTTGTTTTTAACATAAGTCCGTTTGTACCTTGCGACTTTCCCAGCTAGCTGACTGCCGTAGAGGCACACGGTAGCTCTGACTACGAGTACGTACGGCAGCCCTTACGCACCACCTTCCAAATGGTGACAACGCATCTTGGTCAAACCCTTCTGCCGCTGCTGGTCCATGGCAGCTGGTCATGGGCCCTGCTGTCTGAAGCCCTCCTAGCTATAACCCACATCAAAGTCCTCCTCTGCCTCGGGAAGCCCTACCCAGAGCGCGAGCTGGCCTCTAAGCGATGGACTTATTTCCTGTACGACTTGGCTTCCCCCTGGCTGTCCCTAGCAGCGGCGTTTGGCGGACCTATACTACTGCAGCTGGCCACAGTGCTTTCATCAACTGGTAATGCGCAAGAAGCTGCAGGGTCAGCTTTGCAACTGGCTGAAGGTGGGTCAGGATTATCTTGAGCAGCATCAGTCAGCAGCTACTTCGTACCTTCACTGAATCCTGCTGATATTGGATGAGAAAGGAGCAGCCCCAACACTTGGGTGACGATAGCAAGTGTCGTGATGCAATCAGCGGTGGTGTGCAATGACCCATCTCACGTGCTTGCAGAGTGAGCTGCAGACAGTTCGCATACCAGTAGTCAATTGTACAGGGTATCATGATATCCACCCTGAGACTATTGGAAATCCCAGCAAAGCTGCAGAGAACATGGCCGTGCATTGAAGTGCAGAATGGCAATATCTTACTCACTTCAATGACGACATTTTACATTTGTGACTGTGAGCAGCCTGCAGCAGCACAAAGCAACCAGATTTGATTTACTTTGGGCGCAAGCATCGTTATGTCACGCCATAGTAATTCGCCCTACTGCCTGTCTGGAAACGCCAATACCCCATCCGCATCGCTTACTGTTTTGCATGATTAGAACCATTTGTGAAGCTCAAATCCGAGGGGATGCAGAGGTGCATTCAATTGCCTATATCTCTGCACAACCACATGCATGCTTCAGCAAACTGCCGCTAGTGGACCGGCACCAGGAGCAGGCTGTGGAAAGCTTTATGATAGTTGGGTTTGGATGGTAGTACTGCTGTGCAGGTGAAGCAGGTTTGGTGGACTAGTGGTCCGAAGGCCCAGGGCAAAGTACTTGGTGTGAAGCAGCAGGACCAGGAGCAGGATCATGATAATGAATCAAGTTCTAAAGATAGAGTCTTGTGGAAGATGAATCTCACGCTTGATCTCTCTGCTCACCTGCAGTTTTCTTTGCCTTACCAAACTACCGACTGCTGCACAGGCCCTCTGCGTGAAAACCTGACAAAGGCAGCCACTCCCTCGAGCCCCTTGTCCACACATCCCTCAATTTCACCGTCACCAGACCTTGGCGTCACGTCATGGTCCTCCAAGCTACAGCCTATTTTAGACCACTGGATCACCACTGCTACAGCTGCTGCCGGCTACCCATCTGCTGCTACAGCCATTCTGACAACTTTGACTTCTTTGACCAAGGCCCTTGAGTTGCAGCTACAGCAGCCAGCCATGCAGATACTGCTTGTGATCATGGCAGCTCATGCCCTGCTGCACCTCTACTACATTGCCACATGGGAGACACAGCATGGCAAGCATGTGGTGCAGATGTCTACTGTGAAGACTATGAGGGACAGGTGTCGGAGGTACTGTAGGAGTGAAGTTGTGTGGTTCTTGGTGGGAACTACTTATGACATTATGACACATGTGCTGATGCTGGGGGTGCTAATGCAGCTGAGCCCTTGGGTCTTTAGGGTTTGAGGTCCGGGTTGCAAGGGGAGCTGCTGCTTGGTCTATGTGTCGCATTATTCAGAACCACGTCTCAGTGCTCCTTGTAAGAATAGGCTCAGTGGGCCGTGGGTGGGATTTGTTACCTTCCCCAGGTTGGCGGTATTGTAGTGATAGTTGGTTGCTTAGAAGTTGCTGCTGTTGCTAATAGCAGTGGACCAACCAACCAAGGTTTGCTTGGGGTTTAGGATGGGCATGCCTGGTTTTCATGTTGTACACCTGCCTGAAATGCAACTAGGGGTACATGTGTTTGGGGTTGGGGCATGGTTGTTATGAAGTTGTGATCTATCCTGAGTGTAATTCCATTCACTATAGCTTGTGACCAAAGTGCATCGGTAGTAGCTCCTTCCACTCGTGATCCTTCACAGTCATGGTTTATTGTGACACAATCCACCCGGCATGAGAGTGCAAAGCTATTTGGTGATTGGGATGAGAGCAGGGTGGATTTGCTATTGTTGTGATGTCGTCCATGCAGGCATGGCATACTTGCTATAGGAGTGCGGGGAGTGGATGCCAAGCACGGCAATTGCGGGGTGCCAGCAAGATTGCATTAGGGTACATTTTGGTAATGGTTGAGTGCCGGCAAGGCCAATGCTGCAGGTTGACCACGTGCTGCCCCTTTTTTAGTTCCCCTGTGCACTGCTTGTGAGCGTTGTGACCTGTGGCGGGCTGGGTCCAACGCTGATGATGTGTGACAGATTTCACTGCATTAATCTCAGTAAAGCTGCAGGTGCACGTATTTGTTCTCTAATTTGGGCCATGTTGACGTTGTTGCCTCTGGTGAGCCCCGTGAGTGGTGCTTCCTGAGGCGGACAGCAAGGCGCAGTGATTGCTAACGGGGGGATCTGTCAGCAGGGCATGTTTGCCCCCCCCCCCTGGCAGGTTCCCATTGAACACAACATGTACATTATGACCCGAGATCATTTTATTACTCAGTTGTTGCGATGACTGAGGTCATTAAGAAATCCTGGCCTGTAGTGTGGGCTTACTTGCTGTTGCAACCGAGCTAGTGGGCTTAGTTGCTGTGCGTACTGAGCAATGCTGTCAGATGCCTGGGTACATCAAATTTATCGGGTTATACAAGTTCAATATGATGCCAACATCCAACAGCATGATTCTAGGCTAAAGGATCTTGGGAGCTTTTCGTTGCAAACATGCGGCATTTGATCTTGCATGCGAACGGAATACAAGAGAGCCATCAGTAACCTGGAACAAGGCTTTGCCTGATCCTGTGTGTCCTGGCTGCATGTCATAAAGTATATATGTCAGACAAAAGAGTGAAAAATGACTTACCACAAAATCAGGCACAGGAGCTGAATACTCGTTCAGAAGAGTTTGGGTTGTCGAACCCGTATATAGCTCACAAAAGTAGCTCCGCTCACTTCTTTTCTATTTGCAGGGACACAGAACATTTCTCAAGCCTAATAGAGACTCCAGTTGGTCACCACTGTGCTGCCCGTTGGCTATGAAATGCGGTTCTACAGTATCGAGTGCTTGCCGATGCCATCGGCGATGGCATTAGCTAGCCGATCACATTGACTGTGCCACTCCTAAACACAGCGAGAGCTGCGACCTGCCTCCACCAGGACCCGGTCATATCATACTGTGCGTATATATTGAGGCCGCTTAAGCTTTCATGAGAGTACTGAACTGCTGCAGTACCTAGCAAATCGTAGAGGGAATCCGTGCGGACCAAGCGAAGGTATTGGCAAGTCACGCAACGATTCTTCCAGGTCCATGCCGTCTCAAGCAATAGGCACGTGTCCGTGTGTGCGGAACACTCATAAAAACCATCCACGATACAAGTTGGTGATCTGGAAACCCAAGCCATTGGCGACTTGCTTTGGATCTATCCGATGGTGTGTTTCCTCGGTCCGACATAGCAAGCTTCTCGCGGTTGCCACACCTCTCATGTTGTCAGTTTGTTACTTTACCCGACCAACAACTAGACCTGGCTATGATAAGAATTCGAAACTCCCTATGCCACCTCACCCTAACTGAAAAGCTAGCTTGGAAACATCTCCACTCCCTCCACCTAACCCCACATTTCTGCAAAGCTGCAGCACCTACTGTGTACCATCACTCCTCCAGTGTGACTGGACTCTTCCAAAAGCGCACACGGTTATCTTCACTGCAGCTCGCCAATACTGCTATGCGTGGACCTCCCCCAATAGACAAGAGCTGTGGCGACCAGGTCAGCCCAGTGATACGCCGCTCATGGGCATGGAGGCTTTCCAGCACTTCACCTGCAGGCACACAGCATCACAAAGAAGATCTTGGCACGTCCAAAACAATGGCTGATATAGTATCACTTGTACTATGGAACCCCAAGGCCTGAGTGTAGCAGCATTCGTTCGTTCATACAACAGTTAAGAGCACATCCAAACAATAATCAACTAGCCTAATGCACTACAAGTAGTGCTGTGAACCCCAAAGACCTGATCAGTGCAACGACACACAGCATCACACAACAGTGTTGGCACGTCTAAACCAATGGCGAATCAGGTATCACTAAGCCCCAAAAATCTGAGTGTAACAGCTGTAACCTGCAGGACCTCATGTCTAGGTAAATGTTGTCATGCATGTCTAAGCCGCCAAACCGTATCCTGTTCCACCTCGCCGTTCTTGTGACAGCCTGAGGTGCAGGGCCTATGGCACTTTTTGCTATGGCAGATCATGAAATGAAGAGCACACAGCACTTGAGCACACATAACAATGAACCTAAGCTCACTAGCGCTTTGAAGCCTAATAATGCTGCAACTGCTGCAGGATATGAGAGCAAAACTGTGCATCTGTTTTTGCAGTTAAGCCACATTTGAGACAGCAGTTTGCATGAGATAAATCGATTAAGACTTCCCTTTTTCTTTATACTGTACAAAGTGTACTGGTGTGCTCCATTTACCTGTTGTGCTGGACAAGAAGTGTATATGTAGACCATATGATGCTGCTATGGTGCCGTCAGGGCCCCAGGCTAGGCGCTCATACATCTGACCCGCTGCTAGGGGGAGCGGGACCTTCAGCAGCGTCTTGGGGTCCTCCTGTAAGCATGCAATCACGCCAGCAGCATTGGAAGCGCACAGTCAGTTTCATAGCACGTGCAAATAATGATGAGAAAACGACAAGAGGGTGCACAATATACCTCCTCAGGGAAGGATGCAGGCCGGTCCACCCTGGTTGGAGTAAACCTAAACCTCAAACCTCAAACCGCACCTAAAGCATGCCAGGTACCCACTCCTCCTTCAGAAGCTGCTGCTCTCCTGCATTTCCCATGAGATATGGAGCACCAGACACCAGACACCGCCATTTCCTGAGCACAGGAGGCAAGCAATGGGCATCTGTTTCCTCGCTCAAGGGGAGCCCCACAATCCTACCGGGGTGGGGGTGGGGGTGGGGGGGTGGGGGGGGGGGGGTGGACCCTAGTTTGGGAGGGGGAGGGGGTGTCCTTTGGAGCAAAAGCCCTAACAGGGAAGGGGGCGGGGGGGGGGGGCTAAAAGCCCGGTTACCCTTCTCCAACCTCCCCCTGTAGCTACGCCTATTTTCGAAGGGCGGGGGAGGGAGGGCTGGACGCCCTAAATGAACAGACGGGTAGGGTAAGCTTGAACTTCCGCGCCCCGCCCGCCCTCCTAGGATTGTGGGGCTCCCCCAAGCTATTCATGCAAACCTAGTGATATAAATGATACTAGTGCCAATTGCTGCCGGACTCACCTGAAGATAATAGCGCACATTGGTATTCCAAAATCTTAGCGTGCCATCCTTTGAGGCCGTGACTGCCTTGGTGCCATCATGGTTGAAAGCAGCTGCCATGACCTGACTGTTGTGACCCTTCAAGTCCATGGCCTGCATGGGACAGCACGCAGCAGCAACCACAGCACATGCCTCACTCCGCGCTCTTTTGCAGTAGGTCCCAAACCCTAACGCAACCCAGTTACCTACTGCTGCTGCTGCTCTTTTTTCATGACAGTATTGAGTACATCCTAGTAGCAGCTGTTTGGCTCTTTTATTGCTGCTGCATAAGTCTTCGGAGGAAAGGAGCTTCATGCTATATAGTATATCTCAGGCATCTTCTGGATGAATTACAAAGAAACGGATTGCAAGCAGTGTAGTGACCAACAATGATGGATGGCAACTAGTATCATAGGAGGCTGCAGCAATCATTAAAGCCACTCAGGATGCCATCAGGGACATGCCATGACTGTATGGGTCAATGAGAAGAGACATATCTGCAAGTAGCAGGTGATGGTGGGAGTCGGCAGGCACGTAAGCAGTGGAGCATACAGTTACTGTATATACAAAACCCAAAGCTGCAGTAAAACCACATTTGCTGATGCGCTCTGAACTCAAAAGCATCCAACCTTTTACGCTTTCGGGGCTTACCTTTGATACTGCCTTGAACCCCTCGCGCCCGAACTCAACCTCCCACACCTGAAGGCACCAGACAAAGCACCAGCATCACATAGTGCGCAGAAAGTCAGTGGCAGGCGCACTCATGTCTGTGCTCATGAATGCCTGGCAAACACCTAGAAGGGGAAGGATGTATGAAGAGCTCTGCCTTTTAAAGCATAAGCCTCTCTGCAGAGAGGTACTGGGCAGCTGCCAAGGCCAGGAGTCAGTTCTATGAGGATTGGTAGGGATTCTCTTGCTCCTGGTCAAGGCACTAGCCGTTGCCTGCTGACTGCAGCAATGAGTCAGCTGTGGGCATTGCTTAGGTGGAATAGATACCGGTAGTACACGAAAAAACGAGGACACCTGCATATTGGAAGGGATCTGCATCTGGTGGTTGATATGCTGCCGCAGCAGGGCGTAGCACTGGTCCAAAGGACCACATACGTAGTGCTGCTGTCCAGAGCAGGTAAGAAGTACGAAGTCGTTGGCTGAGCAGCGGCCTCCTATCAATGCATATTGAATTTCATTAGGTGTTATCTGAGCCCAGCAGCCTGCCGTCTCCCATCTCTATGTTCCACTCCTTCTTAGGAACCTCACTTGGTTTACATACAATGACGATTAGATAGGTACATTCTATAGATAAAGGTAATTCTTTGGATTCTGCAGCTAGGCAGATTGGATCAAGGGCCAATCGAGCTCACCTTGACATCAGCCGTAAAAGAAGAGACAGCAATGAAGCGCCCATTCCCTGACACCGCCAGCCCATGGTTTGCCAAGCTGTTGGGCTCAAACACCCCCAGCTGCTGCCCACCAGCGATGCTGAACACCCGCCCCTCCTTCTTGGTGCTGAGCAGCACTGCCACCCCAGCCTTAGCGGCAGATTGAGCAGCAGGTACCACAACCATGTCCAGCAGGGCTTCTTTGCCTAGTGCTTGGTCCTTCTGCCACTTGGTGGGCCACTGAGGAGCTTCATGAGGCTTGGACTTTTGGGCTTCATATTGGACCAAAGTGACCAGGTCGGGAATGCCTACGAAGCACAGGAGTGTAGACAAGGGTGTGCAGAAGGGTCATCAAGTTGAACAGTTGCTGTGAATGGGAGCAGGTGGAGCACAGTAGGGGTAAGCTGTTGAGAGAGACAGGGGCAGCCTATAGCATGGCTCACAGCATATACTTGCAAGTGAACGATGCATACAGACGATGCTGAGCGGGGGCAGATGCGGCATTTGAAGGTCGCATAATGGCAGGGCAGGGTTTAGGAATTAGGCATAATCAACCGAGCCATTCTGTTCGACCTTCACACAAGACCTGAGAGGTCAACAAGGATGACTCGCGGTGGGGACACCAGAGGGAGCAGTCAGGGCGACAAACGCTTCTGCAAGCAGAGGCTAGTGAATGAGCCATGATCCAGACAGAACCTGCTGTGCACCAGAATGTCGCCCTAACAGCAGCAAATGCACAAGCTAGTGCAGGGATTGATAACCTTTCTTTTTTTGTGTGCATAGTTTTTGGTAGCCTTGGACTCAGATTATTGACATTCGACAACTCCAGTGATGTGTAACTGCTGTGCTACACTGGCTTCTTGGATCTTGTGGTGACTCAGGCAGCTTGCTTGCTGTGCTGGCTGCTCGTCCTCCCCAGGCCAGACCCACCTCTAAGAGCTGCAACAATGTGGTTGCTCTCATTCCCAAATCCCACCGCCAGCGGCGGGTAGTTTGTCTTAATGAACCTGTACTTGGGGTCCTTGCCCCCGAGGTCATGTATATCAAACAGCCTGAGGTTCATGTCGTCACAGGCAGTTGCAAAGAGCTTGGCATCAGGGCTCCAGGCCACGCCGTTGATGGTGTCCCCATGGCCCTTCAAGGTGGCGATGAACAGGGCATGGTGGGCTGCCATGTCCTCCTTGGTGGCAATGCTGTGATAACAAAGAAGAGAAAGGGTCCATGAATAGCATACGTCACGTCTTGATTGGCAAAGATAACTTGACTACTTACAAATGTGCCCGCATCGCCAGCAAAGCTGTAGTGTATGCAGTTCAGGATAGCAGAGATGACACAGATTAATAAAACATTTATCAAGAAGCTGTGACGGAACATATGCCAGGGCCTTGAGAGACGAAGACAGGTAGCGCAGTGTCCTCCAGAGAGTGTGATGCTGAGATGACGGGACATAGTGAATAAGTTACAGCATGGTTGCAGCTATAGGCTGCTTCGTGGACCCGAGCAGGATGCCAAAAAACAAAACTGGCTGCGCTCAGTTCAATGCTTGTAGTAAGCAGCATTAGCCCTCTATGGAAGACCCCCAGCTAACAGGGGAACACCATGTACAGGAAAGAAAACCGGGAAAAATCAGCTAGTTGTCATACGGTAGTGATGGACTGCTGCTTTTACCCCTAAGTGGAACACTGTGGAACCTGGTACGAAGCATGCCAGATCATGTCACCGCATCTCCACCCACAAAGATAAGCCGATCTGACCAAGATTGCAGTCTACGCCACCTTCCTATAATCTGGCGAAACAGTAAGTGATCTCCATCTTGCAAACTCTAAAGAAGCCCTGGTATACTCATACATAGATAGGTGTTATCCTGCATGCAGAGCACCATAGTCTAGTCCTCGATTGTAGCACCCCTCACCTCTTCTTGGCTTTCTCAGACTGCTTGATGAGAGTTTTCAAGTCAGGGCCTCGAGCCTTGCCAGCTTGCCTGCAAAGGAAGAGTTGCTACCTGTCAGTGTCTGCTGCAGGGTGTATAGTACACAGGTGGCTGCAAGGGCCTCTGAGAAAGGAGATCTAGAAGGTGTGTGTCCTCAGAAGGGGGCCACGGAGGGACAAACATGGAGTCACAGGGACCGGTGTTCAGTGCAAGGCCCCAAGACATTTAGCATGCGTAACAACATATGCAAGCAACTTTTTTGTAGAGTGCAAGTGACAGAACACAGCACTGATAGCAGCAGGATTCTGGGAAAGAACTGCCATGCATGTGGACCAGCTGCAGTCAAAGGGACACTTTGCCTCAAAGTTTAAGTGCTGAATGCCAGGTGGACCTGCTTACCCTGCCTGTTGCTGTGTGCTGTTCGCTGGCTGCTGACTGGCCTTCTTTCCTGCAGCATCCTTGCTGGCCTGCTTGGCAGCACTGCAGCATGACAGCTGCTGTCAAGATAAGAGCTGCACCCTGCTTGCACTCCTTTGGGACATCTGTAGGTACCTGCTCTGCTGACCACGAGATACTATACCGAACAAGGCCCTAAGCACGAGGGAAAGGACGTAGAGCCCTCCAAGGACTGTAGCGGCACCTGTAGGAGGCACCGGGAATATGGGTACCTAGCTTGTGCGTGGTTCCCATATATTGCTTCATCACTCCGGAGCGTACCGAAGGTGCCCAGAAGAGCTAGGGCGACTGGTGATAGTTGGCCTGCCTCAGGATCTGCCATGGTGGCTCAACCAGGTGGTTCCGATGGGACTTGTAGGGTGAATATAGGGTAGATCTGCCGTCAGATAGCTATTACAGTTGTCAACGCTCTATTGTTGGCAATACAACAGACGAGCAACCAGTGATGTGGAATGCATGCGAAAGAGCAGTTGAGGGCAGCGTGATCCTTTAGAGGACGAACGCCACGAACAAGCGCCTTGAATGAGTCGACTCGTGTTTCTTTGTCAGAAGAACCTCTTAATTACCCGGCACGAAGTTGTACTTGCGGCGGTTGTAACTGGCATGTGTAACTGCAACCGATTCGGACGATCTGCACAAAGTAGCACGGCCAACATCGCTCAATGCCTATGGTGAAATACCGCGGACCTTATGGTATCTGTGTACCTGCTGAACGTGAGGGGGTGAACTCACGGGTGCAGAAGTTACGACGGAACCGGAGACGGCCTATCCAAAGACCAGTCCACATGCTATTATTAATATGCTTGTACACCTCCGATAAGAAGCTTTATCATTCTACTCTTTTGTCGCCACACAGAGCTGGCAGAGAAACTATCCGCCAGTGACTGAGCAGTGACCACCGATGATGTCGGCCCTTCTTGGCATATGCCCCACAAACCACAGCATCTGCTCCAAAATTGCAGGCTCAAAACCACAACAGGATCCTGGGCTAGGTGAAGTACCACAGTTTGGTGCCAAGTCTTTCACAAAGCAGACATAGCATCAGGTCACGGGCAGGCAGCAATGCAGCGTGCAGGCCCGATAACATAGATAATGCAGAAATGCAGCAACGACAAAATGGCAGAGTCTGCTCATCATACTAACAAGACTACTTTAGCAACCCTTCAAGGTTCAATGACCACCTTCTGGAGAGGGGTAAAACTGCAGCCAGGCAAGCTGCTACTGCCTGACCCCGTCCCACTGTCTCCACATAGAGGCAAGCAGGCATGCAATGAGATCAGATGCAGGCGGTCACATGCTCTTCCCATGCACAATCACAACTCTTGGACATCTCTCACTTTCTCATGAAAACACACTCTTCAGACTAGCACTCCTCTGTTTATAAGTACCCGGGCGTCCTGTCCACATGTTTCACGAGACGGCAATAAAAATGGACACGCAGGCCAACATGTAGAGAAACATACACCCCCATTTGCATGCATGTCCGTGCCGCCATCCATGCAGGATAACATCCAACCTTAGCGCCAATCAGCCTCAATCACAATTATGCACCCACCCATCCCTGTCCAATTCCACACGGTAAATGTTTGCGAACCCCTCGCACATGCAATCACCGTTGTTGCCCCTCTTCAATGAGCGCTTTCAATTGCTGAAGCCTTGCTTTGCAACAACACTTTGCTTTTCTGCAACTTCATTACGATAACCAACATTCCCGTTCATTTTCCGGCTGCTTCATGCCTCACTTTGCCGCTTCAAGCACCTTATCTAGCTGGCGCCGATAACTCTAGAACCACTGTCGTACAAACACTACGGAAGACTGACAACAAGCCAAGGATACCGGTCCTTTGCCTAATCCCCAGGCATCAGGGCACATTGGTGACAGCGATCCCTTCCAAGTGCCAGCTGCATACGCTGTAGTAACAGAAACGAGCCCTTGCCAAAAGTCCACCTGGCAGCTGTGTATCCACTACAACTCTGCCACATACCTGGAGGCCTTGACTGCATTACCAGACAAGCCCATAACAAACCATAATGAGCAAAACACATGCAACTGCTCTCCCTCACTGCTCTCCTCCAGCTGTCCCACCTTCCTCCCATGAGACCATCTACCCACCCTGCCAAACACCCTGTCAGGCACGGCAAATCACAACCCACCCTCACTGCTCTCCACCTGTATTCTTTCCTCCAGCTGCTGCTGCTTGCTTAGCCTTGACCTTCTCCTCCTTTGCCTGCTGCTCCGTCTGCTGCTCAGCCAGTGCCTCCGCATCTGCCTCTTCTACTGCCTTGGTTGCCAGTCTCCCCACAAAGCCCAGAGCCAGCAGCGTAGCCCCAAGAGCCAGCCCCACATGCCAGCTGTCAAAGCTGATGGCACCTTCTCCCTTGGTCAGCACAGCCTTACCAACATGACCTGAACAACAGCAAAACACGGCCTCATCAGCAAGCAGCTTGGACATATAAGCGGAAGCAGGTACAGTCTGGTACAGTCAGCCCAACTAACTAACTATGCTATCAGAGTTGATGCGTCTCAGACAGCAACGGATTTGCACCAGTCACTTTGTTGTCAAGAGGGGAATTAGCTTCCGAAGGGGTCGCCACTACGACCTGAACCCAGAGCACCCTCGCCCCCACAACCAAACCCCGTATCGGCTGCACAGCCTCCATGGCTTTACATGACTTCGGCCCAATCATTTCCTATGCAAACCACCTGTGCCCCTGCCTCTTTGAGGTCTATCCTCACCTGCTACGGCCTCCCTTCCTCGCTCCGCCTTTCCCCCGCAACTCCCCCTACCGCAAGCCACATCATCCCTCCTGCCCAGCCTAGCCCGTCGAGGCTGACCCCAGTTCTCACATCCCTCCTTCACCCTCCTCCATCACCCCACCAATCTCAAGCCCCCCGCTCCCTGCCTCACACCCTCCCTGCCCCGGCCCGCCTCCTCTTACCCTGTCCAGCTCTGGATCCTCACGACATCCTTACAAGCCTCCCTCCCTCCCTCCCCCCCCCCTCCTCGCCTGTCTCACCTGCAGTGACATAAGCATATGTTCCTGGCAGCATGCCCAGCCATGATCCCAGCACGTATCTCCCCAGGTCCACTGAGGTCAGCCCGTACAGGTAGTTGCTGGCAGCCAGTGGCAGCAGGGGACTCAGGCGCAGCAGCACAACAAACTTGAAGCCATTCTTGCTGATGGCACGGTCTATGGCTGCAAAGCGCTTGTTCTTGGCAGCCAGGGTGGCGACCTGAGAGAGGAGAAGCAGCAGACGCATCATACAACATAGTGAAGATGCCAGTATGGTCTCATGCCCTGCCCAGCGTCTCTTATACATGTTGATGCTTGCTGTCGGGCATGCTATCTGGGTTACAGGCCCCTGCAGGCAGATGGCTTGGTGCTGGTAGAGGGACTTGATAAACCATTACTGCTTGGTGCTGTCTGGGCTGCGTCCTGAAAGTTTATTCACCAATAAAGGGTTTGCCTCAGACTCTTGAACTCATGGGTAGTAACTAGCAGACAGACAGACAGACTTGGACTTCCATGCATGCAGCTGTTGATACTCTGATATTCTAGCACACACT
Source organism: Pseudopediastrum boryanum (assembly GCA_963556185.1). NCBI lineage: Eukaryota > Viridiplantae > Chlorophyta > Chlorophyceae > Sphaeropleales > Hydrodictyaceae > Pseudopediastrum > Pseudopediastrum boryanum. Next base: position 3,519,983 of record OY744502.1, on the reverse strand, counting down.
GCAGGAGGGATAATGTGCCGAGAGGTATGGGACATGGATTAATTGGGCTGCTGACATGATCAAAGCATGATGTTACAGCTACAAAGACAAAACAAAAAGTGCCCGCCTGGAGCCACAAGTAAAGGAAAATCAGGAGAGCCATGAACGTGGGCCTCTGACAGCCCCTCAGTGCATAGGGTTGAAGGTGGTAGCTACCGAGAACCTTTTCCCATACTTCACTTACCCTGTCACGTGCTGCATATCTGGCAATCAGGAATGCTATCGTTGCAGCCAGTGTGGCGCTGAAGGACACGATCATGGTCCCAGGAATGGGTCCAAAGATGACGCCTGCTGTCATGGTCAAAGGTATGGCAGGCACTGCAAGCACTTCCAAGGCTGTGTACACTGCAGCGTAAGCTAGATAGCCTAGGTAGCCCCATTCATCCACTGCATCGATGAAGAAGTCCAGGAAAAGCTTTATGGGCTCTCTGAAGGCGTAGCCGCCGCCGATTAGTAGCAAAATTCCACCTAGTATTCCCAAGCTGGCAAAGAGGGGTGTTCCTGAGGAGCTGTCTTCTTGCTCCTCCTCATCTGATAGCTCAGTTGCTAGGGCACCTAGGAGGTCATCTGCAGGTGCTGCTGGTTCTGGGCTGCTACTGCTGCTGCCATTTGTGCTGCTGCTGCTGTTGCTGTTGTCGGTTGTGATCCTGAAGATGCAAGAAACTCACTTAGGCATTTTGAAAAACAATGAGTTGTGGAAGAGCTAAACCATAGTACCTCAGGGCTAGCGAGGCCAAATCGTTGTGCCGAAAACTGTCAGTTGGCCAGTCCTCCGACGCCATGTAGTGACAACTCAAAAGCAGCTGCGGAGCTCTGCTGATAACATTTACAGCATACTAAACACATAGCGCAATGATAAGCGTATGAGACAAAGGGTTGCTTTAAGGAACAAGGGAGAGGGGTGAAGGGTGGGTGACCAGCATACCAACAGAACACCCGCTCTGCATTGCAACCAGGCCTTACCCTGGCGGGCTTTCTGTTATTACTTGGTCTCGGGCAGAAGCTACGCCATTGTCGGTGCTGCGGGTGATGTGCAGGGGCCTCCTCTCAGCGGAGGTGAAGGGACGCTTGCAGGGCCTTACGGCTCGGCTCGAGCATGGTTGCTGGCAGGCCTGCCATAGCATTGATGATTTCAGCATGTGTTCCAGGAACAGCTATTCATGCCGAATTGATGACCGCAAAGACGTACAAGACTTCCGCATCTTTGGCTCGGTACCCAGCGTGCAGCTGCCTTCTGGAGCGTAAGGACGCTGTTCCCTAAATGCCCGGCCATGACAGGCCGTCTATATCTAATATGCTAAATCAGATATTCTACTCCACAATTGGCATACAGAGGGCGATTCCCGGTGGGTGACGCCAAATGGCAGGGAGGAGGTAGAATGACACTAGGCAGACCTGCCACAAAAACTTATTCAATTCTTTCAATAGGTCCAAATACTGGAAACGGCTGGACTCAAAGCGAATGCTGAGCAGATTCCCTGGATACAGTGAAAGATTGGTCACATGCAGAAGCGGTGACGAAGGATTGGGTCGCTGCAAGTCATGCCTCTGTTAGGAGAGAGGCATTGACAGCCCTTTGCTGGTTCGCATGCTGGAGACAGCCCGAATTGCGAACGATCTGACAAAGTCCCTGTCAGCCAAGCGTCCCTTCAGGTTGGAACGGGAACGGCCCTGATCCTGGAATCTCCACCTGTCATCTGTCTGCCGGTAAGGAAGAAGATAGCACCGCCGACTTCTTCTAGAGTCTTCGTTGCGCAAATATTCAACAATTGCTACACCGACATCTGCTATTATCTCGATGGTAGCAGGGCCTTGCACCGTGTGGGTGCCGGCGCAGGGGTCAACCTGACTTATGCTGGGATAAAGCTTTCAGGGCACTGCCTGTTCAGGAACTGTTAACCATGTACGGATCCACAACTACTGTCTTGCCACCGGGCGAACATGTCACAAGAGCTTTGCTTCCGGTTGGGTCGGGCACATAAATTGGCACGAGGACCCAACGATGGGCATACAAAGTAGCACATACAGATATGGCTGTAACGTGTCATGCTTTCGCAAACACTCCATGCGTTTGTGTACCCCCACAGCTGTTGCTACCACATGCACATGATGACTTTGGCAAAAGTGGCTTGCAGCACACTGCTGCCGGGCCTGTGCACCTTAAACATTAGCTCCCATTCAGCAAAGCATCACTTTTTTTAACCTTCAGGATCTGCTTGTCAACTCCTTAAGAGTAAATTGCTGCTGTTGCTTCCCAAATGGCTGGCAGCACCACATTACGCAAAGCTATGCTGATGTTTCCCCCCTTCTCTGCGTATTTGCGCTCTCTCTCTCTCTCTCTCTCTCTCTCTCTCTCTGCTGATGAGCACAGCAGCAACAATGAAGATGGCGCATAACAAGGAGCCACTAGCCGGTCATGAACTGGCTGCCACCTTTCCCCTGCAGCAGCAGCAGTAGCAGAGAGCTTGTCAGCAAACCTTTTGAATGCTCAAAAGTGTGCTTGGATCCCAGTTAGCTTGCATTCGGGGGCTCCACTCGCATAAGTAACAGTGCAGGGAGCCCTGCAGCTGCCATGCTGCATCTGCTGCCTGCTCTTCCTCCTCATTCACATGCTGCTCCATGCATATTCACAACATTGCTAGATCAGCAGCACAAACACTCTCCTATTGAGATCATGTGCTGCTCCACTGAGCAGCATGCATGCAGGGAAGCCTCTCTGGCATATGAGGTAGCTGCTATGCTCATGTCCGCATCCACAAAGTTAAGAGCTGCACTGGCATGCATTGCTTTTACATGCAGAAGCTGCAGAAAGCAACCTAGTACATGTAGGGCCCACAATCCAAGCAATAATAGGCTGTGCTAGGCTAACAGAGGGGACACTCCAGTGCTCTCATGCCCAGATGCAGGCCCAGGTGCTTTCTGAACAGCCGGCTGATTACCCATGCACAGAAGCCCTCTGTGTCCTACTTTATATGTGCATGCTAAACTCTGCTAACCTTCCATGCCAAGCAGATATCATGGAAGCCTAGTTGCTGTGACAGTCAGATAACAAGAAATGGGGCCAGCTCTGCTGTTGCCTGCTGCAGAGATGCAAATGCTGCAAGGTATCACTGTCTTTCCTGGTTTGCCCCAAGCAGCCCCCTTTCCACTAAAAGCCCTGAAAGCTTAGGACCTTGCTCCAGAAAGGATGGAAGCCTTCTCACATGCATTGAAGCAGCTGCATACGGTATCTTTGCTAACGGCAAGCTCCAAGGTATGCATGCAGCCTCATACTGTCAGGTGCCAATCCCAGGGCAATGGAAAAAGAGAGAATGCCTCATACTGACCTTCCTGTTTGGCTGTGTGGTTCTCACTTCCACGACCGCTGGAGCTTCCCCAGAAGACGAGTACTCCTGTGGTCTTCTTGTCTCCTCAGGCATCCCACAGTTGCCCAGTAGGGATAGCAAGAAAATCACGATGATGCCTGCAGCTACTACTGACATGCCGATACCTGCAACTGCTTTTGGCTGTTGGACTGCCCATGGGATGGCAGGGGAGGCTGTGGTTTGTGCTGCAACTGACTGGCTCCATAAGCTGAGCACTGCAGGGGCATCAAGGATGAGGTCAGATTTGGAAGACGGTCCTCGATAGACATTAGCTCCACAGGACGAGGCAAAATCAGGCAGGGGCAGTGAAACAGAGAAAGCATATAGGTACAGGGTCCAGTCCACGCTGCTACTCGCCTTGGAATAAGCATGCGTACACCAAGATTCCATAGCTGCATGTTGATGGCGACATGGTATGGGGTTCTATCCTAACTTAAGGTCTCTCCAGTTGAGCCAAGGACAATCTTTTCTTCCGCTTGTTTGAACCTCGCGACATGTCACGGACACGAAAAGTGATATGACATGACGATATGCAGAATGGTACTTCACGCTTCCAGCAGGAACCTTCTTTATAAAACTGATAGGCTTTTTTGGATTCCCTCGTTCTCAGGCGGAAATGATGCGCTCACGCGCAACGTTGTACTTGATGACGTACCGCACTTCAGTTGGTCAAGCGCTCTTCTCGATTATGCTCCGCCTGCAGAAAGATATCAGCGTATCTAATCAGTTTACACAACAGCGGTTGCAAGCTTCCCTGGCCTTGGTCGGCGGGTGCACATGGTGGCCAGGGAGTTCGGACGGTTCATTGACGACGGGGGAATACTTCCACTTCATGTGCTGCTGGCCAGAATCAGAACCCTGCACCTGTAATATGTCCTTCAATGTAACTATACTGACAAACACAGAGGAAAGTACTGTCCATCCTAAGCTGCTCTTACAGCAGCACGCACCTGCAGGTACTCACATACTCTAGCAGCCAGCTTGAGCAACGAGAACATGTGACCTAATCACGAACGCTACAAACAGTAGCAAAATAGTAGGCTGAAAGCCCTACCAGGCACTAACGAAGCTCATTACATCACATTGAATCTGCATTTGAAACTGTGTAATAGCATGCTGTACCAGAAAGGCCGGTTATCACTCCTGTGTGGCACACCATGTGACACCCCCTTCTCCCATGTCCCTGGTCAGAGTAAACATCTGCATAACACTCCAGTGGAGGAACGACGTTATTCCCAGAACCCCTGCTGGCTCCGAACAGCAGCATGACAGGAGCAACAGCGCTACATTCCTTGGGATCGCTCTACTTTCAGCTGGAGCAACAATCGAGGACATAGCTGCAGACTACGGAGCTCGGGAATCCTGTTCCACAATGCCTTGCACATGGCGACGCTGCAGAGCACTAAACACAGGATCAACATACATCATGAAAGCCTTCTTAATTATAGCCAAGACCTCTAGGGATGTCAGGTCTGGCTCCAGCCTGTCAATGTAACCAACACACCATATGCCGCTTCCCACATTCTGACAGCAGATCTCAGAAGAGCTTGGGCGGCTGCAAGCACTCCATGCATTGCTCGTAGGTATATCATCATTGGCTGCCCGCCTTCACCCTTGCTGTCACTGCTTAAGCTATCCTGCTGTTGTGGCTGCTTGGCTGCTGTTTTTGCTCCTCTGCTCATTGTGGCTGCTGCCGTCGCCGTTTTTGCGGCTGCTGCTTTTGCTGTTGCTTCCCTGCCTGTCACCTGTACTGCTTCTGTTTTCGTGCCAGATTTTTGGTTGTCGCTGCACTGCCGGTGCCCGCCCCATTGGATTTTGACGAACTGCCAAGATGTGTACAGCTGCTATCGCTGGTCTTGTTCCGTATCACTCCTGATGTTATGGTTGCTGCTGCTGCTGCTGCTGCTGGCGCTGAAGCAGTTCCTAGTCCTGGCTGTCATCGTATTTGCCCTTGCTGCTCCTGCTGCTGCTGCTGCTGCTGGTAGTCGATTACTGTTGCAGCTACTGTGGTCAACTCCAACTCTGAGCGTACTAGCGCCGCTTGTGCTGGCGCTTTCACTGCTGTCCCTCCTCATGCACCTGCTAGGGAGATAGCACAAGGGTTCAAGGATACCATGCATGTCAGCAAACAGTTGGTATCAGTGCCACACTCTCCCACCCAGCAAACTGGTGCACTCCATTAGCTGCAATGCATTTGATTGCAGGACTTTTCCCCCAAGACCTGAATGCCTCAGGCTCTCGACCGCAGTACGTTGCTTGGTACCCCTTTAATGGACAGACTATGCCCTAGACTGCATGTAGTCTGCAGGGACCCAGGCCCAGCCTCTGCAAGGACGCACGCTCAAGTCTGGAGGGTCTTTGGCTGGCATTGCCAGGTATAATTGCTCATGTACATTGTCCTGGAGGAGGTTAAAGAGATCATTGACCCATATGGGAATCAGCCTGTCTTCCAGGTTAGGCATACTCAGCAGGTAGGTGGGGCAGTACACCCAGGCACTTTTTGATTGCTGGCAGCCTGTAAGCTGCACTTGGTGGTGTGCCAGTCCATGCAGTTGCTCATGAGTAGTGCGGGCTTCGGGTCGATGGAGGCCCTCAGGGCAGAGTGCTCTGAAAGCCTGGCATTGCCCTTGACACCTCGGGTTGCAGCAAGTGTTATGGTGACATGCACTCTGTCCTAGCTTTGGTTTCCTTATGAAGGGCGCATTGGGCACGGTCTGGGGGTGGGTGGCCCTAGCCTGGCAGGTGACAGCAGTGCGATCATGGGCCTCATGCTGGCTGTGTGGGTCATTGGGCGCAGTGCAGTTTACATGAGGACATGGGGCTTCTACTGGGCAGGTTGTGTCTGCTGCTTTACAATCATGGGGCTAGAGGTTTGCTGATTGTGGAGCATCATTCTGTCCAGGGGGTGTTGGACGCATGTATGTGACTTTAGTGTACCTGTAGATTCTGTAGGCTTTTCTTTCAAGATATCCATTGCTGCGTTGGATGCAGCGCCTCACTTGCTTTGCAATTGCTCGTTTGAGGTAGTGTGCGGCAAACGCCCCAGGGTGTTCCATCTCCATTTGTAGGCGAGTTCGACATTGCATGACATACTTATCTTGCAGCCTCTGCTTAAGGGCTTTCATGCTGTTTTGGACACCTTTGGCTTTTTCTAATAGGCCGGTGCGCTCGTTGAGATGCCTGTCAACCTTGAGCCCTGCATCAGTCACAGGGCCCAAGAGACCAGGAGTACTACGCACCAGCAACAGACCCATGGGAGCAGGTTGTACTCATATGGCAGAAAGAAAGCAGACCCCAACATAGTATCTAGGCCACCGAGCCGTATCCAGCCACCCCACCAGCTTCCCATACCGTGCATTTTGGTTCTGTGTAAAACATCTAGAGACTCTGAGCTTCCTACAGGTGGCATGAGTGCTGAAGGGCAACTGTGCTGCATGCCCTCTTACCCACCTATTAGGACCTCAACAATTCCTCTGGCCTATCTGCAACGCTACAAACGAGCCCGATGGCTTTGAATGCCAGCTTTGACGCGCGTGCTAACCCATTTCACGACCCCAGCCACCATGTAGCCATCGGACCAGAAAAAAGGGACTGTACTATGAGGATGCTGGTGCCATGCTTGCTGCAGCGCTATTAGCTGATGTTCTAGAGAGCAAAGAATGGGTTGGAAGTCACGGCAGCCTATACTGACTTGGTCCTGCTTCCACGCCAAGCTTGCATTTGGAGTGGGGTATGAAGAGCCGCAGGCTCATCAAGCCACCAAAGCCCAAATGCAAAGCTAGGTGCAGAAGCATGAAGGCTGTATGTCCTCCTGGACAACCCTCAGAAGAAGTTGTTGGCACTGCACATCATAGCTCATGCCATGTCCTAGACAAGCAACTGATGCTCTCAAACAACAGCCAGAGACCTCACGCAGCTGAGTAGGGTACTAGTCTCATACACTGGAGTAGAAAGCTGTAGCCCAACACCAGACATATCAAGGTAAGGGAGAAACACCGACCTGGTCCCAGAAAAATGGGACATGAGCAAATGACATGACAGACAAGATAACTCAAGATTTCGATACAACATGCACACACGACACACTGCACTTCATTCGCTGGTATGCCGCTCAGTGAAGAGACTCAGCAGCAGCATGGCTCAGCAGCAGAGTCAACAAACAGTTAATATACTGCTTTTTGACTCCCAGCATCAATGAGCCGACTGAGTGAGCAATCAGATTTGTCCCCGCCACCTTTCATTTGGTGTACGTTCACATGCTTCTTTTTACTTCTAGTGATCATGTGCAAGTTGTGAGGTGTATTTCAGCACTGAAGAAAAGGCGGGAAAGTTGTTTACAACTGCTTGACGATGGTAGAGAGGGTGAAATCATGCCTGAAGGTTATCTCCCCTTTGATTACAACCTATGGCGGATTATGGGACATGATATAGATTAATTGCATATGACTTTCATGTTACTGGGCACCTCTTAGGCATGGCTATGTACTGGTTAATAGTCTGTGTTAGTTCTGGAACTGCTGCTGCTCTGCGATTCTCCACATCTGGGTGAGAGTATTTTTGGCATAAAATGTATACAATGTTCTGATGATATATGCTGTTGCGTTGCTGTTTGTTTGCTGGATGTACCCAAAAAATCAAAAACCCAAAAAAAATCAAAAAATAAAATTGTGTGTGCACTTTTCCAGGGCCAGTATTCTGCATCATTGTATCTGCTTGGACATGCATGATCATGGAGTTCAAACTGGTGGATGGTGTTCAGTTTTTCCTGGTTCTATTTGTGTTAGTGGCTTTGCCACCCCTGTGGTGAACTGTGGCACCGCACGCGTGCCGATGGGTTTGCCAATGTAAGATTCACACACACACACTTCTGCTCTATATCCATTGCATGTCCTGTTGCTCACAGGGCGCTGCTCTCTAGATATACAACAACTAACACACCCGCACATGATCCATTTGTCAAAGCCCTGCTCATGAGGTGCTGGAACACAGAGATAATGCACACTACCAATGCTTAGGTACCTTGAAGATATGTAGTAGACACATACACTGACTTCCTGTAAGTAGTAGTAGAACTTTCCTGTTTTATTATAATCTGCAAAGACAGAACCAAGCCGAGAGCGCACACAGTACATACAGGCACGACCTTGTACAACATCCTACTCAATAGGAGGTGATTATTAGGCCAACATAAAGCCAACGGTAATGACGGAGACTGTTGCATGACAACCACTTTGGTAAACCCCATTATATGTCATGTGCTGTGGCAAGCACAGAGAGAGAGAGAGAGCTACGCAAGGAGGGGCGTGAGGTGCCCTCCCGCGTAAGATTAAGGGAGGGGCCCATTGGTGTAAGGATTACACTGGGCCAGCCTACCATAGGATAGTTACATCCGTGGGTGGGCTTCCGCCCACCCGCCTTTGTTAGCTTACTTTCTTGTAGTTCCTCCTGTGCCATTGAGGCTCTTTGGGCTTTTCCAGTTTTCTTTTTGTTGTGTATATGCTGTGTAAGGACTTAACTGCTGCAGTATGTACTTCTGAAATGCATTGCTTTAGAGCTTGCCCTTTGATACCGAGGGCTTGAAGATTCATGGTGGTACTGTTGTATATGGTGCCTGCAACTCCGACAAGCAAGGGATAGTACCATACTTTGGCAGTGGGGTCTATGTCTTTGATTTTGTCAATGAGTACTTGGTGTTCATCATGCAGATGGGAAACTTGAGCGTGATGGGTGTGGTAGTGGTGGGTGTGTGGAGCTGTTGTCTGTTCTGCTGTATGCAGATGATATGGTGTTGCTAAGTCCCAGCAGGGAGGAGTTGGTGGTCATGCTGCAGGTGATGGACAAGGTTGCTGCTAGTCTTGGGTTGCGCATCAATGCAAGCAAGACTGAGATCCTGTCCATTGACAAGGATTGGAAGGAGGGGGATGTGCCAGTGCAGCAAGGACCAGAGGTGGTTATCAGTGAGGGTGTGGTAAAAGAGGTGTCACAGTTCAAGTACTTGGGAAGTGTGCTTGTGACTGATGGCAGGTTGGATGTGGAGTTGAATATCAGGAGGGGTAAGGCTGTGGGGAGGTTTAAGCAGTTTGAAAAGATGTGGGGTACCAAGCATCTGTCATTGGCTACGAAGGTGAAGTGTTACAAGGCATATGTGTTGCCAATTCTGCTGTTCGGGAGTGAGTGTTGGTCCCTGACCAAAGTGCAATCGCAAAAGCTTGAGCGGGTGCACTCTAGCTGCCTTAGGAGCATCCTGGGGGTCAGGCTGTCAGATCGGCACACCAATGAGCATATCAGGAAATCATGTGGGGTAGCCACCTTGTCAGCATACATCACAGCAAATAGGCTGAGGTGGCTGGGGCATGTGGGCCGCATGGAGGAGGGCAGGTTGCCGCATATTGCGTTGTTCTCTTCATTACATGGTGACATGACGAGGCCAGTGGGTAGGCCTCGCCATACCTGGGAGAAATGCGTGTGTGCAGATCTGAAGGTGCTTGGTCAAGATGAGGGGAGCTGGGAGGCTTCATGTCAGATTAAGAGTGCTTGGAGGAAGAGGTTGTGGGATCTTACGCACCCTTGGGAAAGCCAACGGTTAGTGAGGTGTAGAAGGCGCACTAAGCAAGCTATTGATAAGCATGTGGAGCGCTATGTGGTGCCTTTCAGTGGCTGGGAGGATGGTGGTTCACCAGTACCTAGGTGGTGGGAGCCACCTCCAGCCCCTACTAGGGTGGTGCTTGATCCTGCTGCCTCCCCGCCACCCATGTGTGATGGAAGTGGAGCAGGTTTTGGGTTTTAGTGGTGGTGTTTGTTTCCCCTTGGTGTGCACGCCGTTGCATCTAGCCTCAGCTTGTGTGTGGCAAATCCACCATCGGTTGTGTGGCTTCGTGATTGTGATCAGGAGCCTTGTGTTTGTGGCCTAGGTTTGTTTGGCCATTGGCATTGCTGGTCTTGCGTTTTGATTGATTGATTGATTGATTGGGTCTGAATCCCTGCAGATCTTGACCTCTATTATCCAGTACTCTGCTGGGTTGTTTCCATTCTTGGGTTTGTATAGCATACCATCAGGGCGCTTGTCGGTGGTGCCTTGTGCTTGTTGCACTGCCTCCTTTAGTCCCCTTGGAAGGAGCTCCCACGGGATGTTTCTAGACTGGTGGGCCATGATGCCGTCTTCTGCACAGTTTTCAGTTGATCCAAGGTCCATTTGAATGACAAATGCTCCTTTGCGTCCCCTTAACACTCTTGTCATGATTAGTCGGCCGACCTTGTTATGCCTGTTGATGTACATTCTTTTCAAAGCTGGGCATCCTGAGGCTGTGTGGTGTCCGCCATCCTCGTCACCGCACAGGAGACATTTGCTACTAGGTGCATGTCCACACCTATAGGCCATTTTCCTTGTCCACATGGTCCCGTACCGGTAGCGCAAAGCGGTTTTACGTTCTGCATACTTGATTTTTCCCGAGGTCATGTACTCGTTGCTTGCAGGCAGGTCCAGTCTTTCCTCAATCCTTTTAAAAGCCTCGAAATAACAGGTAGCTCTGTTTGCCATCCCAAAGCGACTCTTTTGGTGGCAGTAATGACGTACCGAGTCGTGAAGGTCTGTCAAAGGGTTCACCCGCTTGAAACGGTCAATTAACGTGCGCTGCCCATTATTGGTCCGTGACCAACGATTGTTCCATTGGGTCTTGTGCGGCCAATATTGGGTCAACCTGTTGTTACTAGGACTCTCGTACTTCTCACATTCCTCATAGTCGGAGGTGTCCCCTGTCGCAGCCGCCTTAGCGATTGCGTCCGCTCTTTCATTACCGATTATGGAAGCATGGCCCTTGACCTTGTGAAGGGTTGTCCTCAGTCCCCTGTTGACGATCTCGGTTACTATCTCTTTAATTAGCTCACAGTGCTGGTGATTTAGGAGATCTTGTGGGCGTCTCAGCATCTTTTTGATTTGGTACATTGAGCTGAGGCTGTCGGTGGCTATCATGTGGGCTCCATGCCTCAGCGCAGCAAGGATACCAACCAGTTCTGCTCTGTTTATGGTGTTCTGGGGATGGCTGTCGCCTGCAGGGACAATTGGAACCCCACGTTCATCGTCCTCATTGGCTGCTTGTGGGGGGAAGTACACTCCTGCCCCTATGCCTGGGGTATCACACTCTGCATCCATTGGTGATGTTTTGTGGCTTGTTTGCTTGTAGCTACCATCTGTGTAGGCATAGTTTTTCCAATTGTACCGGAGGGGTGGGGCTGTTGGTAGGGCAGTGGCTAATTGCGTTTCCAGGTCATCCAGTGTAGTGCTGGCGTCAACCATGGCTGGAGGGTCTTGACTGGTGGCTGAATCGTCCCGGAGGGACTCATAGCCGTTTGTTTGTTTGGGGTAACCCATTTTGCTGAGCTGTTTTGGCGTCAGCAATGTTGGCTGATGAGATGTGCTGGGCGGGGCATTGCTGCTTGGGGGGTTGTAGTACATGCTGATGTCTTGTATCTCTTTGTCGTCCGGCAGGGACTGATTAATGGCATCCTGCAGCGTTTGCAGAAACCTGGTCATGTAGCCGCTCTCCCAGTAAGGGAGGTGGGCCTCAAAACCCTTTGCGTTGCCTGTGACAATGATATTTACGTCCCATCTAGGGTTTCCTGCATACATGTCGCCCCGTTCCCAAGTTGTGGGTTTCTGGAACCTGAAGTGTTTTCGGGGTATTTGTAGGAGATGCATGCAGTTTTCTGGGAAGTGTTGTAGCCATGCAAGGTAGGCAGTTCTGTTTGCATCGGACCAGGCAGGCAGGATATGTATGCCAAAGACAGGGGCGGTTGTGTTACGGGTCGCTGCTATGGCAGTAGCCATGTTCTTGTTCAGGTCTTCATCCTCATACTCTGGGTTGTGCACGCTTCCGCCGGTCCACCTATATCTGTAGCTATCCCATTTCGCCCCAAAGATTTGGTCCCTTTTGTGGGCGCTCCAGTACATCGTAAATGTTGGGTTGTAATTGAGTGGGCTTGCGAATCTCTCTTTTGTTATGTCTGTGAGCTGCCTGAGAGCCTCATACACCTCAGGGGGAGTGGCCCAGTGGTTCTTTATTTGGACCTTCCTAATGGCTTTGTGATCTTTGATCTGTGCTCCATCTCTGTACCTGCACATGAGGGCATACAGTTCTTGGGGAAAGGTACCTGCCTTCAACTTCCGCATAACATTTGGTTTGTGGCGAGTGCTGTGGCAGTACTGTTGGTACAGTATTGCTGTCCTTTCAGGGGTGAGGGTGTAGCGACATTTGCCATCTGGTGTGTATATGCAGGCGAGCGTTTTTATCCACATTTGTCCATCTATGCACATCTCTACCTCTCTAATAAAGACTTCGTGTCTTCCTGTGGGGTGGATATCAGCATGGGGGTTCATTGGTGATGTGTCCATGTCGAAAAGGTTGCTGTACTGCTGTCCAATGTTGATGTTGTATCTTTGAGGGTGATCGGGGTAGTAGTCGCCTTGCTGCAGTGCCGATAACCCTTGCTGAGCTTGAGCCAGCTCGCCAAGTGCAGGAGTTGCCGGGGACCGGTCATTTGCTGCTGCTGCCTGTTGCAACCGGTAAGCAGCAATCATCTCAGCAACAACTGGATTATGTGCGATGAGGTCACTCTCACTTTCTCGACTGGGCTTCCAATGGACGTTGTAGTGCCTTATATCAAGAGGGAGGCCTTTAGTGGCATACTGATCCCTGTTACATTCAATGCAGGTCCAGCCTGTCGTGACATCCTCTTCCAATATGTCCCCTGCAGGGCGATGGGTTAGCGGGAGACAATCAATATGATATCGTCTGCTACACATGCTGCAATGTGCTAGGGTTGTACGTGCAGGGATTCGTCGTGCTGGCAGGTGGGCGTTAGGACAGCAGCATTCAGTCGGGAGGTTTGGTGTGTTGCAGACTTCATGATGGGTCATTGGCTGTAGAGCGTGCTCTGGAGCATCATCAATGTGATAGCCCTTTTGCTTAGCCAGTTCCACCACCCATCCTTGCATAACTGTTGGGGCCCATCGCACAATGACCTGGTTCTGTGTTGCTACTTTCTTTCTCTTTTGCCCTCGTCCGGTGTGGCGTGCCGCCACTGCCAGACCTTCTATACCTTCTACTTGGTCCTGCCCTTCTGCAAAGTTGTTATATAATTGCTCTCGCATATCTTTGAAGGGCTGTCTTTTCTCATTCTTGATTCGCTGGTAAACGTGATAGCCTGTTTCTATTCGGTACACCAGTGGGGCTGTGATGTCTGTTGCAGTCTGGCGCACACTGCTGCTTTCAGTGTGGCCTCTTGGTGGTGCGCTGAGTGAGGACAGGTAAGCCTGAATTTCTGTCAGGGCTTGCTCTGTGCTTGGGGCATGTGTCTGTGCAGCCCACAATGCTGGGAGAGGTGCATTGCGTATGTCTATGTCATCGATGAGGTTGTGGAACTTCAGCAGCCTTGCATACTCCGGATGGATTGTTGCACCATGTCCTGCTTGCACAGGTGGCCTGCTGCAGTAGGTTTCTTTTGTGATGCCTGGCGGGAGAGTGAGCATGTATGCAATACGTTTAAAAGCGGTCAGCGTCCTAACGGTGATATCCTTGTCCAGTTTCAACATGAGCTGTCGTGTTGTAAGGACAGTTCTACCTGTGGAAGACATAATGTCCTGAAGTCGGTGCATACCTACTTGTCTGAGTTGGTGAAGGTCAGCTAGGAGGAGGTCTGGTGGTTGGGGGCTTGCAAGTGCCTGCATCTTCTGCAGGTCTTGCAAGAGTGGGCTGGTATCGGGTAGTTCTGTTGGGCCAAGTCCCTGCTTTTTGAGCTCGACATCTATGCTTGCGCATGCAATCACCTGCCTCAGCCTCAGGCTGTGGTGTGTTAGGGCAGGGCGAGCCATTGCTGTCAGTTTGTCCAGGCAGCTGCCATCTGTCTGCAGGCGTGTACGGCTGAGCTCTCCCACTGGTCCGGGGTCATTGAGAGCCTCTGTCAACCGCTGTATTTGTACAGTATTGTACTCTGCTAGTAGGGAGGGGCACCCTAGACCGCCTTTACTGACGTCTTCATGTGCTACTGCCGTGGCAGTACTGTTTGGAAGACCATATGCTTCTTTGGCTGCCCTACAGAGGGGGCTGTCTAACGTTTTGAGCTGAGCTTTGGTGTAAGGGGCCACACAGAATGCATACCGAATTTTTGTCCGTATGCATGTATTCAGGGTGCGCATCTTTTGGGAGGTTGTAGCGTATGAGTGCTTCATGATGTGACACATGTCTCGAATGGTATCCCTGGTCAGTTGATATTGGGCTGACCAGTCAAGGTGCATGGTGAATTGCAGGCCCAGGTAACGGAACGGTTTTCGTGGGTCGTGGAGTGTTGCAGGGGATCGTTGGACCTTCACATCAGTTAGGCTACGCCGGAGCTTCTCCAGATTAAAAGGGTCTTTGGCGTCAGCCCTATATCTGGCACCTGTGAGGAGGGTCTTTGTGTTGTTTATTTTTAGGTGTCCCCAGTCAGCATACAGGGTGACCTTGTCAGCTTGGCTGGTTAAATCCCCAATGCATGAACATATCAGGTTCAGGTCATCCGCATATGTGACATCTGGGATCTGCTGTTTCAGTTTGAAAAGCGTATCTCGGTTGTTGTATGCACCTGGGATGTATCCTCTGGCACCTACCCTTAGCCAGCGTAGCAGGGGCTCCAGATATAAAATGAACAGAAACGGTGAGAGGCTGTCACCTTGAATTGTCCCTCTGTCCATGGGCATTGGTTCGGTATTCCCGAATGGGGTTGTAAATGCTGTTGTTGCACCCGTGTACAGGTCTTTGACCACCTCTGTGGCATCTGTCGGGAAGCCCAGGTCATACATGATTTGCAGCAGCTTGTCATGGTCAATTGTGTCAAAAGCCTCGGAAAAGTCAACCATAAGGAGATAGATGTCTTTCCGGGTCAGTTTGGCATCCTCAAGCAAGAGGGTGAACAGCTCCAGCTGGTCCATGCAGGTTCGTTTGTTTCGGAACCCACCCTGGGTGTAGCTCAGAATGTTGTGTCTTTCGGCATAGTCAGCAAGGACCCATGTGATCATTCTGGTCCATAGTTTGTATATTGTCATCTCTAGGCCAATGCGTCTGTAGAATTGCAGTTTGAGGGGTGTGCCTTTGTTTTTGAACAGGAGCACTGTGGTGCTCTCTTTCCATGCTTTAGGGGTGTAGCCTGTTGCCCACATCAATTGGATGTAACCGTGTAGGAGGTCTTGTCCTTGGGGAGGCAGCATGTTCAGCATCTCATTTGTTATTTGGTCGGGTCCCGGGGCCTTGCCGCGAGCCAGGGATTTGAGGCAGGCCTGAAAAGCTTGCTGGTCCCTTATTTCATTGTGCAGCCATCGTCGTGGAGCAGCACCGCTAGTGATGGCTGTGTTCAGGTCAAAAGTATCTGGGGCGTTGGGTTGTAGCCAGGGATATGACCTTGCTTGCTCTGATGGGTGGTACAGTCCAGTTTTGCTACCGGCACCTGCTGCTGGCATCAGCTTGGGCGTATAATATGTTGTGATGGCTTCCAGGACTCCCTTTGGGTCTGTAACTACTGTGTCTTCTCCAGTTTTTATTGCCCTAAGCTGCATGCTGTTGCGCCCCTTGAATTGGCCAGTGATCATTTGGTTGCCTATCTTCTGCCTTTGGTCATACAGCGCCTGCCTTTTGGCAATGGCATTTTGCTTACGCTTTGTCTGGTGCTCACTGTCAATGACCCGTAGTTCCTTGCGGATTTTGGGTTTAATTTGTTTGAGAGAGGCTTTTAGGGGTTGAGGAGAGGTGCCACTGCGCTCAGCTGTTGTGTTCAGTGCTTCAAGTGCTTTACACACGTCTGCAGGCAGCTCTGTTTCCTCCACGTGTTCCTGTCTCAATGCTTGGACTACCTTCTTTCGTAACTTAATCAGGCCATCACGTTGGAGGGCCACAAGTCTGGGCCGATAGTGGTGCCCTGTTGGGTTGGTCATGGTGGTTGGACCTTCTGATAGCATGGTGTCCCGAGTCTGCAGCAGCAGGTCAGCCATCTGAGTGTTCAGCGCTTCCATAAGCTCCCTTTGGGCGGCGGGATCAGCTGCAGTTCCGAGACAGAGGGTCCGGAGGGGTTCCATGCTTGCGGGGTCTCCATTAGATAGGCGCTCCCAGTGTGGGTACACGTCGTTGAGCAGTAAGTGTTGGACTTGGTCATTCAGCTGGTGGTATGCTAGACCATGCCTTTCTTCCACGATAATCTTGAGGCCATCCCTCTCCTCCTTTGTGAGTTTCTTCAGTCGTTTCAGTTTTTCAAGGGTTGCTTTCTCGGCACTGTCAGTTGTGATTGGTGGGGGTGGGAGCATGTTGAGCTTGTGGTAGGGAACACAGACCTCCAAGAGATCATGATCTGTGCCTTTGCCGGTCATATCCCATATTTGTGTGACTGCAGAGGCTGGAAGGGCTTCATTGTTTGTGAACATGTCATCAATCCGGCTTGTGGCAAGCACATTGATACAAGCATCAGAAAACCCCATTGATCCCATATTGCGTGCATGTAAAAAAATCCATATTTGTTGACATACAACTTGCAAAGCAGACCAACACAAAGAGCAACAGTTCTAGCAGAAGCGCAACTAACTCCCATACATACTGCAGCTTACTTGCGGGACCAACAGCTAGTATGCACACAATGCATTTAACGACCACTGCAGTCTACTTCCTACAGTACCCTCATGCAATTGATATGCCCCCTGACAACACATTAAAAGCGGCCTCAACCACGATGCCTAAGCTTCCCGTTTATGATTCACAGATGCACGACCAGAACAAAGGGGAAGGCACCCCGAATGCTGTCCCTTCCAACGCCCTGATCATCTTGAGGGCTGCAACTTCAAGCTTTTTGAGTGCATCCGCAAAGGAGCGCATCAACTTTATGCATTGTCCTTCTCCTGCCTTGCGCGGTGCACAAATTGCACCCTGACGTTTCTGACCGAGTTATAAGGACCCGTTTTGGGTACTTTACCTTTGTATTGAGAGACTCAGAACACCGACTTACCTACAAAAAGCCCAAACAATGGAACTGCTCATCGTACATACTAATAAGGAACCAGACATGACTGATATCATGCGGGCCAGCCATTAGGCCAGCATGCAGTGGGGGTCCATGGCAGGTGGTCTAAACAAAGAGCATGAGCAGGCAAGCATTCATGGCCCCGACCCCAAACCCCATTCCAAAAATGCCTCAAATACAACCATGCAAGCACTGTTGATGATCTGTCCAAGGAGACATATACCTGTCCAAGCAAGACATATACCTGTCCAAGCAAGACATACATCTGCTGCCTTGTCCTGTAGCTTGCACTGTCAGAGCCTTGGACTGGACGGGCTAGGCAGATTGTCAGCCTAGCTTGTAACAATGGAGCCAAGCAGCCACATCATCTGACAGCAGATGCCTCCTTACTTCACCGACGAATGGAACCCACCAATTCACTCAGAAGCGTCGAGCTCCCGATACACACAAAGCCAGGCCACAAGATGCAAGCACTTATCACCATTTACCATGCATGCTGCCTGCACGGTCTATCTTGCAACAACTTCTAGATCAGCTGGAAAAGCAACAACTTTGGAAAACAAGCTGCCCAAGCAACACTCTCTTATCACTGTTGCTTGTCCAGCTTATGATCCAAAGGTGACCAACCAACACCTTTGTACAATGTGGCCAATCAACCTTCCCTGGATCCTGTCCTGTAATAGCAGTAGCTGGTGTCAGGGACCCACACTATGGCATATGCAGCATGCTATGTGCTTCAAAGCATGTACTAAGCCAAAACAAAGTGTGAATCTGGCATTGTTCAAAGGCCTACACAAACTAGATGTTAATCAAGGCACCCAGTCCCCCCCCCCCCACAGAACTCAAACAGGCAGACAAACCATAGATAAGATGACACAGTAGCTTCAAACCCTTTCCTTCCTCTACACAGACATGTACAGCTCTATACCCAGTTATGGCCTGCTGTGTCCAGGACCCATTGCCTATTCAATTAATTGGCATCCCATGGGCATATTGTAACACACAACGCCCAATACATGCCCATATCCATTCAAAATCATGTTGGTCCTTCCCTTTTTAGCTGCTGGCCCAATTCACACCCATCGGCACCCCCCCACATAACAGCAGCCTGCTTCATCTCCTGATACTCACAGCAAACCCCTGCACAGAACCTTGCAAAAGGCCTTAGGGTGCTTGGACAATGCTGAGGCCTTGCTGTGTCCCTCCACAGGCAACCTTTACTTATCTGCGCCTGAAACAGATTACAGACCACGCAAACCCCCTTCAGACCCGTCCCCAACCCTGCCCCAAAACACTCAACCATCTGACCCTGCTGAGGTCGCCGTTGGTCCACCACTGATCTTCCCTGATCACCTCCTCCTGGCCACCCGTGCTCCCGCCCTCCTCCCCATCAATCCCCCCACCACAGCAGCAGCAACCAAACCACCACCATTACCACCACCACCACGGTTAGGAGCAGCAGCAGCTGGAGGTGGAGCCATGTGGTGTGCAGCAGGTGGTGGTCCGGCATGAGGCACAAACACATACCCTGGGGGTGGCTGGGCACCAGGTGGCAGCTGCTGTACATGATGTACTGCTGGGTGTGGTGCTGCTACTGCTACAGCTGGTGCTGCTGTTGATGCTGCAATGCGTCCATTAATGAATGCGAGGGCTTGAGCCACGTCCTGGCGGCTGGTGTCCACAGAGCTTTTGTTAAGCTGGAGGAGGGAGGGTTGGGAGGGACAGCAGCAGTACCGAGGTCAGAGAAAGCGGGATTGGTGCATGTGCACAACCGTTCTTTGATATTTTGTCTTGCCTGGCTGGAAGAAAGTATGTACAAACAACAACTGTAGGTTTTAAGGCATGCTGTCAGACCCTAATGCATACACAAGACACACCACAATGCAAAATCCCCGGATCACTGATCACATTTTGCATTGGTTAATCAAACACCAATTGCAAGGCAAGCTATGGGCATGGCCAGAAAGTCCCAATCCACCAAGCTGAATGAGCCCTACCTTCACAGTTTGGAGGAACAAACAACATGCATCAGTTGGTTTTATGGCCCAAAGCCCATACATGCACAGGTGTCCGAAACAACAAAGCACTACAGTGCACCTTTCTTGCTTCATTAGTTATTGGTTTTACCTCACTGCAGCTGCCATACGTCCCATACGTCACCCCTTCTCCACATGTCGTATGGTTCATACAACCTCCACTCCCTCCCTCCCGCTAATGAATGTTCCCATTCTTTGAACCCCCCCCCCTTCCCCTGCTCCCGCCCTCTTACCGAAGCCTTTCCCGTCCTGACTGCCTCAAACACCAAATTCCTGGTCATCTCCTGGAGCACTGAACTGGTCTGGCTCGCCACCTGTCAGGACAGATTACACCAGGCATTCAATAAGAGTAGACAAGTGAATGCTGAGGTGTTCAAGATGTAAATATTAATCATTGCCAAAGAACGGGAAGTTGGCCAGCTCCTCCTAGTCCCTTCTCTGGCGGCCCCCTGCCGTAGAACCTTCCCCCTCCCGTAGAACCTTCCCCGCCTCCGCCTGCGGCACCACAAAGGACTCCCCCTCCCTTCTCCAGCCCTGCAAGACCTTCCTCCCCTCTCCACCCCTGCACGACCCCCCTCCTTTCTCCACCCCTGCAAGACCCCCCTCCCCTTTCCACCCCTGCAAGACCCCCCTCCCCTCTCCACCCCTGCAAGATGATTCCCCCTGCTCTGCCCCACTGCCAAACCTCTTCGCCAATTCCCACTCCCTGCACCTGTGGCATTCTGATGGCTGGCATGTCTGGTGTGAACCTCTGTGCCTCTTGTATTGCTTGTATTGCTGACCAGGCCAAGTCACCAGCACTGTTGGTCTCACGCTTCTGCTTGTTACGGACAAGGAAACCTACGGGAGAGGAACAAGGAAAAAAGATGCAATTTATGAGTATGAGCAGCAGACCTTTCTACTGCACTTGAATGAAGTAGATGCGCAAATGCCTCCAAACCAAACATCTTTCCACTTCCAAGCTCAATCTCCTGCTAGTGGCCACACAGTCGATTCCATCCTCGCTTCCCAAATCCTCTCACGTAACATAGCCAGTTAGGTACCACAGCTTAGGCATTGCCCTGATACGCGTACACAACCAGTCCAGCAAAGCTCTTCTCATATTACTAGCTGCAGCAAAAGCCTTCTCTGAGTTGCAGCCAGCGCAAAATGTTTTTATGAGCGCTGGACCCCCCACGCCCCTCCAAATGCCAAGTTCTGGAGAGGGCGTGTGTCTCGTTTCAAGGCATTGCCCTCCAGAATACGCCCTCCCCAGTACTTCTGGCACAATTGCATTGAGATTACTGCAGCTGTTGGTTCCCGCTGTCAGAGCAGACTTTGCTCTGTGATCCTGCCAAAGCAGCAGCAGGGCTGGCAGCCCTCTCATACACCATCCAACTAGTCCAGCGGTTAATTAGCATTAATTCAGCACCAATGATGGGACCCTGCCAGGCCACTTCGAAATGTAGCCTGCACTCTCTATCCACATTGCCATGGACACACGTCAACCTTTTGCACAAGGCAAACTTCAGTGAGATGATAAAAACATGTTGTGAAATGTGCCAAGGCACAAAACTCCAGCCAGACACAATTGTACCCATCATCTGCAGACCAACCCACTGCGGCTTCTAATCCCCCAAAAACAGTTCATTGTCTGCGCTGTGCAAGTACATGGCTATGATCTTCCGTGTCAACAGCTCCCCTGATATCAAAGGGATACGCAGAGAACCTCAAGACACTGCGAGAACGTGACCTGGCCTTGCTTCTGTCATAGCTAACAGGGCGTGATTGTCTATCTGCAGTTCCTGTTGCTGAACTCCAGTACCTGGGGGTGATGGGCAGGAGAGAGGGAGAAGGTCTTGGTGGAAGGGTGGGGGAGGGTGGGGTTCATTGAAAAAGGGGTTGGGTGGGAGAAGGGGGGGGGGGGAGGGGGGGGGAGACTGGGCGAGGGGAGGGAAGGGGGAGAGACAGGGGGAGGCAGTAAGAGAGGGGGGGGGGGGTAGAGGGAGGGGGAAGAGGGGGGGAAAGGGGGAACCCAAGGTGGGATGAGGAGAGGGGCGAGGGGGAGGAGTCAGCGTGTGTAGGACGGGGAAGAGGGTGGCGAGGGATGGTAGAAACTACATGTGACCGTTCATGACTACGCAAACAGTGTTGCCATTGAGAGTCGGTCGATCTCGGTCTCTAACCCATGACAGGGTTTAGCGTCATGCAACATTGTTACAGAACGGCGCCATCAAGGGGGGAGGGGCCAGAGCTGTGCCAGTACGACGGAAAAGCGGCGGCTAGAGGGGGAGGGTAGTACGTCTATCAGTAGCCCTTCCAGTTCCCATCTGCCTTTTGCATGTAACAGCAGCAGTCTGCACCCCTACTGGCTGCTAGCCTCACCCAAGCTGCTTTCTTACCATACATGGGATACAATCACAACTGAGACACATGAAGTCTCAGTTGTGGTTTCTGTGATTGTAATATCAACTACCACTGAGACCTGACCCATTTCCTGTCCCCCCATCTAGCAAACCTACAGGGCTCAAGCAAGTGTCAGGGTTCAGCAGCTCTTCTCCTGGGCAAGTTGATTTCGCAGCGTTGTGCTGTAGGACCATGTTTAACACCATTGAGGTGCGACACGTGGATGGTGCAGCTGCAGAACAACACTCAAACCACCACCACCACCCCACCACCAAGGCAGGGAAAGGACCTGAACCACAGCCCAGCATTAGCAGACTCCTTGCACCTAATGCTAACTCTTGATCATGTACAGGAGCTCAGCTTCCACCAACATAACAAACCACTGGAAAGATGAAGTGGTATTCTTAGGCAAGGTGATCAAAGAGGCCTCGTCAAGCTCAGTTTCCAGAAGAACCCTGAGGAAACTGACCTTCATGGACGAGTTCCTGAAGAACCACTTGATCCCTCTGGACCTCCTCGCAAGAAGACTGGTAGTACTAGCACACGTGGTGCGTTCCCCCCCCTCTTCATTAGAAAGCTATTACCCCTCCTCTTTATTCGAATGAACTCGAAATCTCTCATGTCAGCCTCATATTCATCATAGGACTCAGCGTCATGCCAAACAAAAAAAATCTCTATGTTTGCAAATTCAACTGAATGATGCACTGCAGCCTCAATCCACAAGATACAGCAGACACATACGTGGACCCCTTGCGCTATCACACGGTGGTATGGCCAGGTAAGCATGACTAAGCAAGGTGATCAGAGAGCCCTTA